>CM070653.1:12157912-12531755 GCA_036346575.1 Dendrocalamus sinicus
AATATTGGATTATGACACTGAAAAATAAATTCTTGGAAGATGTCAGAATTAATAGATTCAGCTACTAGATGAATCAAATGAATTTTCGAGGATTTGGTGGAATAGTACAAGTATTGGATTATAATTCTTGATTAATGATATTCTTGGTAGATATATAATAGTGATTGTTAATTCTTGTAAGATGTTGTCAATATAGGAAATTAATAGGAGTTGATCAATTACTGGATGGATGAATTGAATTTCTGAGAAGATTGGAGGATTCATAACAATTAGTGGATTATGATCTTGGTAAATTGAATTTTCGGTGGAGGTATATTTGTGGATTAGATAGTGATAGATAATAGAAAATGAGATGGATTATGGGTTGAAATCAATGACAAGAAGGATTGAATACAAATGTTATCGGTGGATTTGAAAGTAATTATGTTAGAGAATCATTAGAGTTCAGAGGTAAGGGGCTGATGAATAGTAACGACATGATTGGATTATTAACAATTCAAAATACAAAGTATGATCGGTAGATTAAATAAATGATGATACTTGCTGTTTGGAGTTTTAGACAGCAGTCAATAAATAGAGTGCATTTTCGGTGGATTAAGTCGATTTTGGTAATTGTAGTATGGAGTTAGGTAGTAATAATAAAACTTTGATTAATTAAGGATAATAATGCTGCTAAAAGCAAATTTTTGGCAAATAAAATAACCCGAGCCTTTCCTTTGTTAAGCCATGCATACTATTTATTTGCATTCTGTGTATTGGCTCACGGAGCACGGGGTCGGAGTGCTCACACTCGCTTTTGCGACAAAATTCAGAGTCAAGAGTCACATCACCGCGCCTCAGCAACAAGGTTGGACAAGATGTCAAGAACTAGGCCGCGAACCTCCAGTTGGCTGCCTGTGGGCAGGTCCTGAAGGTCCCACCTGTGTGCTTCGTTCTTCCGCTGCTGCAATTTATTGATTTCGGCCTAATCGGCCCATGAAGTAAGTCTACTATTATATTTACGCTTCCGCATGATGTGTATTTTGATATTCATTACTGTAACTGTGTGCACTATCTACTGATCCAGGGAATAGTGCAGTTAAACATAGTAGATTCCGGATTTTAAAATCTGGGTCTGACACAAGTGCGCCGCGGTTGAGGAGCGCACCGCCTTCCTGCAGCAGATCGCCGTCCTAAAAGGGGAGAACGCCCAGCTGACGGAGTCTGCTGCAGGGAATAGTCTCGTCTTGGAAAATGCGTCCATGTCGGCGTGACGGGCCATAGAGTCTCTGAACCAGGCCCTCCGAGATCTGTGCGCTGAGTGCCGACCTGCGCGACGGCCGAGGCCCTATCGAGACGCCGGGTTGATCGAGGAGGGGCGCGTTGCTCTTCATGGCGCGTAACGCTTGGCGAGCATCGCGGCTATCTTGGTGCGTGCTTCGCCGCCTCGCTTCACACTCGTGGGTGTAGACATACCCATGAGCCGGCGAATCCTCAATCGATCCTCCCGCCGACTAGAGGTCATGTCGACGCCATTCGCTCCATCGGGCCTAGCTCGCGTAACTTCCATCAACGGATCTGGGGCCGCTTCGGGGAAGATGCTGCGAGGGTCGCCGTTCAGCAGACGCTGCATGGAGAGGGGGACCTCCTCCACTGGCTCGAAGGAGTCCTTCAGCGCCACGGCGACGACAGCACGCGTTCGCCCGCACCGTGCCAAGGCAAAGCGGTTGGTCGGGTAGGTCGGGGGGATGATGTACTGGTTCTTACGCTTGTAACCATGTAACCCCTTTGCTTTTACAATGAAACCAAGTAGTGTCTTATTCTTGGTGTTACCTGCCGCCGAACGCGAAGAGATGAACTGCGGATCTTGTTTATACTCCGTAGAGCACGCAGGGAGGACATCCGCGTCTTATTTAGACTCCGTGGACTGGCGCGTGCGGAGGCGAACCTCGAGGCTACAACTTTGTTTATAGTCCGAAGACTCCCGCGTGCGGAGGCGGACCTCGACGCTACGTCTTATTTAGAGTCCGTGGACTGGCGTGTGCGGAGGCGGACCTCGACGCTACGACTTTCTTTATAGTCCGGAGACTCGCGCGTGCGGAGGCGGACCTCGACGCTACGTCTTATTTAAAGTTCGTGGATCGGCGCGTGCGAGGCGACTCGACGCCACGACTTTTTTTATAGTCCGAGACTCGCGTGTGCAGAGGCGACTCGACGCCACGCCTTATTTAAAGTCCGTGGATCGGCGCGGCGAGGCGACCTCGACGCTACGACTTTCTTTATAGTCCGAGACTCGCGCGCGCGAGGCGACTCGACGCTACGCCTTATTTAAAGTCCGTGGATCGGCGCGCGGAGGCGGACTCGACGCCTACGACTTTCTTTATAGTCCGAGACTCGCACGCGCGAGGCGACCTCGACGCTACGCCTTATTTAAAGTCCGTGGATCGGCGCGCGCGAGGCGGACCTCGACGCTACGACTTCATTTAGAGTCCGAGATCGCGCGCGAGGGCGCGTCCCCGTTGCGCCTTATTTAGAGTCCGTGAGATCGTGCGTGCGGAGGCGACTCGACGCCACGCCTTATTTAAAGTCCGTAGATCGTGCGTGCGGAGGCGACCTCGACGCCACGCCTTATTTGAAGTCCGTAGATCGGTGCGTGCGAGGCGACTCGACGCCACGCCTTATTTAAAGTCCGTAGATCGCGCGCGCGAGGCGACTCGACGCCACGCCTTATTTAAAGTCCGTAGACCGATGCGCGCGAGGCGACCTCGACGCCACGCCTTTCTTTATAGTCCGAGACTCGCGCGTGCGAGGCGGACCTCGACGCCACGCCTTATTTAAAGTCCGTGAGATCGCGCGCGTGCGAGGCGACTCGACGCTATGTCTTTCTTTATAGTCCGAGACTCGCGCGCGCGAGGCAAACCTCGACGCCACGCCTTATTTAAAGTCCGTAGACTTTGCTCTACTCAGCGATGCATAATGCTCGGGAACAGCAATCTTTATTGAACTCCCGTTTGCGCGGGCGGGCATCGCACGACAAAGGGCTGGTGGCTCTATGCTTGTTGTCCTGCTTCTAGGCGTAGTATCGCCGCAACCTGTCCGCGTTCCATGTGTGCCGGAGGGCTTGTCCTTCGAGCGTGGCGAGGCGGTATGTCCCCTTGGGCAATGCCTCCATCACGATGTACGGGCCCTCCCACTTGGACTCCACCTTGCCAACGGTCTCTGCCTGGAGCGCCACTCTGAGAACGAGATCCCTAGGTTTGAACCCCCGCGGGCATATAGAGCGGTCCCGAGTACGCATTGTCTGCCGCGCATACTTCTCGACATGGTGGGCTGCATCTGCCCGTATCCCATCGAGGAGGTCCAGGACACACGCGCGCACTCTTCGGTGCTTGGACGAGGACCTCCGCGAGCCGGCCTTGATTTCTCGGCGCCACCGCTTCGTCGCGAAAAGAAGCTTGAACGGCGTGAATCCGCCGCGCGCGTTATCACAGCGGCGACCAAAGAACGCCGTGAAGCTCGCTGGCCACTTGCCCTTCGCAACCCGACCAGCGCTTTTTGATGGCAGCGCAGATGGCGCCATTCGCCTGCTCGACCGCCCGTTGGACTGGGGATGCCCTACCGAGGCGAATCGGAGGGCGATGCCCATGCTGTCACAATAGTCTTTGAAGAGGGTGGCGTCGAATTGCAGGCCATTGTCAACCGTGAGCTTCCGGGGCACGCCGAAGCGACATATGATGTTTTGCCAGAGGAAGCGTTGTACGGCCGTAGAAGTTACTTTGGCCAGGGCGACTGCTTCTGGCCATCTGGAGAAATATTCCAGCGTGACTACCACGAACCGGAGGTCCCCTGGAGCTCGGGCAAGTGGTCCTACTATGTTGAGGCCCCAGCGCGCCAGTGGCCACACCGGGGGAATGGGGTTGAGGCTCGCCGGGCTCGCGGATGATGCGCGCCATCCATCGGCACCCTTGGCACCGACGACGAGGTCCTCGGCATCGGTGATGGCCGCGGCCGAGAAAGCCTTGCCCAACGCCTTGCCGACTAATGACCTCGGTGCTAGGTGGGATCCGCGACACGCCCGCGTGATCTCCGCAAGGAGCTCCTTTCCCCCGCGAGAGAAGCAGCGCAGAGCGGTGCGCAAACCCTCTCTTGTAGAGTATCCTTCGAACACTGGAAGGACCTTGCGCGGTGCCGCAAGCGCCGGCTCTGGCGGGTCCTCCGCTCGCGATGCCTTGCAAGAAATTGAAGATGGGCTCGCCAATCACCGCCGGTCAATGTGGTGGACGAGTGCCGATCCCGATTGTCCCGCGCGATGGCCGCCGCACTAATATTCAGAAACGCCTCGTGGGGCGCTTCTCGGGCCGCCGCTTTAGCGAGGGCGCCGCCTACTCGCTCTCCGCGCGGGGATGGCCTTGACGGTGACGCCCAAAAAGTGTCTTTCCCTCGCCCTTACCACCGCGAGGTACTTGGCCAACTCGGGGTCCTTGGCTTGATATGACTTATCCACATGACCAGCCACCAAGCGCGAGTCAGTGCGGACTAGCACTCGCCTCGCGCCGATCGCTTTGAGCTTCGCCAGCCAAAGAGCAAAGGCTCGTATTCAGCCGTGTTGTTGGTGGCGGGAAGGCAAGGCGCGCGATTATAGCAACGCCGTCCTTCGGCGTGATTTATCACCGCACCTACGCCCGCGCGGCGACGCCGTAAGCTCCGCTGACAGAGCGCCCGGATGGGGTCATCGTGCGCCCGACGAAGTTGGGCGGCGGGTCCATTCGGCGAGAAAATCCGCAAGGACTTGGGATTTGATTGCCGTCGCGGCATACGCCAAGGAGAAGGGAGCGAGCTCGGCAGCCCATTTGCCGATGCGCCCGTGGACTCCTTGTTGTGTAGCATCTCCGCTGGGGCAATGAGGAAGGCACCGTGATCGTGGGCTAGAAAATAATGTCGAAGCTTCCCGAGGCCATGACCAGCGCGAGGCGAGCTTCAAGCTCCGTATCTTGTCTTGGCGCCTTGAGAGCTTCGAGACAAAGTAGACGGGCGCGCATGGCGCCTTCCTCTAAGACGAGGACGGCGCGATCCGCAGAGCCGACGCGCCGATAGAGCAGAGGGGAGCCTCGTGCCGGGCGACCAGCGGGGAGGCTGGCCAGTGCTCCTTGAGCTCGTTGAAGGCCTTCGCGCAATCTCCATCCCAGCCGAATCCATCGCACCGCGGAGCGCCTTGAAAATGGCAGTCCCGCCCGCCGCCCGGATAGGAAGCGGCTTAGTGCGCCATGCGCCCGCCACCTCTGACCTCCTCGTTGTCTTGGGCGGCTCCATACCTGTGATGGCGTCTACTTTGTCGGGTTCGCTGGATGCCCGTCCGACACGAGGAAACCTAGGAGTTTGCCCGTCGCACTCAAGACACATTTGTCGGGATTGAGCTTGATGCCCGCCTTCCGAGGTTGTCGGGTCTCCCGAGGTCCCGGCCATGCAGGCAAGCTGCCGATTTTTGACCACCACGCCATCGACATAAGCTTCGACGCTCCTCCCGAGCCGGGCGCCAGGGCAATAGCGACGAGGCGGGTGAAGGTAGCGCCGCGTTCTTCAAGCCAAAGGGCATTCGACGGCGTAACGCCCCAAGTGGTGTGATGAAACCGGTCTTCTCTCGCCATCTTCGCCATGTATACCGGTGGTAGCCGGAATAGGCGCCCAGAAACTCATGAGTTCGCACCCGCAGCGGGCGCCGACCACCGATCGATGCGCGCAAGGGTAATTGTCCTTCGCACGCCTTGTTGAGTGCCGTGAAGTCGATGCACATACGCCAGCCCCGCCGCCTTTTTGACTAGCACCGGGTTAGCGAGCCACTCGATGGTGGACTCGCGATGACCCCGCGCGAGAAGCTTCGCCACCTGCTTTGGCCGCCGCTTGCCGATCCATCGACATATGCCGGCCTTTGCTTGACCGGCTTGGCGTCGGGCGACCGCCAAGCGATGCTCGACATCGCTCGGTCTACGCCTTGATGTCCTCCGGGACCATGCGAAATGTCAACGTTGTTCTGGCACTGGAGCAGATCCCGCTCGACTTCGGTGGAGCCCTCGCCGATGGACACAAACGCCCCCGCCGAGCGGCACCTTCTGACTCGCCCCGGCCGAGGCTTGGGCGCCCACCGGGCGGAGGGCCCATCGCCGAGCGCGTGCGGAGAGGGCATGCACCGGCGATGCGAACGCGGCCGCCGACTCGGCAGACGCTCGCCGTGTCCGATCGCCAAGACGGTGATAACACCTCTCGCCCAGAGCTTCACACACAAAACGCTGTGAGTGGGGATCGCCGAAAGAGTTGATGGCGGGTCGACCCAAGATGGCGTTGTAGGGATGTGGGATATCTACGACGCCAAGATGACTCGCCACCGGATGTTACCTTTGTTGCTCTCCGACGGAAAGTGACCGGCGACACGTGCCCCAAGGCTCAGAGCGCCGACCCGAAGCCTTGAAGTGAAGCTCCCGGCCGCTCTAGCCGCCTTCGGGATCCCCATACGGCCGAGGGCCTCGCGAACAAGATATTCGCGAGCTTCCCGCCGACAAGGACGCGCCGACGCCACAACGCGTGCTATGTGGGCCGGATGACTAGAGGGTCATGGTGAGGGTACCCACACCCGCGCGCCGCTCAAGTCGAAGGTGATGTTGCGGGCGGCATCCATAATTGCGCCGCTCCCGGGGCCCTTGAGGAGGAGCCTCCGTGATGGTGCCGACGGTGCGATGTCGCGCGCCGCTTCGTTGCGGTGGCTCAGATGGGGCTACCCCTTGGGTGCCCCACGTGGCTCCGGCGGGGCGAGGAGGCAGAGCCCGAGACCCGGCCGCCACCCTCCGCAGCTCCATAATCGCGTGCATGCCCTGTGTAATGATCACCGTAGCCGTGTACCTCGCACCACTTGCCATAGTGTAGGAGCTCTTGTTCTGCGGGGTTGGCCGCAATCAAGTCCGCCTTCCGATCCCCGCCTCCCCTCCATGAGGCGGGATCGGGCCTTGGCGCGCTCTCGGTGTCGAGGACATGATGGGCCGCCGCGACTGCGCCGTGGCGCCGAGGTTTATGCTCGCTCCTTGAAGAGCCTTCCTGCACTCCCGCATCGCTGCCTCGGGAGGGCCTCGCGGGGCTCTCGCCGCGCCCTACTCGAGGAGGGACCACCCGCCCCACTCGCGTGGGGCGCCTCATGGGCGAGGCCGAGGCGTAATGCTGCGTCTTCGCGATCCTCCTCCGCCCGCGCATACTCGCCCATTTTGTCGAAGAGCTTGGCGATCGCCTTGATTGGCCTCGCGCGTTGTACTCGGCCATCGGGCCCGACGGCCCCTGTATGGCTGCATTAACGACGGTGGTTTCATTAATGTCTTTCACCGCATCGAATCTTGGCGGCGCTTGAAGTAGTCCCGAGCTTCTCCGAGGGTCTTTGCTTCACAAATAAGAGTTGGTCCGCATCGACTCGCCGACATAGTTTCCTTGGAAGTTGCCGTGAAGGCGTCGCAAGCTGCTCCCACGCCAGATGGAGCCCGCCTATGGTAAAACCAAGAGAGCGCCACTCGCAGCGCGAGGGGAGTCCTTCGCTTCGTGGTGTCGCTCTCGCCCGCGCCTTGATCGCGGTTTTGTACACGCCGCACGAACTCGCGAGGGTCCTTGTCGCTTTGTACGGGTCGGTGACGCTAGGGAACTTGAAGTCTTTGGGCCACGCCGCCGCTGCAGCCCGCCAAAGCGGGACTCGGATCTACGCGCCTCGGCGGGGCGCGCTAGACGTGGGGCTTTCGCCTGTCCGCCCTCTCGGCGTGGGCTCGGCGCGACATCGGCGCGCCTCGCTGGCTCCGAGCCTCTTGTATATCTCTGACGGCCCGCGAAGGTCCCTAGTTCCCGCCGAACGCGTTGAGGGCTGCTAGTAGGCGCTTTCCACCGCAGTCTTTGCCGGGCCGCCGAACGCCCAGCGGACGGTCGGTGCAGGGACCATCGCCACGATCTCCGTGTCCGCCGGTGGTTCGTTGCGCTACCCCGGCCGCTCGATCCGCGCTGCCGGCGAGGGTGACGGGGTCGCCGCGCGCGCCGGGCGACGGGTTGATGTCGCAGCGGCGCCGCGCGGGTCGGCCGTTGTAGCGCGGCGCCGATACCGCGACCACGGCGCCTACGCGCCGCCAACTCCTTCGCGGCCGATGCCGGCCCCGTATTCACGCGCCGCCCGACCCAGCCGCCTTTCTTTCCCTTCGCCACGGTGAAGCTTTTTCGTGCCATCCTTTTTCTTCGATCTTCAGCTTGTCCTCGCCCTCCCCACTGACGGCGCCAATCGTTGTGGTTACTGCATCAAACAGAGAGAGATGGTCGTGGAGAGGGGGGAGTGTTCTGTCTCACCCTCCCCCTCATCTTGATATATATATTCACATGGGGTATACTTTTACAGTTATGCCCTTACATCCGTACATCCCCATTGGAGGCACTTATGTCATTACACATGTTATTCTGGTTCTTATAACCTCCTAACAGGCCTGCTGGGCTTAGGTGGGGGCCACCCCTACGACAGTAACCAACACCAATGATCGGAAGAACACGTAGCGATCGGAAGTTTGAGCATGGTCAAAAACAACACACTTCAGCCTGGAACTCGACCGTGGTCGAAACCAACGTGATCATAAAATCGATCGACGTTCCAGACCAAGATTTCACTGACTTCCGACTGTTTCAATTCAGACTCAACAGAATAACAAGAAATGATCAAAAGATCAAAACCTGGTCAAAAAGAGATGCAATGTGGTCAGAATCTTGAGCATGGTCAAAACTGGAAGCGGTCGTAACAGAGAAGGAAGAACAGAAAGTGCACGACTACAAGATCCAAACTCCACATAATTTTTGATTTAAAGATCAACTGGCCATGAAACTTTGTACACAACATGGTTATGGTCTCAAGAGGTTGCTCTAATCTTTGATTAAAAATGTAGCAATCAAATTGAGAGCTTTATGATATTTCACCAAGCGCACACAAGAACTAAAATCGTAAAATCAAAAAGACAATCAGACCATGCCCATGGGAATAGAATGCCCAAGATAGCTTTGAGAATGATTCCACAACATCCAGCAAATTAGATCATCAACAAGACAAACAAGAACTTCCTCTCAGATCAAGACGGGAAAGAAATAACCGAAGAGCAGAAGAACAGTGGAAGAACCAAATCGATGCCAACTCAATCAGATAAAAACTACACAAGTAGTAGATGGAAACTTAATGTATTACTCTGATGATCAATTTCATGGCCACTCCCCATGAGAGGACCAAGCTCTAAACCTAGAGCCAACACCCACTCTCTAACCTAATACACATGGAGGATGAGCTAGCCAACACTAGACCTAACTCACGGTCTGTCCCTCAACCTTAACTAACTCTTGCCCCCTCTCCTCTTTTTATAGGCTTACAAATAAACCCTAGACCTAATGGATCCAATCATTAGTCCAACCAGGGATAAGTCCACCAGTAACTTCTGCTCCAGTTCCTCGTCGTCCTGACTTGCAACCACCCTGCAAGTCTCAGTCATCTTCGGTGTCTTCCTGACCATTTTGGACCTCAACACCTCCCTATGCCTAGTCCCGGTCCTCCTACACCACAACACCAACAAGTAAACCATCACGTAGCACCACCGCACAATACATAAAGATCATCACATTGCACAATCGAAATGTATGCACCTAAATTACTAATTTTAATCCTAAAACCAAGCAATAACCTCATGTGCACAAAGCAACAAACACCCTAGTCAACCCTGATCAGAACACCAATATTCCACTGAACAACCTCAGCCCACCAATTGGTCTGATACGACTTACGACTGCTCAAATGCACAATAAATGAGGTACTTGTAGCCCACGAGATCCTACCAGCCGTCTACAACCACTTAGCAAGTTGTTACAACCACTACATAGATCGCTACGACCACTACACAAATCGCTACGACTGCTACATAGATCGCTATGACCACTGCACGTATCGGCTATGACTATCAATCACAACCAGCAGAAGCTACTAACATCAACCACAGCTAGGACTATCGATCACGACCAGCAGAAGCTATGACCATCGATCACAACTATGACTATCGGTCACAGCTACAACTATCGATCACCCCATGGTCATTATGCCAATCGGTCCTACCGACCACCAAGTCGTAAGAGTACCTACCGACCGCCAAGTCGTAAGAACACCTTCCGACCACCAAGTCATAAGAACACTTACCGATCATCAAGTCGTAAGAGCACCTGTTGACCACCAAGTCGTAAAAAGCAAGTGCTCTCGAACTCACAGATATACAAGCTAAGATGACAGAACAAGAAGCATTCTTTTGTAATCTCCTCAAAAACCAAACTCAACCTCTACACAACTCTAATCCAAAGGTCAGTTACTCATCACAACCATGGGGTGACCTCCATATCGTCTCACAATATGGATGATAGCACTACCGCTGCCGACACTGTCGATCGTTTTCCCACCAACAGCATTAATGAACCCCACATCTCCACCACAGCCTTCATTATCACCACCTCCACCATCATAAGCACCATCAAAGAGCGATAACAACAATGGGTCGTCGCCCCTCCTTTCTCTTCTTGCTTGGGGTGTGTGTGTGCTCTGCTTTGGTCTAGATCAAGGCCTAAGCCTTTATTTGGGCTTGGATTGGACCTAGACATATCTACTTTGGGAATAGACAAGATTTGATCAACGGAATCAAATTTTAGACTTGTGTTAGGCTTTAGCCCATTAACAGCCCTACCGATGGGACACAGGGTGACCCCTTTTATTAATGAGCCAATAGAGTCAAAGACTTGTAACATCCTAAAATTTGAGTCTTGAGAAATGTGTAGCCTTTGAAATATTTTGAACTGCATCTTCTTGATATTTGGACTTTCATGGATTTTTCTTTGGATCTTGGTTGAGTTTTCAAAAAAATAGAAATTTATAATTTGAAAACATATTTGAAAAGATGATCCATCAATTAGGGTAGGAGAATAGGAAAAGAGGAAGGTTGAAAAGTTAAATGAAAAATAAAAATTTAGTTCAACCAAAGATTTAAACTTTTGCCAAATTAAAAGAGGAAGGGTATAATTTGAATAAAAACTTGAATTTTTGCTTCGGGCCTAATAATAATAAAAAGGGGAGTAAATATATACACACACACCCCATAGTAATAAATAAATAAAGCATAAAAATAGAAATCTCGACATATGCATTGGGCAAAAACAATAGTAATAAATACAAATAGTAATACCAATAAATATATGTGCATATAAAAAATATATATTGGCCAATCTCCCTTCCTCTCCCCCCTCGCTAACACGCAGCCGTGGCCGGAGCTCCTCACCCGCACATCACCTCAGCCGCCTCCCCACTGTGCCCGCTCAAACCACCAGTCGACGCCTGCCTCCGCATCCACGTCATTGAAGTTAACCACAGGCTCTGTCGCAGCATCACCACAGTTCCGCCATCGCGTCGCCCTGACCAGTGTGCCAGTCACGCCGCCTCCATCACGTACAGTGCCGCCTGCTCCAATCGCATCCCACCTCGTCTTGTGCGCTTCTGACACCTTCCCCTGTTCTGGCGTCACCAAGCGTCCGCACCCACGCCCTGGGCCATTGTCCCGTCTCCAAACCCTATAGCCATGCCGCCGCCACGCCCCTGCTACGACCGGCCAACTGCCCGCCTATCGCTAGCCCCTTTTCCACCGCTATAAAACCCAGCTCGACCCCCAATAGCATTGTCACTCTTCGCTCTATCTCCCACCCCGAGTAATCGGCTTCCCCGTGTCTCTAGCTCGCCGACAAACCACTTCTTTCCCAATGCCGGCAGATGGGCAATCCGCCGATTGGCGCCACAGTAGTCCAATTCAGCCCTTCCAGAGCATCCTGGGAGCACCACGACGCTGTACCCCTCCTCGGCTGGACATCTCATTGCCTGAGCTGAGCCCGCATTGTGCGCCTCCTCTGCCCGTCACTGTTGCACGCCGACAGATCACCACCGCCACTCCCGAGCTTTATAGACCATCGATGTAATTTCCTACCATCCCCAACATACTCCTAGAGCGAGGAATTGCTTTGAAACGCCGTGAGTCGTCGTAGCCGTTCTTCCCATGTTCTGCCGCCGCCCATGGTCGCTGCCGACTACCGCCATCGCCAAATTGGTCCGCGGGACCGAGCCCAGATGTGCGCGTGGGCATGAGCATTCCATTTTTGGAATGGTCATGGTCGGCCGCCGTCTCCTCCGCCAGCGGCGAGCTCGCCGTTCTTCGCACGGTGGAAGAAGCACTGTAGCGAGTAATTAATTAACGTTAAGACAAGCATTAATGCTAATGATGATAAGTTAAGATAGTAGTTAATGCCAATGATGCCATTTAAACTAAAACACTCACTGAGCTGTGGGCCCTACCCTTTTAATTAAACAGTAATCGGTCCCACCTATAACAGGTACAGAGAAGAGAAAATAAAAATAAAAGAAAAAATTAAAAATCTGTTGCGGGTCCCACCTATCAGATTCTATTTATTTTTAGGATTTATTTAAACTGATAACTTCAAAAAGGCATAACTTTTTCATCTTAACTCCAATTGAGTGAAATAAATTTCTAAATTCATCTAAATTCAATATTTATCCAATGGAACCAAAATCATGAATTTTTTATTTCATTTGAATTTTTTGTGCAACAAAAAGTAGCATACGAGGCACAAGAGGAAGAGGCCGAAGCTGAAGCAAGTCTTGATAACCAAGACCAAATCAACTGTGACCAAGGCGAGTTAAAACTTTGATCATGTTGACCCTACAGGTTACCAAGGGTAGGAAAATCATTAATAGTGTAGAACAATATGGTGCGTAGAGTGAAGTTCTCATGTTTGTCTGCATCCAATACATATACCCCATCGTTCCACAGTATTACAAGATCTTGCAACAATGGTGCTAGGTACACATCAATATCGTTCCTAGGTTGCTTAGGCCCTTGGATAAGTAGTGACATCAAAATATACTTCTGCTTCATACACAACCAACCAGAAAGGTTGTACATGCACAGAGTCACGGGCCAGATGCTATGTCGGCTGCTCATGTTACCAAAAGGATTCATTCCAACCGTACTCAACACAAACCTTATATTCCTTGGTTCCGCACCAAAATCTACAATATCCTATCGATGTTCCTCCACTGGGCAGAATCAGTAATGTGTCTTATCATTCCGTCTTTCTTACGCTGCTCCCAGTGCCAACGCATCAATCTTGCATCCTTGCGGTTTGCAAATAAATACTTCAAACGGGGAATTATAGGAAGATGCCACAACACCTTAGCAGAAGGTCCATGCTTCACCTCGATGCCCTTCCCATCATTAGAGTCATTTTTATGCTTATATCAGGATGCTTTGCACACTGGACAAACATGTAAGCTAGCATACTCTTTACGGTACTGGATACAATCTTTCGGACATGCATGTATTCTTTCTACTTCCATTCCCAATGGGCAAAGAATCTTTTTGGCTTGGTAGGTGGTTGTCAGCAACACATTGTCCTTTGGAAGCATGTCCGCTAGGAGACCTAACAATGCCGTGAAACTCTTGTCAAACCAACCATTGCTTGCCTTCAATTTTAGCAGTTCTAGAACTGATGACAACCTCGTGTATTGCGGCTTGCAGCCCGGGAACAAAGGTTTCTCCGAGTCCTCTATCAAGCCCTTGAATTTATTAAACTCTCTCTCACTATAGTTCCCTTCTGCATCATGTAGCATCTGATCCAGATTGTCATCCTGCGACCTATCCTCATGATCGAAGCACAGTCCACAACCGGCATATCATTGTCTCCCTCGACGATGTCTAACTACATTTTTGTGTACCCTTTTCTTCACCGTGACTGGTCCAACATTGTACCCCATTCTAAAACCCCTTTGAATCAAGTGAGCTTCGATCTACGCTGAGTTACTAAACATCTTTAGATTATCACACTCAATGCATAGACATTACATATATTCCGTCCCCTTCTTCAACATATCCAGCTCGGCTGCTCTTCTAAAAGTAGACATGCCATTAATGTACTATTCACTCACATGGTTCTCAATGTACATCTAGCTTCGGTCCATCTACGCTACACATGTAACAAATGAGTATCCAAAATGATTATTAGCGCTACTATATAGCAAATCAAACTGCTATACTTACACGTGACATCTATATATATTACGTAGGTAGCTAGCTAGCCATGTATTCTTGACATAATAATGTTAAGCAAAAATATATTGAAGTGAACTACGAGTACTTACTCATTCTGAAATTGAGCAAACTAACATTATCTTTCTAAACCTAGCTAGCTAGATCTAAATAAAAACATATCTATCATCTCTTCAATTTCAAAAGCATTCATATAAGTTATTAAAAGCAATTGAGTACTAACATCTGATCACTAAGAAGACGGCGATATGTTTTCACTGAACTCCCTAAAGCTGCCCGCCTCGCTCCACCGATGCAGCACAATGAAGACAGATTAGCTGTGTCGAGATCGACCACGTACGCCCAGTATTTAACAGCACAGATTATCACAGAAGATTCCAACCACAAATGGTCTATGATACCTATACATCATAGACGGTTCGTATTAATAACCGTATGTGATAATTCACAGACGGTTTGTTATAAGAACTGTCTGTCATGTCCAGAATATCAGAGACAGTTTTTTATATGAACCGTCTATGATATTTGCAATTTTCATAGACGGTTCTTAACACGAACCGTCAGTGATGTCTCACTTTATCACACACGATTCGTGATAAGAACCATCTGTGAAAATTCATAGACGGTTATTAACACGAACCGTCTGTGATGTCTCAATTATCACAGATGGTTCATGTTAATAATTGTTTGTAAAAATATCACAGACGGTTGCTACTATAAACCGTCTGTGATAGTTTAAGCACAAACGGTTCCGTATAAACTGTCTGTGATGTAGCCATCCAGTATAGCCTCTTTTGTAGTAGTGCATCGATGAATGCAATGACAAACTTGTCTAAATATTTCATGAACACCTTATTCATTAAGTGTATGAAATAAGCAGGGGCTATGGTCAAACCAAAAGATATCATTGTGAACTTGTACAAACCATAACTTCTCTCGCCTGTTCTGAAATTATTTCAAATCTCACTTTGATTCCACTGGATTGAAGTAATCATTGGCAAATAGGCTCCACCTTGCTAATAGTAGTTCCTTTAGTGGGCAGCACTCCACACCTTCTCATCATCATTGCATGGAACATGTTCCTCCCACATTCTTGAGCCAAACAACTTCTTCTAAAGAAACAATTGATCCAGCGGTTATGGAAGAACAAAACTATCCTAAATTCTCCTAACTAATGTGGAGTAAGTTCAACTGCAGAGCCAATAACTACTTCTCAACTGATGATTGGGCTAAGGTGGAAGTAGTATTGGTGCAACTACTGCTCTAACTACACTTGAAATCTTGATAATCATGGAGATTCTGATTTCTACCAATTCCATAGACATGCTTATGGCCTTTGGTAGAGTTATCCAACTCAAACGGTGACAAAGAGAAGAAAGAGGGAATAGCAAAGATAAGAGGTGAACTCGTATAAGGAGTATAAACTAGGGACAAACCTAAATTGAACAAAAACTTAGCCAAAAAGCTAACAGAAAGAAGCATTGAATTACTCAGATAAAGATTCTTGACATGACTGAAACATAATACTAAAAGCAAAACTGTAGCTCACATCACACACAACTACAAATAAAAACCATAGCGATCTAATATGTACTCTTTATTTGTAAAGCTACATACTCTCACCACTACTACTATTCTAATGCGGTGATTGTTGCACTTGAAGTGTCTGAGGTTGACATTCTTCTGAGCTCAAGCTTCCACTGTCATACCAACTCTTAATGCAATCCTTATAGTTGTTGCCAATCTTGATGCAGCTCTTTCCATTGTGACAACTCTAACTGAGCATCCCTTAACTTTGCATAGGTGCTCTCCCACTCCGTATTTAAGTGGTTCTAGGCATCATCTTACGCCTTGATGAGAGAAGCCATGTGAACAATAGTGGGATCTGCTCTCCATCTAGACTTTTGAACATGTTGAAGACTTCCCCTTCTTGCGATAGGAAAGTTAGTAATAAGGAGTATTAGACAGACGACGATGAGTGAAACTCAATTGCGCGAGCACTACTCAAGCAGCTTCTTAATATCCAAGCTTGAAAGTCTCTCGGTTCACTATAAAGTGATAAGGGCAATTGTCCTGTCCACTTTTGGAGAAGATGGTGATTCTAACCCTTTAAACTTCTCTACCATTCTTAGTGGAAGGGAAATCGTGCAACTGTGGACAGCGAGTGTAACCCACGTCCTAGAGTATGTGCCACAATTCCTCACAAAAACCACCTTTATCACTAGCAAACGAATTGCTGAACAACATTTACAAAATTTTAAAACAGGACAAGGTCAACAAAAGCTTAACAATTCACATGGAAGCAAGATCAACACACTAAGAAAGAGGAGGAAGAAGCAAAGAAGCTTAGGATTTTTATTATTTAGATTCTATGAGTTTTATACATCCTTAAGGCTTTTCTATTCTAACTAGGGCTTCATCCTATAGTCGATATGGCTCTGATACCATCTCTGTCAAGACCTGAATATGCAAATTTGGACTCTATGTGTATTCTGCACTAGTCTAAGATCACGCTAGTGCACACAGGGAAAATATAGATGAAATATTGACCATGATCATGATTAACTATGAAAGACTCAAATATTATTAATTATCAGAGTTATGACCTTATGGCCAAGCTTACAAATTATATCTAAAAAGGCCTAACAAGAACTAGAAGCGAAAAATAAAAATAAGTGTAGTAGCCATGAATATGTTGAAGTACTCCTCTTCTATTACCTCTAGCTGAAATGGTTCTCCTTCAACAACTGAGCAGCAAAGGGTATAGCCGTGAGTACATAGAGTACTCAATAAGTCATTTGTAACAAAATGAAATATGTAATGATGCAAGACTCACAAAATGATTTCTAAGTGGTTATTTTGCAGAAAGCAACAATTTAGAGTAATTACAATAAGTAGATGGAAAACAAACTTTAATTATAATTAATAAGCAAATAATCAAAGGAATTAAATAAAACACAAGTGAAGTGACCATTCACCCAATGAACCACCCTGAATTAACCATTCACTTTCCAAACTTAGCCGAACTAGGTTTTTATGAAAACTCTCACTCCCATGTGAAATCACTGAGTATTGTCCATAACCGAGGACGCGGCTATTTGAATAGTTTTATACTCTATATAGGTTGCACAACTTTACCCACAAGAGATAATCAACTCACCATGTTAGCCAATACACGCTTCCTTGGGTGTGCGGCCAAGTAATTATCACAAGGCCTTTATAATGCGCAATCTCAAACTGATCTCGTCCACTAAGGTTTCGCTGCTCAGTAGACTAACTACCTAGTCAGTAAAAGCCCCCTCTTGCACCAACAGTACATCTCAATGGTGAAATCAAGATTGAAACTTTATAAATTAATCAGCCTGACCCATCCTATACTAGACATGTGGTTGTACGATAAGATCCATATCAATGACATACAAAGTTAAGTCCTTAGATATTGCCTAGGCGAGACATCCACATCCCAAATGTGCTGACCACATTTCTCTCTTTACTACACGATTACTCGCCCATGTGAAAACCATTTTGTGTAACCAACACCAATGATCGGAAGAACACGTAGCGATCGGAAGTTTGAGCATGGTCGAAAACAACACGCTTCAGCCTGGAACTCGACCGTGGTCGAAACCAACGTGATCATAAAACCGATCGACGTTCCAGACCAAGATTTCACTGACTTCCGACTGTTTCAATTCAGACTCAACATAATAACAAGAAGTGATCGAAAGATCAAAACCTGGTCAAAAAGAGATGCAATGTGGTCGGAATCTTGACCATGGTCAAAACTGGAAGCGATCATAACAGAGAAGGAAGAACAAAAAGCGCACGACTACAGGATCCAAACTCCACATAATTTTTGATTTAAAGATCAACTGGCCATGAAACTTTGTACACAACATGGTTATGGTCTCAAGAGGTTGCTCTAATCTTTGATTAAAAATTTAGCAACCAAATTGAGAGCTTTATGATATTTCACCAAGCGCACACAAGAACTAAAATTGTAAAATCAAAAGGACAATCAGACCATGCCCATGGGAATAGAATGCCCAAGATAGCTTTGAGAATGATTCCACAACAACCAGCAAATTAAATCATCAACAAGACAAACAAGAACTTCCTCTCAGATCAAGATGGGAAAGAAATAACTGAACAATAGAAGAACAGAGGAAATTTGAAAAATGAGAAGCTTCTGAATTATTCTTGCATTATATTTTATTTGATTTTGGATTTTTATGGTATTTTCTGAAATTTGGTTGAGGTTCCAAAAGTTAAAAAGTTCAAGAAAGGAGCAAACATGTTTAAATAATAGAGAATTAAAATTTAGAATTCGAATCTGAAAAGATGATCTAGAAGAGGAAGGGAAAATTTTGACTTAAAATATAAAATGTCATCCTTGGAAAATAATGATATGAATAACAATAGAAGAAAGTAAATAAAGTACCAACATATATGGATATATATATAAATCTAGATACCAAAATTTTTTCACCTACAAATTTAGTGCCAAAAATATACGTAAGTATAAAATGAGGTGAGCAAGAGGGAATGTATAAAATACCATTTACACATATACAAATGTATAATCCAAAACAAAACGAAAGTAAAAACAAGAAGAGAAAAGAGGAGCCAGGCCGGCCACCAACCAGGCCCAACTCTCTTCTCTCCCGCCCCTTCCCGCTTCGGCCAAAAGGCCCAACCCTGCCGCCCCGCGCCTTTCCCGCCTTGGCCGGCCCATCCCGCTCCCACGCCCACCGTCGCTGCCACGCGGACCCCGCTCCCTCCCCGCCTCCTCCCTCTAGCCAGCGGGCTTGACCCCACGCGCGGCTCCTTCTCCACTTCCTTTTCCCCTGCGTGCTCGGGTCCCCTCTCCTCCACTCTGCTCCGGGCAAAAGCCGCGTGACACGGCAAAGCCGTGCGACACGGCCGACGTGCGTGGAAGCGCCCCGAATCCCGTTGCCACGCCTCGCTGTAAGCTATCGCCGCTGACACCGCCGCCTACCAACGCCACCCGACCGCGCCGCCTGTCCCTGACGTGCGCGCACGATGTCACGCGTGGCCAGCCACGCCTCGCCGCCTATAAAGCCCGGTCGCCTCTCCAAACGCTTCGCCATGCCCTTCTCCACCTCCAGCTAAAAGCAATTCAACTCGAACACCCCCAATAACCGGCGAGCCACCTTCGCCCCCAACTCCGGCCGCCGACGCTCCTCGCCGTTCCACTGCACTAGAGCCCAATTCCACGCGGTAGAACCATCTCCAGAGTGTCGCGAGGTTGTTCCCGGTCTCACTCGCACCTCTCGCCGCCCGTACATCGCCGGCGATGATCTCGACCTAAATTCGCCGCCGCCGCATGCCGTCGACCTAACTCCGGCCCCTCTCGGCCTCTACCTCCACCACCGTTGGCTTCCCTACGACCCCAGCGTCCCGTTTTGGCCGTCACCACCAACCCACCGTCCACCCCTCACCGCCAGCACCACTGCACCGACTTCCTCTGCTCGGCCCCCTCTGCAGACTTGGTTCAAATATTATACACGCCCTATAAGGTCAGGAAACACCGTGAGCTCTACTGGTTACTGGCGTTATCTCTTCCCCCCTGACTCCCTTGGCTGCGCACATTCGAGCCCCCGGCTCCGCAGCGCCGAGGTCGAGTTTTCTCCATTTTTTCGGTTCACCCGGCGGGCCGCACCTGTTAGTGACCATTATCCCGAGCGGCCCACTGACAGTAGGGTCCCACCTGTCATAGACACAGTGCACAGAAGATAAAAGAAAAAATAAATTAAAAATAGGAAGTAGGCCCCACCTGTCAGGGTTTTAATAATTTCTGGATTTAATTAAACTGAAAACTTTGAATAGGCATAATTTATTTATTTTAACTCCAAATTGAATGAAACAAATTTCTAAAGTCAGGATCTACCCAATGGAACTGAAACCAAGACTTTTGAAGCTCATTTGAACTTTCGGTTAACCTTATACCCTAGCAATAATGAGAATTCTTTGCCAACTACAATACTCAAGTTAAATTAGGGAATAATTTGGAGGATCTCATAAAAATTGACTAGGATGTAAATGAGGCTATTTAATATTTGAACTAGTTCATGTATGCATAATTAATATGGTTTGAGCAATCATCTAGAAGGCTAATTATTCAAAGCAATAGTAAGAAAATATGACTATAGTTAAATATCCAAACCTAATAAAGATAACACCTAATTATAATGAAAACATATATGCTCCAATATTTTTCAAGCCACCATTAAACACATCTCAGTGATGTATCTTATTAAATAGCACTAATGAAATATTACCTTAATCTCTGCCTAGATGAATAAATCTAAATTAAATAATGCTAAGCCTAATAATAACTGAAGTATAGACAAAATACCAATGGTACTATTAATTAAATTTTAACATAGATTTGGTAATAATGATGGACATAACCGAATATAGCAAGTTAGGACTCGAACAAATGGATCCTAATTCAAAATAAGTTATGTCTGGTGACAACTAAGTGTACATAAAATATCACACCATAAAATGCTAAGAATCCGGGCTCTAGTACTAATTTGATAAGCCAAAATTTGTATACCCCGCATATGGCATATGCCCTGAACAATAGCACTCAACAAAATAATGCTCAGTAAACCCGCACACCAATTCATAGGTCTAACCTAACTCATAGAACTTCCTTAATAAATATAAAAATAGTAGAAGAAGCTCGCAATAAAAAAATCGAGTCTTCGTATTCTATTACCGACCATGCCTCAAATCGTCCGAAACACCCATTAACTCATAATAAAACTAAATTGAGTTTATCTGGATTAATTTGGATCTTTTGAGTTATTTGTTTTTATTTGGATTCAGTCGTTTATCGCGTAATTACAAACTGGAGTCCTGAAGATTCCCCGGATCAAGCGTGATCAGAGCAAAGTGAAGATAAAGCTCAAGAGAAAGCATCGTGTGAGCTCATGTTAGCGTAAACCGCGCCAGGCGAGTCAATACTTTGATCATGTTGAACCTACATTTTCTGTAAATTTATTTTTGTTTAAATTATCAAATTGCATGTTATTATTTCATATGCAAATATTTGTTTGTTTGAGTATTCTAGTAACATTCCCATTAATCAACTTGCTAGTATTATACCTACTTTGAAAACAGTTGAATATTTGAGCCTTGTCGCCCTAGCAAAATTATAATAGTAATCTTTCGAAAATAAGTCCCTAATTATACGCCATGCTTAGTATTGTTTAGATAATCGGGGGCACCAAAAATGCCCCAAAGCATCACTTTGAATCATGAGAAATTGGTTTGGGCAGTCATGGTGAAAATGACTCGTATATTTGGTCATGGATATTTTATGCTCCCAAAAACCTCAAGTTGCTTAATTTATCTGGGCGGATGGTTCGAGGGTGTGAGTGTGGTGCAGTGGAAGCACAAAGTGGTTAGTGGTAGAACCGCCCAGGTAACCCTAAGGACCGAATCTTGTCATGATCTCCCAGTGTACAACAGTACAACCACAAGCTGGCAAAATGTAGGCAGGGTTTACTAATTTCTGTGGCTCTAAGGTGGTTACGTGAAGGTATGACCACGAGCAAAGGGATGGATGGTCTCATCCCCGCCTTTGCCCGTGATGGCTCACGAGGGCCCTTCCCGAGGGATGGTCGTATCCTACGGAAGATAGACCTTAGCGGGCGTAACCACAGTAGGACTATGCATTGTAACAATCCTGTGATAGTCTACTCAACCGCATGGCGAAGGAATCATGTGGGGCAACGTGTAGATTTATCTCTTGTGGGTAAAGTGTGCAAACTCTGCAGAGTCAAAAACTATTCGAATAGTCGTGCCACGGTTAAGGGCGGACATGGGAACTTAACTAGATATAGTTCTATTTCAAAAACTTTGTGGGTGAAAATTGGTAAAGTGGAGGGCAGAGAAAGGCCCTTATTGGTGTTGCCCTGGGTGTCACCCTAGTGATAAGTTAAGCGGTTATGACGCTGAAGGATTTAAGCATATGGTGTAGAGGCCATGAAACGGTGGATGGAATCTGGATCGTTATTACAATTGCATTCTTTCACAAGTTATGTTTTAGTTTCAATTGCTAGGTCTTACAAAATTTCTATGAATCATATTTCAAAAGCAATTTATGGCAAATAAAATGACCCGAGCCTTCCCTTGATAAGCCATGCATCCTGTGTATTGGCTCGCGGAGCACGGTGGTTTGTGCTCACACTCGCTTTCACGACAAATCCAGAATCAGGAATCAGATCACTACGCCTCAGCAACTCTATTGGTCATGATGGCAAAGAAGATGAAGATGTCAAGGGCTAGGTCACGAACCTCCAGTCGGCTGCCTGTGGGCATGTCCTGAAGGTCCCACCTGTGTGCTTCATTCTTCTGCTGCTGCATTTTATTGATTTCAGCCTAATTGGCTCATGAGTAAGTCTATTATTATAATTACACTTCCGCATGATATGTACTTTGATATTTAGAACTGTAAACTGTGAACACTATCTACTGATCCAGGGAATAGTGCGGTGGAATCACAGTGGAATCCGGATTGTAAAATCTGGGTACTACAGGGATGGTATCAGAGCATATCGACTACAGGTCGTGACCTAGTCAGCCTGGCCGTTAGTTTCATGGCTAGAATTATTAGTTAAAAATTTTATTTCCAAGATTATAAGTAGTATTGCTCAATCTCATCTCTCTTAGACGATTCCCTCTCATCTATATGCTACCCTAGCCATTTTTAGATCTGAGGCTCTCTTATCCCGAATTCAAAATGATGAAAACTCAGTACTCCTCTTGTAAGCTCTCTTTAAGAACTTACTTGACGTCAAAACCATAATGCATACATTTGAAACTCGTTTTACCCTTGGATGATCGATTATCAAATTGTTTAAAACAACAAAATTCTTCAAACTCATTTCAACAAACCTGATCTTCCGAGGAAATTTTCATAAGTTCAAACTACTTACCAAAACTTATTCAAAAAAATCATTTTGAGTTCTCAAATAGTTTGATACAAGGTTATTTCTTGAAAACTTTTCCCCAAAAAGGACCTCATTTTTCAAAATAAAGCCTAAGGGTTAACTTTGAGATGTTACTCCAGAAAGAGCTATGTTGGTAAAAACCTAATTTCCCTGTTTGGTTTTATTACCACGGTTAGAAAAATACTTCTTTTCTTACAAAATAAAACATAGAGAAGAACAGAAAGAGTCGTAAGTAAAAAAGATAGATGTATGTAGCGAACACACAAAAATGTTGGTGGGTTGCAAGTCGATCATCGGAAGGAAACGATAGTGTGAATTCTGGAAAAAAAATTGGTGGAGCTTAAAGGATTAGATTGACTAGATTGATGAATTAAATTATTCTTGGAGAAATAGGAAGTATGAAAATAATTGCGGGAGTACAACATTGATAAATAATATAATTCCTGAGAGGTGTTTACAATAATGGAATAATAGGATATGATTGATTGCTAGATGAATTAATGGAGTTTTTGAGAAATTGGAGATATGATAACAACTGTCAGAGTACCGGCTTGATTAAAAACATTATTCCTAGAGGATGTTTATAATAATGAATTAATTTGGAGGTTGTTAGTAAAAATTTAGGTTGATCATTGGAGAAGCAAACTATGGATTTGAATCAATGACACAATACTGGATTATTAGGAGGTCATGATATGAAAGTCATCGGTAGATCTAAATAAAGAAAACTAGATCTTCATGGGACTAGAAAGCTGATTAAATTGGCAATTAACGAACCTGAGATTGGATTCATAAAAAGGTGGTGAACATTCAGATTCATATAAGGATTTGGTAATCCCGATTCGATAAAAAAATTGGGAGATGCAATAAAAATTATTTGATTGGGGGTTCAGAGTAAAGGTATTGGATTTCCAATAGATTGTAGAGTTGACAAGTTGACAAATAATAAATCCGAGATTGGGATTATACATACATAGTGAAATATGAGATTCGGTTCACAAATTTATGTTGGAAGTAAAGATTTATGTGAGAATTAGATAACCATGGCTGGATTAATGAAATGGTGGATGACACAATGCAAAAAGGTATGATCGGTGGAACAAATAAATGATGACACTTGCTATTTGGAGTTTTAGACAGCAATAATACCGTGACTAAATAATGAAAAAGGATAGCCTAAGTGCACTTTGTGAAAGTGGAGGTTAAATTATTAAGGCCATTGGATTCTAAGCCTTATGTATAAAAGTCATGGGAGTGAGTCAATTCATTGATGGATATTTGAACATTGGAAGAGATTAGGATACCTTGATAAAAAAAAGGCGGTATTATAAGGTTTTGTATTTCAAAACAATTAAATATAAATATATATAATACAATAATGAGTACTAATATCAATCAAATTACATCTGAGTACTTTTCTTTCTTTCCATTGATTTCAAAAAGGAAATTTTTGTTTCCCTTCTCTTACCATTGCTCCAAAAATTTAAGATTAGGATCGTCGAAGATGTTCAAGAAGATAAGATGGTCTCATTTTAAATGGACTATGCAGATGAACCTTGTGCCCTCTTATGTGTGCTCCCACGCATAGACGTTGTATTGTCGCAAGATTTCACTTTGGCCCTGTGCACTGCCTTCTTGCCCTTGGGCGTTACATTTCGCAGTCACAAGATAAGATTGTTTTAAAGAACTTGCAAGATTTGTGTACCACCCCAGCTCCCGGGGTGTACTCTTTTGAAGTTAGAAGGGGTTTAGATTACCTTATCCCCGTGATTCTATCCTTACCTCATGCTATTCCCTCTCACCTTTTACTGAAAACCCCCTCGGATCCACAGGAGCGAAAGAATGGGTAACCCAAAAACCAGGGAAATCAAGAAGTAAAAACTTTGCAACCTTCTGGTATTTAAGGAAAACAACATCACTGTGAAGAAGACCACCCGCCAAGAGATAGCCCACTGAGCAAGATCACCTGCTTCTGCGAAGGACAAGACCCTTGCCCCAAGAATTACTCCCCAAATCTGTTGTTGACCAAGACAGCTGGAGTACTATGGATGAATAATGACAATCGTCATTTATTTAAGGGGGGTAGCTCTACGAGACAAAAATAAAAAAAGGGCGATGTTAAGAAGCAAGCACCTTGAAATCCACGATCTATCCAGAAGATTAAGGATCCCTTTCTCCCTTTTTCCTTCTCTAAGTTTTTACCTATTTCCACGCCAAATATCTCCCTGTAGTCTACGCCAAGGAAAAGATCGATACGTTATGCAAAGCACTAGAACCTATTGCTAGCCAATTTAACCTCACTTCCTCCTTTCTACTCTACCGGAATCTCGGGGTCGAGATTCATTTAAAGGGGGTAGGTTTGTAACATCCTAAAAATTTAAATTTGAAAAATGTGAAGCTTCTGAATTATTCTTGCATTATATTTTATTTGAGTTGGGATTTTTATGGTATTTTCTGAAATTTGGTTGAGGTTCCAAAAGTTAAAAAGTTCAAGAAAGGAGCAAACATGTTTAAATAATAGAGAATTAAAATTTAGAATTCGAATCTAAAAAGATGATCCAGAAGAGGAAGGGAGAAATTTGACTTAAAATATAAAATGCCATCTTTGGAAAATAATGATATCAATAACAATAGAAGCAATCAAATAAAGTACCAACATATATGGATATATATATATACATCTAGATACCAAAATTTTTTCACCTACAAATTTAGTGCCAAAAATATACGTAAGTATAAAATGAGGTGAGCAAGAGGGAATGTATAAAATACCATTTACACATATATACAAATGTATACTCTAAAACAAAAAGAAAGTAAAAACAAAAGGAGAAAAGAGGAGCCAGGCCGGCCACCAACCCGGCCCAACTCTCTTCTCTCCCGCCCCTTCCCGCTTCAGCCGAAGGCCCAACCCCGCCGCCCCGCGCCTTTCCCGCCTTGGCCGGCCCAGCCCGCTCCCACGCCCACCGTCGCTGCCACGCGGACCCCGCTCCCTACCCGCCTCCTCCCTCTGGCCAGCGGGCCCAACCCCACGCGCGGCTCCTTCTCCCTCTTCATTTTCCCCTGCGCGCCCGAGTCCCCTCTCCTCCGCTCTGCTCCGATCAAAAGCCGTGCGACACGGCCGACGAGCGTGGAAGCGCCCCGAATCCCGCTGCCATGCCTTGTCGCCCGCTGTCGCCGCTGACACCGCCGCCTGCTAACGCCACCGGACTGCGCCGCCTGTCCCCGACGTGCGCGCACGATGTCGTGCGTGGCCAGCTACGCCTCGCCACCTATAAAGCCCGGCCGCCTCTCCAAACACTTCGCCATGCCCTTCTCCACCTCCTGCTAAAAGCAATTGAACTCGAACACCCCCAATAGCCGGCGAGCCACCTTCACCCCCAACTCTGGCCGATGACCCTCCTCGTCGTTCCACTGCACTAGAGCCCAATTCCACGCGGTAGAACCATCTCCAGAGTGTCACGAGGTCGTTCCCGGTCTCACCCGCACCTCTCGCCACCCGTACATCGCCGGCAACGATCTCCACCCGAATCCGCCGCCGCCGCACGCCGCCGACCTAGCTCCGGCGCCTCTCGGCCTCTACCTCCACCACCGTTGGCTTCCCCATGACCCCGGCGTCCTGTTTTGGCCCCCTCTCCGCCAGCACCACTGCACCAACTTCCTCTGCTCGGCCCCCTCTGCAGACTTGGTTCAAATAGTATACACGCCCTGTAAGGTCAGGAAACACCGTGAGCCCTATAAGGTTACTGGCGTTATCTCTTCCCCCCTGACTCCCTCGGTCGCGCACGTTCGAGCCCCCGGCTCCGTAGCGCCGAGGTCGAGTTTTCTCGATTTTTTCGGTTCACCCAGTGGGCCCCACCTGTCAGTGACCATTATCCCGAGCGGCCCACTGACAGCTGGGTCCCACCTGTCATAGACACAATGCACAGAAGATAAAAGAAAAAAATAAATAAAAAATAGGAAGTAGGCCCCACCTGTCAGTATTTTAATAATTTCTAGATTTAATTAAACTGAAAACTTTGAATAGGCATAATTTATTTATTTTAACTCCAAATTGAATGAAACAAATTTCTAAATTCAGGATCTACCCAATGGAACTGAAACCAAGGCTTTTGAAGCTCATTTGAATTTTCGGTTAACCCTATACCCTAGCAATAATGAGAATTCTTTGCCAACTACAATACTCAAGTTAAATTAGGGAATAATTTGGAGGATCTCATAAAAATTAATTAGGATGTAAATGAGGCTATTTAATATTTGAACTAGTTCATGTATACATAATTAATATGGTTTGAGAAATCATCTAGAAGGCTAATTATTCAAAGCAATAGTAAGGAAATATGACTATAGTTAAATATCCAAACCTAATAAAGATTACACCTAATTATAATGAAAACATATATGCTCCAATATTTTTCAAGCCACCATTAAACACATCTCAGTGATGTATCTTATTAAATAGCACTAATGAAATATTACCTTAATCTCTGCCTAGATAAATAAATCTAAATTAAATAAAGCTAAGCCTAATAATAACTAAAGTATAAACAAAATACCAATGGTACTATTAATTAAAATTTAACATAGATTTTGTAATAATGATGGATATAACCGAATATAGCAAGTTAGGACTCGAACAAATGGATCCTAATTCAAAATAAGTTATGTCTGGTGACAACTAAGTGTACATAAATTATCACACCATAAAATGCTAAGAACCCGGGCTCTAGTTTTAATTTGATAAGCCAAAATTTGTATACCCCGCATATGGCATATGCCCTGAACAATAGCACTCAACAAAATAATGCTCAGTAAACCCGCACACCAATTCATAGGTCTAACCTAACTCATAGAACTTCCTTAATAAATATAAAAATAGTAGAAGAAGCTCGCAACAAAAAAAATCGAGTCGTCGTATTCTATTACCGACCATGCCTCAAATCGCTTGAAACACCCATTAACTCATAATAAAACTAAATTGAGTTTATCCGGATTTATTTGGATCTTTTCAGTTATTTGCTTTTATTTGGATTCAGTCGTTTATCGCGTAATTAGAAACTGGAGTCCTGAATATTCCCCAGATCAAGCATGATCAGAGCAAAGTGAAGATAAAGCTCAAGAGAAAGCATCGTGTGAGCTCAAGTTCGCGGTAAACCGCGCCAGGCGAGTCAATACTTTGATCATGTTGAACCTACATTTTCCACAAATTTATTTTTGTTTAAATTATCAAATTGCATGTTGTTATTTCATATCCAAATATTTGTTTGTTTGAGTATTCTAGTTACATACCCATTAATCAACTTGCTAGTATTATACCTCCTTTGAAAACAGTTGAATATCTGAGCCTTGTCGCCCTAGTAAAATTATAATAGTAACCTTTCGAAAATAAGTCTCTAATTATATGCCATGCTTAGTACTGTTTAGATAATCGGGGGCACCAAAAATGCCCCAAAGCATCACTTTGAATCATGAGAAATTGGTTTGGGCAGTCATGGTGAAAATGACTGGTATATTTGGTCATGGATATTTTATGCTCCCAAAAACCTCAAGTTGCTTAATTTATCTGGGCGGATGGTTCGAGGGTGTGAGTGTGGTGCAGTGGAAGCACAAAGTGGTTAGTGGTAGAACCGCCAGGTAACCCTAAGGACCGAATCTTGTCATGATCTCCCAGTGTACAACAGTACGACCACAAGCTGGCAAAATGTAGGCAGGGTTTACTAATTTGTGTGGCTCTAAGGTGGTTACGTGAAGGTATGACAACGAGCAAAGGAATGGTGGTCTCATCCCCGCCCTTGCCCGTGATGGTCGTATCCTATGGAAGATAGACCTTAGCAGGCGTAACCACAGTAGAGCTATGCATTGTAACAATCCTGTGATAGTCTACTCAACCACATGGCTAAGGAATCATGTGGCGCAACGTGTAGATTTATCTCTTGTGGGTAAAGTGTGCAAACTCTGTAGAGTCAAAAACTATTCGAATAGCCGTACCACGGTTAAGGGCGGACATGGGAACTTGACTAGATATAGTTCTATTTCAAAAACTTTGTGGGTGGAAAATGGTAAAGTGAGGGCTGAGAAAGGCCCTTATTGGTGTTGCCCTAGGTGTCGCCCCAGTGATAAGTTAAGCGGTTATGATGTTGAAGAATTAAGCATATGGTGCAGAGGCCATGAAACGTTGAATGGAATCTGGATCGTTATTACTATTGCATTCTTTCACAAGTTATGTTTTAGTTTCAATTGCTAGGTCTTAGAAAGTTTCTATGAATCATATTTCAAAAGCAATTTATGGCAAATAAAATGACCCGAGCCTTCCCTTGATAAGCCATTCATATTATATTTTGCATCCTGTGTATTGGCTCGCGGAGCACGGTGGTTTGTGCTCACACTCGCTTTCACAACAAATCCATAATCAGGAATCAGATCACTACACCTCAGCAACTCTATTGGTCATGATGGCAAAGAAGATGAAGATGTCAAAGGCTAGGTCGCGAACCTCCAGTCGGCTGCCTGTGGGCATGTCCTGAAGGTCCCACCTGTGTGCTTCGTTCTTCCGCTGCTGCATTTTATTGATTTCGGCCTAATTGGCCCATGAGTAAGTCTATTATTATAATTACACTTCCGCATGATATATACTTTGATATTCAGAACTGTAAACTGTGAGCACTATCTACTGATCCAGGGAATAGTGCGGTGGAATCACAGTGAAATCCGGATTGTAAAATCTGGGTACTACATCAATGGTGAAATCAAGATTGAAACTTTATAAATTAATCAGCCAAACCCATCCTATACTAGACATACGGTTGTACGATAAGATTCGTATCAATGGCATACAAAGTTAAGTCCTTAGATATTGCCTAGGTGAGACATCCACATCCCAAAAGTGCTGACCACACTTCTCTCTTTACTACACGATTACTCGCCCAAGTGAAATTATTTTGTGTAACCAACACCATTGATCGGAAGAACACGTAGCGATCGGAAGTTTGAGCATGGTCCAAAACAACACGCTTCAGCCTGGAACTCGACCGTGGTCGAAACCAACGTGATCATAAAACCGATCGATGTTGTATACCAAGATTTCACTGACTTCCGACTGTTTCAATTCAGACTCAACAGAATAACAAGAAGTGATCGAAAGATCAAAACCTGGTCAAAAAGAGATGCAATGTGGTCGGAATCTTGACCATGGTCAAAACTGGAAGCGGTCGTAACAGAGAAGGAAGAACAGAAAGCGCACGACTAGAAGATCCAAACTCCACATAATTTTTGATTTAAAGATCAACTGGCCATGAAACTTTGTACACAACATAGTTATGGTCTGAAGAGGTTGCTCTAATCTTTGATTAAAAATGTAGCAACCAAATTGAGAGCTTTATGATATTTCACCAAGCGCACACAAGAACTAAAATCGTAAAATCAAAAAGACAATCAGACCATGCCCATGGGAATAGAATGCCCAAGATAGCTTTGAGAATGATTCCACAACATCCAGCAAATTAGATCATCAACAAGACAAACAAGAACTCCCTCTCAGATCAAGATGGGAAAGAAATAACCGAAGAACAGAGGAAGAACCAAATCGATGCTAACTCAATCAGATAAAAACTACACAAGTTAATGTATTACTCTGATGATTGATTTCATGGCCACTCCCCCATGGGAGGACCAAGCTCTAAGCCTAGAGCCAACACCCACTCTCTAACCTAACACACATGGAGGATGAGCTAGCCAACACTAGACCTAACTCACGGTCTATCCCTCAACCTTAAGTAACTCTTGCCCCCTCTCCTCTTTTTATAGGCTCACGAATGAACACTAGACCTAATGGATCCAACCATTAGTCCAAACCAGGGATAAGCCCCAATGACTTGTCGTCAAGCCTCTCACACGTCCAGATCCCACCGAGCCGTCCTCGCTTGCAAACGACCCAAGTCAATTGGCACACCACGTGCTTCTCCCCGCGCATGACGGCACCCAGCATTCTTGGCTGTCTAGACCTCGACTCCTCCCTAAGCCTAATCCTGGTCCACCTCGCCGTTACCCATCATGTCCACCACCAGTAGCTTCTACTCTAGTTCCTCGTCATCCTGGCTTGCAACCACCCTACAAGTCTCAGTCATCTTCGGTGTCTTCCTGACCATTTTGGACCTCAACACCTCCCTATGCCTAGTCCCGGTCCTGCTACACCTCAACACTAGCAAGTAAACCATCACGTAGCACGGCACAATACATAAAGATCATCAAATTGCACAATCGAAATGTATGCACCTAAATTACTAATTTTAATCCTGGAACCAAGCAATAACCTCATGTGCACAAAGCAAGAAACACCCTGGTCAACCTTGATCAGAACATCAATATTCCACTAAACAACCTCAGCCCACCAATTGGTCTGATACGACTTACGACTACTCGGATGCACAATAAATGAGGTACTTGTAGCCCACGAGATCCTACCAGCCGTCTACAACCACTTAGCAAGTTGTTACAACCACTACATAGATCGCTACGACCACTACATAGATCGTTACGACTGCTACATAGATCGCTACGACCACTGCACGTATCGGCTACGACTATCGATCATGAGCAGGCAGAGCGCTACGACTATCAATCACAACCAGCAAAAGCTACTAACATCAATCACAGCTACGACTATCGATCACGACAAGCAGAAGCTATGACCATCAATCACAACTACGACTATTGGTCACAGCTACAACTATCGATCACCCCATGGTCATTCTGTCAATCGGTCCTACCGACCACCAAGTCGTAAGAGTACCTACCGACCACCAAGTCGTAAGAACACCTGCCGACCACCAAGTCATAAGAACACTTACCGATCATCAAGTCGTAAGAGCACCTGTTGACCACCAAGTCGTAAAAAGCAAGTGCTCTCGAACTCACAGATATACAAGCTAAGATGACAGAACAAGAAGCATTCTTTTGTAATCTCCTCAAAAACCAAACTCAACCTCTACACAACTCTAATCCAAAGGTCAGTTACTCATCACAACCATGGGGTGACCTCCATATCGTCTCACAATATGGATGATAGCACTACCGCTGCCGACACTGTCGATCGTTTTCCCACCAACAGCATTAATGAACCCCACATCTCCACCACAGCCTTCATTATCACCACCTCCACCATCATAAGCACCATCAAAGAGCGATAACAACAATGGGTCGTCGCCCCTCCTTTCTCTTCTTGCTTGGGGTGTGTGTGTGCTCTGCTTTGGTCTAGATCTCTACTTTGGTCTAGATCAAGGCCTAAGCCTTTATTTGGGCTTGGATTGGACCTAGACTTATCTACTTTGGGCATAGACTAGATTTGATCAATGGAATCAAATTTTAGACTTGTGTTAGGCTTTAGCCCATTAACAGCCCTACCGATGGGACACAGGGTGACCCCTTTTATTAATGAGCCAATAGAGTCGAAGACCTGTAACATCCTAAAGTTTGAGTCTTGAGAAATGTGTAGCCTTTGAAATATTTTTGAAATGCATCTTCTTGATATTTGGACTTTCATGGATTTTTCTTTGGATCTTGGTTGAGTTTTCAAAAAATAGAAATTTATAATTTGAAAACATATCTGAAAAGATGATCCATCAATTAGGGTTGGAGAATAGGAAAAGAGGAAGGTTGAAAAGTTAAATGAAAAATAAAAATTTAGTTCAACCAAAGATTTAAACTTTTGCCAAATTAAAAGAGGAAGGGTATAATTTGAATCAAAACTTGAATTTTTGCTTCGGGCCTAATAATAAAAAAGGGGTGTAAATATATATATACACCCCCCCATAGTAATAAATAAATAAAGAATACAAATAGTAATCTCGACATATGCATTGGGCAAAAACAATAGTAATAAATACAAATAGTAATACCAATAAATATATGTGTATATAAAAATATATATTAAATAATTATATAAAATAAATAAAATATAATGATATAAAAATAATGCTAAACAAATAACTAAATAAAATTAAAAAAGAGAAGTTTTCTCGGCCTGGCCCGAGCTAGCCGACAGGACCATCTCCCTTCCTATCCCCCCTCGCTAACACGCAGCCGTGGCCGGAGCTCCTCACCCGCACATCACTGCAGCCGCCTCCCCATCGAACCCACAAGTCTGCAAATTGCAACTTGGATAAGTAAAACTATCGAACCCCCGGACTCATCTCATCGGTAGTGGAAAGGAGTGGGATATTGCAAGGGCAAGGGGAGGCCTAAAGGGACACTAAGAAGAGGGTGAAGTATCTAGTCGTGCTAGCATTGTGGAGAGTGGAGTCCGAATACGCTAGTAGCTATGGTTACATCCCGCGCAACATATCTGACCCACCGCAAGTGGGAGCAGCCCATAGAGTGAGATGACAAAAGGGGTCAGATATTTTGAAAAGTTACTGTGACAGTCTATTGAACCACATGACTAAGAAATCGTGTGGAGCAACGAGTGGATTATCTCTTGTGGGTAAAGTGTACAAACTTTGCAGAGTCACAACTATTCAAACAGCTGTGCCTACGGTCAAAGGCGGACATAGGAACTTAACCAGATATAGTTTTATTTCAAAAACTTTGTGGATGGAATTGAAAAAGTGGAGGGCAGTGGAAATCCTAGATTTGTGTTGCCCTAGGTGTCGCCTAGTGATAATGTAAGCGGGTATAACGCTGAAAGGTTAGCATATGGTGCAGTGACCATATAACGGTGGATGGAATTTGGATCACTATTATTATTACATTCTTTCACACATTGAAAATCTGTTTTAGTTAAATCTGCTAGGTCTTAGGAAATTTCTAAGTAATATATTTAATAGCAATTGCTGGTAAATAAAAATAACCCTAGCCTTTCCTTGATAAGCCATACATGTTACCTATTGCATACTGTGTATTAGCTTGCGGAACACGGTGGATCTGTGCCCACCCTCGCATTATCAAAAATTCAGAAACAGAGACCCAAGACCACTATGCCTACGAGGATGCCCCTACCATGGATGGAGGAGCCAACAAAGGAAACTAGGACGACGTTCTCGAGTTTGAGTCCTAGATAAGTAGACTTAATGGAGATTGTGTGCACATATATTATCTAGGCCGAGATAATATATTTTACACACATTTACCCCTTAGTCGCCTGCCTGTGGATAATTATCTTACTTTTGCTAATGCTTTTCCGCTGTGGTCTTTTCTAATGTATGTATTTGGCCTGATCGGCCCTCATGTAAACTGTCACCCGACGTAGTTTATTTTAACTCTGATATGTAATATTATGGTTTGGTATATTTCATGCGATGTATGAGTTGATATAGCAATGTACCTGTGAGCACTATCTATTGATATAGGGAATAGTGAAGTAAATCACAGAGAATTCTAGATTGAAAAATCTAGGTCCAACAGACCCCTTTGGCCCATGGTGACCCATGGGTCAACCCAAGAAAATCCCTTATTAATCCCACAAAGAATTGTAGCCACTCACCGTGTTTGCCATCAAGGCCTCGCCATCTTTTCCTATATAAAGTCTCTAGTCACATGACAATTGCGTGACTGCAATGTTTACGCCTCACTCGTGCAGCGATTATGTAATTGGCAGCCTTAGTCACACAACGGCAATGCAACTGACCAACATGGCATCAATGTCGTCTACTTGTTGCATGATTGGGTGTTGATGCTTTCGGTCGTGCAACAAAAGCGTGACTGAGGCCCTCAATCGCGCCTGCGACTAGGCTTAATTATGCTGCAAGCGTGTTACGGGCGTGTGACTTGAAGGTTATACATAAAAAAGCGATTTATTTGCACAAAATTTGAATTAGAAAATAATTTTTTCTAAAATTTTCCATCCCTCCCGCCACCAGTCACCACTGTAATCCCTCACTATCATGGCCACCGCGGCGACCGCTTTCCTCCTCCTCCAGCCCGACCATCATCACTCCACTCCATCCTCAAGGGTGCTGTCGCTTGCATCGTCAACGCTGGGACAGCGAGGCTGCCGCTGGTTGCACACCGAAAAGGACACCGATTGTTCAGACCAAGGAGTTCGCATCTTATCCTGATGGATGAACATGATTCTAATCCTCCGAGACAGTGATTCGAGAACCAACTACCCGGTGGATCTAATTTCCTTCAGTTTTCCAGACCCAACCTCCTGGTGGGTGTCAGGACCCAAATTGATTAGGTCTGATTATGGTTCAGATTTGAGGGAAGAAATTGGGATAATCTGGATTTCGCCAAATGGTAGAGTAAAGCAAAGAACAAAACAAGGAATAAAATAAGTAGTAGATAATACCTAGGTTTCATTTCACACATTATCCAATACAAGCGCCGGATTAAATAGCCTGCAAATAATAGCAGTAGCTTTGGCGATAAAAGTAATAGGTATGATCGAGAACATTAATGGAAAATGAGGGTGACGAGTGGTCGAAGTGCTATCTGCATGATGGTAGCGCTACCTACATGGTTGAAACGCTACTGCATGGTTAAAACACTATCTCCAAATTTCATCGTTCAGCCTTCGTAATCTCCTATAAGCGATGATAATTAGACGATATCATTAGAGGATATTAAAAAATTTCTACCTTTGAATAACTGAAATATTAGATGTCTGTTTCTAGCACTATCCAGATTTTTAGAAACCTGACAGTCGGATGGTTTCGTGAGGTTTTCTTCCCACGTTGCCTCTCTGGTGGTTTTTCCTCCTCGAGCTTGCTCGCCCGTCTCAGAGCTCCGAAGAGCTCTCCCCCTCTAATGGCGGACCCCAAAACCCTACCCCTCCCCTCTGCCTCCACCGAGTTGTCGCCACCGCCGCCGCTTCAGGACGCATGGGTCGCCGAGTTCCAGCGCCTCGCCCCCCAGTGGAAATCGATGCGCGATTCCTACAAGGTACCGATGCCTCCTGTTCCCCTCCTTTCTTGGGATTGTTCTGCTGGACGAACTCGTCTCGTCGCGTAATTGGTCGTGTTTATGAAATTTGAGGTTCTTAAGTCAGTCTTTTTCTTAGGCTAAATTGATTAGTTTGGTGATGTTAATCGGTGCAAGTTTGACCTTTTGGGTGACAGATGTGCTGCTTTCGAGCTTATTAGCGAAATACACATCTTCAATTCTTTGAAGATCTGGGGTTTCTGAGTGCATATGTAGTAAGCGAAATTGGTGGAGATTTTTGTTAGTCTTCGTGTACTGGGCAGTTCCTAGTTCCAAAGTTTCTCAATCATTAAATGAAACAAATAGCTGCTCTTAGAAAATAGCAGATTTGTGATTTGTTCGTCCGAATGGGAAGGATAATGGTTAGTACATTGTGAGTTTAATACAGAATGGAATTTCTTTTGTGTAATGCAGATCATGATCCCGATTTCAATATCTAGAGTCAACCAGTTTGATGCTGCAAGGTTGGATGTCGAGATGTCCGCCATGTTGAAGGAGCAGTTAGTCAAAGTATTCTCTTTGATGAAGGTACTTCCTTTACTAATTCTGGTGATTTGGGTGTTACTTATGGGCTATGGCTCGCACAGAATAGAAGTGCGTTGCTATTTGCTGCTTTCAGTTTTGACGTTCTTCCTTGGTATCAGCCAGGACTCTTATTCCAGTATGAGCCTGAACTCGATGCTTTCCTCGAGTTCCTCATTTGGAGGTTCTCAATTTGGGTTGACAAGTCAACCCCAGGGAATGCGCTGATGAACTTGAGGTATAGAGATGAACGGGCATCACCCATCACAGGAGAAGAAGGTACTTTACTATTTTAGTTTGTCTCAACTGTTTTCAAATTTATGTATGATATGTATTTATGGTTTTGTCATGCTGGTTATAGCTGATTAGAGTATAATAATAGGTTTTAAATTGATCCGCAGTGTGTCCAGGCTACCAGCTCCTTCCATACGCACTTATATTTATGCATTGTCCTTGCATTAGAATATCCTTGCTTACTGTAGTTGAGCCACATATAATGTTGAAGTTGGGATGAGCCCAGCTCGCTTGGGTGTAAGTTTGTCTACAGCTAGCACAAGACATGTAAATTATGGATTTTATACTAACTATTGAGCATAAACACAATCCAATGGCTGCATCAAAAAAAACAAAGCTCATTACAAGTAGATAGCGATGCACCAAATCTAATTGCTGCCTCCTGTCCAATTACTTAAATCTTTTAGCAAACAAGACTTGGTGTGCAAATACATTTTGTTCTACACTTTCTATGTAACCATTGCACAGTGGTGTACCAATCCTAATTAGTAATTTTCACACTTGGTTATGCCAATGAGAGAAGTTGTGCCAATCAAATTTAAGCTAAGTTGGATCTTTCGATTTTAATAGTGCAAGCTAAAACCAGTTTCTTTATCTTTATTCAAACCCAAGTTCAACTCAAGCTCTACAAGTGAACTGAGCCAGACCAAGGTTAGCTCTGCCAAGTTGAACTCATTTGAAACCTTACTACCTGTGTTTTTGCTACTGATGTGTTAATCATGGATAGTATAAGCTGAGCAACAGCTGATGAGTTTGCATTGCGCTTTTCAGTCAGAACAGGTTTGGAAGGACCTGGCCTTTCAGTTTCTCAAAAGATCTTGTATGGCATTAGCACTGTTGGTGGCCAATATATATGGTCCCGCTTGCAATCTTTTTCTGCTTTCCGTCGATGGGGTGATTCTGAACAGGTGAGCATGTAAAGCTTAATTCTGAAAACTTCAATTCCTTATTCATTTTTCCTATAACTTCTATTTCATAATTTAGAGACCACTAGCTCGTCGTGCTTGGGGCTTGGTGCAGCATGCTGAAGGATTATACAGAGCTGCTTCATTCTTTAACCTATTGTTATTTCTTTATCGCGGAAGGTATTTTTACTGTACCTGTTTAGTCATGTTCATTTATTCAGGCATTGTGAGCAGACTTCAGAAACTGTTGATTATTTAATATTCATAGGCTCATATCAATTGGCAAGTGATGCCTAGTTTGGCATAAATAATCATCTATCTGGAACAGAACATTGCCAAGATTCGCAGACCACTAAGATTACATGCTGACCAATGTACTTGAATGAGCTAGATTAATATAGTTTGTAAGAAATGGATAACTATTCTATATTTTTAGAAGTAATCATCCTGCTGGTTTTTTCAATCATTATGAACTCTGTGTGACGCATTATTTTGAGCTTTGCTTATGTGTTTATACAGGTATAAAACTATTGTGGAGAGGATTCTGAAAGCAAGACTTGTTTACGGGAGTCCCAACATGAATAGAGCAGTAAGCTTTGAATACATGAATCGGCAGCTGGTTTGGAATGAGTTTTCGGTAAATCTCTTTCTTGCGGTCCTGTGCTTGTCTGACAAATAGTTGGTAATTTGAAACTTCTAGCTTATGCAGTGATAGGTTTAACACTAACTAGATCTAGGGTTTTGCATTGAGTACATAAATAATGAAACCTTGAGTCTAGCTAATGTGGATCTCACATATTTCTGTAAATTTGGGCTAAGTTCTATTACTCCTGTCATATGTCAAAAGTAATTTTCTGTTCAATGTTAATTGTCCATCAAATCCAAGATCATTTTATTAGTTAAATATATCTGCTCCACTGAGATACATGGTACAGTTTTCCACCTCATTTTTATTCTGCATGTCTGAGTTGGGTACCAAAACATGTAGTTCAACATTTTCCCTATCCTTTCACATTTTAGATTGCAAATGCTTATGCACTGTAGTTAATCTAGTTGGTTAATCTGGAGATACTAGGATGCTAGTTTGAAAGTGTGAATAAATCACATATGTTTTCTGTGCAAATGAGAAAATTTGTTGAAACAATAATTTCCAATTCAAACATATTGCATGTTTATTGTTTCATGATTCAAATGCTCCCCATAAAGGTTTGTACAATAATTGTAGCAGAAATATTGTACAGCTTACTGCCATCATAAAATAATAGATAGTCGATGCATACTATCTTGATATAGAATACATCACAATTTGTTGAATTAATGAAAACCTTTCTTTTGTTGGTAAGGCAAAATTGCTCTTTGCGCCCCTTTGATTTTCGATTTTATGCAATTAAACGGCTGTAATCTGATTTGATCTGAACTGCCCATATTATTCAATTATGTGCGATCAAGCCCTTCCACTACTAAGGATTATTTAATCAGGCACTTTCTAATAATGGATTGGCGATGTGGATGTTAACCAGATCACTAGAGTGAACAGAGACTGCCAAATCAAACTTTAACAGAATAATCAACTGTTGTGTAGGCTTGTTTTCGGGGGAGATTTCCCATGAAAACAGAAGTTTGGTACATTTGAAAACCTTATTAAGTTTTTTCTCTAATATGCATTTGGAAGGGGGGAAATGTCCATTTACCACCCCCTCCCCAAAAAAACGAAGAAAAAAACCCTAACCTGAGAGTCCTATTTTGCCTATTTAATAAAGACTAAGTTAATTGACAGCCATTGTGCGTTTGTACAAGCATTGTATCACCCAGTAATCAGTCACTCCTACTCTTTACATGAATAATGGTGCAATCCAAAAATAAAGATCAAATCAGTGGATTTGCGTTTATGCAACAAGTTATTCAGTCTGAAATTATAGTATGTTGTCAAAAAAATGTAGGCAAGTATGGTACCACACTCTCAAGCATTACTCTATGGACTTTTCTGATTGCTAATATTTGTAGTTTTGTACTCTACTGGAATATCTTTTTTTGGAAATTATATTTCCTGTGTTCAATTGATGTTCTTTGTTGGTGACTTGGTGTTCAGAAGGACTTTGCTTTAACTTACTGTGAGCATATATTAGAACTCAGAATTTCAAGTGATGGCTGACATTGCTTAATTGTGCAGGAAATGTTGCTTTTGCTTCTTCCACTCTTAAACTCATCCTCAGTAAAGAAGTTCCTTCTTCCTTTCTCCAAAGATAAATCAGCAAGTTCTTCTGGTGATGAAGCAAACTGTCCTATATGCCGTTCCAGTCCTGGCATTCCCTTCATATCTCTTCCATGTCAACACAGGTACTCTCCTTATTGCTTTCTACCTTACATAAATTATAGCGCATCACTGAAGATCTAAGAAACTCAAGTAGTGCTAATGCAAGTGGTGTTTATAAATTTAAGAAATTCAAGTTGGATTCATAAATGAAGGCTTCAATACTGTACAAATCCTCCCCCATCGTAATATATAGGCTACTCTATACGAATTGATTATCCAACGTTATTTGACAATTGTCATCATAGTCATACTTTAATGAAATATATACTGTGCTTTGCAAATACTGGAGTGTGAAAGGTCAATCGGCATAGTTTTCATATGAGAAAGCAATTATGCGCATGTGAGGTCAAAACAAAAATTATGCCTTACATGTTTGTTTCCCAACAATGCTGATTACTGAACAAGTTGCTATCTTCTTTAACTATTATGTCGCTCTTGTATCTCAAATCTTTTCGCGTTGAACTTTGCTATAGACAAATTCTTTGTTGTTTTCAGGTATTGTTATTATTGCCTACGAACACGTTGTGCAGCTACAAGTTCTTACAGATGTGCACGTTGTAATGAGGTCGTTGTTGCAATTCAAAGACAAGGATCAACTTAGTTCACTAGTTGGGTTCAAGAATTCTTGCCCATATACAAACTGTAACAAGAGCCATTCGGCTGCCACTACTATAGTTTTTGATGTCCCAATGAGGATGCACAAGGCGACATCTACATATAATTCCCCCCAAGCAAGGACAATTGGGGTGAATTAAATTGGTGGTGTTATACTTATATCTGAAATATCATGTGTAGTGTGTATTTTGTGAAGAAACTGCAAAAATTATAGCCTACAGGTGGCAAGACAATGCTCGGTCTGCGCAGGAAAACACATTTTGTTTATTTGTATGGAATCTAGTACATTTTCCCGTGATTTACAGTCTAGCAGTGGTATTGTACGGCAAGAGGTACTTCCTCAGGTCACAATTTTTTTTAAAAAAAATGTTAATGTGAGCATTGCCAGCCACCAAAATACAATTTGGAGCAGCAATTTTTTGTTCTAATATATACCTAATAAAATCGTAATATTATGAAAGTGTTTTTCACGGCAACTATTTGTCACTTTAAATGGAACTACAGAAGTCCGAGATGTTGTGCTACACACTTGGCATATTTTAGGGGTTCAGTTTTGTCAACCATAGCTTGCAACTGCAACCTTTGGAAGTGATTGTAATCTGGAGATGTTGCCAGCCTTCCAATTCCAGTTTTGCCATCCTCTTTTCAAAGCAACAGAATGGCAAACAACAGAGCATTTATCAAGGGTAGAGGTGTTTTTTCTCAGCGTTTTTCCTCATCTTTCAGCCTAAGCTCACGTTGAGCTCAGATTGATAGATGGTAGATTGCACCTACCATTCAGCTTCTTCAAATTGAGATCTCTGGATTTTTCAAAGAAACCAGAGAAGGTAAAATATGTATACTGTGTCTGTTTGACTAGGGAGCTGAGTAATAAGCATTTTGAGTATTGGGGTAATGTTTTTGCCTTCAAACTGTCAACCGTGTGTTATTGCTCCAAGGTAGAAGTTGGAACTGAAAGCAAACAGCTCGAGCATAAGAGCGTTTAAAGGGAGTTTTTTAAAATAAACCAATTTTTAATTCAATTTGTGCAAATAAACCATTTTTTTTATAGCTGAGCGAATGAAGTCCAACCGTGCTATGGCTGCGCCGACTGAGGCCAATCGCGGATCAAGACCCAGTCGCGTGGTGGAGAAGCGACGTAGGCCTAGTCGCTTGCTGGCCACGCGACTAAGGTCTAGTCGTGCACCGGTGCAACGACTGGGCTCAATCGTGTGGCTAGCTAGCGACAGAGAGCACCAGCCTTTTTAAATAGTACATTATTTTTATTCATATAACAAAAATAAATGTTAAATAGTACATTAATTTATTAATATTATAAAATAAATGTTTCATAAAATTTTTTAGAAGTAACCTTTTATCGTCATTTGAAACGCTGTCACACTGGTACCAACTTAATTTCTTGAACACTTTGATGTTGGAGTGGCGCAGTACATATTTTCCTTTTGTGGTTAATAGTAGGTGATTTGTTTCATTTTATTTAGAAGGTATTTACAGTTTGGAGATATTATTTAGTTAGATTAATTAGATACAATTTATGCACCGTTAGGAAGCTGAATAATCATATCTTGATGAAACGGTATGTGTGCACCAAAAATATGTACATTTTTTATTATATGATCAATTGGACAAATATTTCGTAAACCTCAATTTGAGCTAGCATATAGCAACAAAGATAAGATTTGAAACCCGATGTAACTGGTACAGCATAGATTAGAGACCCTAATTTGTGTGTGAGTTTACCTGATCTTTCACGGTTCAGAAAATCGTGACTCACCGATCAACAGTAGTAGCAGAGGTAGCCGAGCAACTCTTGTATTGGTCTCTGGTCTCCTCATGCAGTAGCGACGGTTGAAGTAGATGCAACAGGTTTCTGTGCCACACCATCCCCAGCCAAACAGGAAACAACAGCAATAACAATGTTCAACGGCAGCAATAATTGCAGTTTCTGTTGACCAACAGCAGCAAGAACAGCCTCAATCTCCCATGCATGCAACAACAGTTTGCCTAGATCTGTCCTCATGCCAAACAGCAGCAGGGCACCAGCAGTAGCAAACAATAACTCTCATATTGATCAGGAACACAAGAACAACCTGAAAGAACAGCAAGACTTAGACGACGTCCATCCGTGTGCACGGTGGCACACGAATGAGAATGCATGGATCATGCGATCCATCAAATACACCCCTGTACCTCAGCAGGAATTCACGCGCAAAGGATGAAACCATAGATGGATTTCACAGGTGTGTACGCAAGGTATGGCTATCAAACATGGCATATTTTCTATTTAAAACTCAATGCAAAAATGTCTCCCTAATTACATGGCCAAGCGCCTGGCCTTTATATGGCCACGCACTCACGCACATATTCCTTCTACTAACAAACAGACTCCATGATAACTTCTAGTCGGACTCAACTAACACACCAACTCAAGCCAAAACCTAGAAATGAACTCGTACACAATGGCCATATGCATGTACATGAATACGTATACACACATGACACACCCCATGCATGCAACACAAGGGCCACATCTCATGCATGCATACAACTCCCATGTGAACAATAGACGACTAGAAAAACTACTCTTGCATGTAAATAAACTCGATCAACACTAGACTCTTGTATGTAAAAATTTTGTTGATTCTAAATTAAGAGATATGTGAAGTTCAAATATCCCCTACCAATAATCCTGACCTATGCACGCCTTGGTCGTAGGCTTGCCATGCTCGTGCCCCGTAGAGTTGCCATACTTGCGCTTAGCTTCTAGTTTGTTCTCCTTGGCTTTCATCCCTCTTGGCCACCATTGATGTGACGGTAGTGGTACTTGGCGCCATATCAATAACACTCCATAATGAAGGTGTGAATTACATAACATGTAGAGTTCGGTTAAGTTTCTATGTTTGCCTTGCTATTCTTATAGTACAAATGGTAATATGTACAAACTATCGGCCCGAACTACAACTACCATACAAACATGTTTTTTGGAAAGGAAAATAGTTGATGGATGGAAATCAAGTCAGCCTTACAAGCATACATCCTACTCCCCCTACAGGCTCTCCTCTAGTCTTCAAGGTATTGTTCGCATACCTTTCGCATGCTCTCTATGTATTCTTCCTTTTTTTTTCTCTTCTCCCTTCATGTTCATGCTCCTTCATTCTAGAAATAGCCACAAGGCCGTACATTGATAAGGTCCATATTCTCTTTAGTCAACTACCATTCACATATGCACCTTCTTTCTTGCTACCGTGCACAAACAAGTTAGTACTATTTGAAAGAGGTAGAATGAAAATATCAATAGAAGACTCACATGTGACCACATTATAATTTTTTAAATCATCATTTATGCATTTTTGGATTTTTAATAAATTTTCAGCATTTCTTAAAATGATTTCTCTTTTTTAGAAGCTAAAAATAAATTTCTAAAATTTCTTAAAACTTGAATTGGTCCTGGAAATTGTTTATTTGAGCTATAAATATTCTAAAGTGACTATCCAAAAGTTTTCATCAATTTTTAAGTTGGTTTGCTAATTTTAGAAATTCAAACTTGATTTCTGCAATTAAATCAATGAAAAAATTAAATCCATTTTCGTCAGTGTGCCAAAATTTCTCCTGTTGGCCTCGTCCATCACTGTTCTGGCCCAGTGCAAACCTGTGCCATCTCTGCCTGAGCCGCTACCTCTTTTCTGCTTTCTACGTGCGAACACGCCTTTCACTGAAGCTGTTTTATCTCTTGTCGTTTCCCTTTCTCTATCATGCGAGCCTGGGATCCACCTGCCATAGGTCATCTTCCATCTCTCATCGTGCTACAGTGCTCCCATGCTAGCATCACAATGAGCATGCCGTGACAAGCCATACCAAAGCCGCCGCTCTTGTCGCTGCATGCACGCCTCACTACCACACCCTTTTCGCCATATATGCATGCCCAACCATCCAGTTGGTCATAGAAGCTTATGAGCGCCATGTCTGTGTCACCGCCTAGGAGCATCACCAAGAAAATCCTCGTGCTCCACCTATTTAAGTCCCATCAGAGCTTACCATTACTCACCGTCTCCATTTTGCCCCTTTGTGGAGCTTCTCTTCCACTGGTGCGCCCGGAACAACCCCTTGATCCTTAACTCTGGCGCATGTCCACGACCATGCTTCGCCATGGCATCCTCCCTTCCTGGTGAGCTCTTGGCCTTCTGTCCACATCACTTCATGCCAAATCCCTTCAATTTGAAATCCCCTCAACCGATTTCTCCCACCTTGCAGTGAACTGTCGGATCTGTACTGCCTTCTTTAACTACGGTCGTCATCATTGCCATTGAAATACTGCCTCTTTGGTGAGCTTTGAGCCTCATCAAGGTCATTTCTATCTTCGCCTCACTCCCCTCTTTCTCATAGCATGCCCGATTGCAGCTATATCCCTCCGAGGAACTCCATCACCGTGAACAACCTCACCATTGCCATAGTTCATCACTATCCAGCCACCACAACGCCTCCCCGCCATTGCTGTAACATCCTGAAAATTTGAATTTAAAAATTTAAAGCTTTTGAATTATTTTTGTACTGTATTTCATTTGAATTTGGAGTTTATGGATTTTCATGGGAAATTGGATAAAACTTTCAAAAGTTAAAGAAGAAAACAAACACGTGAAATAATAGGAAATGAGAATTCAAAACAAGAATCTGAAAAGACGATCCAAAAGAGTTATAAAGGGAAATGTATTTAAACATAACACCTCATATCTAAAAATAATGGTATGAATAGTTAAGGAGTAAACAAAGTAAAAATATTAACATTTATAAATATACACATATATGCATACAAACTATGCATAACAAGAAAAATAGTTCCTATAAAATTTATGTTAAAATAGGAAAGTACAGAAATTTAGGAGAGCAAATGGAATTAGAATTTATATATATATATATATATATATATATATATATATATATATATATATATATATATATATATATATATATATATATATATATATATATATATATATATATATATATATATATATATATATATATATATATATGTATGTATGTATGTATGTATATATGTATGTATGTATATGTATATAAATGCAAATGCATAAAATAAAAACAAAAAAAGGGAAAAAGAAAGAAACAAAAAGAAAAAGAGAAAAAGGAAAGTCGGGCCGGCCATTACCTCCGGCCCAGCCCGCCTAATTCCCTTCCCACCCGCAGCGCCAGCGGCTGCTAACCCGAGCGACCCACGGACAACAGGGTCCCACCCGTCATAGACACAGTGCTTAAAAAGATTAAAAAATATATAATAAATTAAAAATATACAGTCGGACCCACCTGTCAGATTTCTAGCAATTTTTAGATTTAATTAAACTAAAAACTTTAAATGGGCACAACTTATTCATTTTGATTCCAATTTAGTGAAATAAATTTCTAAATTCATCTAAATTCAAGATCTATCCAATGGACCCGAAAACATGAATTTTAGAGCTCATTTGAATTTTTGGTGATATTTGGTATGGTTTGAATAATTATTTAAAAGATTGATAAGGCCTTACAACTTTGATTAAATGTCCCAAAGTTAATGAAGAATACCCTTGCATAAAGTTAAAACATAAGCTCAAACATTTATCCTACCATCATTAAAACCAATTTCCCTTGGTAGATTTAATTAACAGCTATATCAAAACATGGACCTGTATAACAAGCCATGATAACTGAATAAATTTAGATTAAAAATAAAGTTGTGCTTAATAATACCTAAAGTGTAGATAAAATAATAATGATGCCATTAATTAAATCTTAATATTAGATTTAGTAAATAATAATGTTGAGTATGAAATAACAAGCTAGGGCCCATATAAATGAACCCTAATGCAAATTAAACTACGCCTAGCGATAACTGAGGACACATAAAATATCACACCATGAAATGCTATAAACTTAGACTCAAAAATTTATTCGGTAAGCCAACATTTGTAAACATATATTATATGCCCTAAATATTAATGTTCGACAAATACCCAACTAAACTCGTATACCAAGACAGAGGCCTAACCTAACTCATGAAACTTCCTTGATAAATACCAAAATAATAAAAAGAGATTATTAATAAAAAGATTAAGTTATCATATTCTACCACTGACCTTGCCTCAAATCACACAAATCACCCGCTAATTCATAATAAAACTAAATTGAGTTTATTCGGATTTATTTGAATCTTCTGAGTTATTTGCTTTCATTTGGAATCAGTCGTTTGTCGCGTAATTAGAAATTGGGAGTCGTGAAGATTCAGTGGATCAAGCGAGATCAAGCCCGAAGTGAAGATAGGGACCCAAAAGCTCAAGAGAAAGCATTGTGTGAGCTCAAGACCGCGGTAAACCGCGCCAGGCGAGTCAATACTTTGATCATGTTGAACCTACATTTTTCGCAAATTTACTTTTGTTTAAATTATCAAATTGCATGATGTTATTTCATATGCAAATATATGTTTGTTTGAAGATTCTAGTTATACACCCATTAATCGACTTGCTAGTATTATACCTCCTTTGGAAATATTTGAATATCTAAGCCTTGTCACCCTAGCAAAATTATAATGGTAATCTTTCGAAAATAAGCCCATAATTATACGCTATGCTTAGTATTGCTTAGATAATCGGGGCACCAACAATGCCCCAAAGCATCACTTTGAATCATGAGAAATTGGTTTGGGCAGTCATGGTGATAATGACTGGTATATGTTGGTATGAGTATTTTATGTTCCTCAAAAACCCCAACTTGCTTATTTATCTGGGCGGATGGTTCGAGGGTGTGTGTCGTGGTGCAGTGGAAGCACAAAGTGGATAGTGATAGAACCGCCCAGATAGCCCTAAGGACCAAATCTTGTGATGACCTCCCAGTGTACAACAAGTACAACCACAAGCTGGCAAAGTGTAGGTAGGGCTATCTGAAAGCATCTAGGCCCCTAAAAATATTGGTTTTGGTAATTAATGGAATTATGTGAATATGGGACTAATGTGTGCATTCAGTGTTTGAAAGGATAAGTTCAATTGGCAAAGAAAGAGGCTCACAAAATATCCCATGAAGATTCAAAGATCTCAAGGGCGACAAGGTAAATAGTTTAGGTATCTATTTTATTTTACCGGTCTTGGAGATAGGATGGAAGACCGGATTATAGGATAGACGTCGTACTATTAAGAGGGATCATGGTGATTGCTTGATCATGCTCAAATGTGCCCTATGGATCAATTTAGGATCATGCATACACTTAGAAATTAAAATCAAATCAAATCTGTGCATTGTCAGAAAATCCGGTAGTTCTGGTGTTAATTGGGCGGAACTACCGCAGGGTCGGAAGTACCGGGCGCCCGGGCGGAACGTTTTTTCCAGAGAGCGCCCGGACTCAGACTTAGTCTCTCGGAAAACGGAAGTATCGCGGGTTGACCTGCGGAACTACCGGATGGCCGGTAGTACCGGGCACCCGAGCGGAACTTTATTTCCAGAGAGCGCCCGGAGTTTAACTTAGCCTCTCGGAAAACGGAAGTACCGCGGATTGACCTGCGGAACTACCGCATGTGCGGAAGTTCCGGATACCCGTGCGGAACTTTATTTCCAGAGAGCGCTGGGAATAAAACTTAAACTCACTGAAATCGGATGTACCGGGTCATGGAGCGGAACTTCCGGACTTCCGGAAGTACCGCGATTTCAACGGCGGTAGTACCGCACTCATTGACCAACAGTCACTTCTGACTTACTGACATAGCCGTTCTGACCGGTCAGCGACAATCCGGAAGTACCGCGGTTATACCTGCGGTAGTTCCGGATTTCCTGATTTTTCAGGATTGTTTATTGTAACAGCTATTTGAGGTTGGTGAGGGTATAAATACATCTCCACCAGAACTTCTAGTTGTTGTTGAACCTCCATTGAATACATTTGAGCTTAGTGCAATCTCTCACACCTCATTCACTCACTTGTGCATTCAATTGAGGTAGTTGACCCAAAATTCAAGTGCATTGCATTCTAGTTGATCCATTAGGCACTTGAGTGAGATCAAGCCGCTGTGATCTATTCTCTTGGTGCTTGCCGGCACCTAGACGGCTTGGCGGAGGTCCGGTGATCTTCTCAAGAAGATTGTGAGAAGGCCCGGAAGATTGTGAAGGCTCGGAGCTCGCCTACCCGGAGAGGGAAAGGACTACCGCTAGTGACCGAGGTGATTAGGCTCATCGTGGAGCCGGTCCGATTTGTTCGGGCTTACCTCAACGTGGACCAGGAGAGACCGGCAAGTCTCCGATCACCACGGTAAAAAGTAATTGTGTCAATTGTGGTTTGCTCTCTTGTGATCATTTTCATTCAAGCAACGCTCTTCATTCATATTACTTGATTGCTTGCTTAGTTAGAGTAGCAATTGTTGATCTCTACTATTTGATATTGCTCTTAGTCGATTACTTGTGCTAGTGATTGTTTGAGCCTTACTAGGTTGATTAGTGGTGTTATTGTTATCTTGCTCTAGTATATCCATCAAGTTTAAAATTGCTAATTAGAATTAGAACGAAAATTTTAAAACCGCCTATTCACCCCCCCTCTAGTCGGCCTCTTCGATCTTACAAGTGGTATCAGAGCTTGGTCTCTCAATTTTAGACTTAACCGTCTAGAGAGAAAAGGATGGCTAGTGAGGGTATAGCAATAGGAAAGGCACCTCTCTTTGATGGCTCAAATTATGCATATTGGAAAATTAGGAAGTCTATTTATTTAAAGGCCATGAGTCCTCAAATTTGGAAAGTCGTAAATGAGGGTTACGTTATGGCTCTTGATCCGGATCACCCAACGGAGCAAGACGGGCGTAATGCTCATTTAGACGCCCAAGCTATGAATGCTTTATTTGGAGCCTTGAACGCGGATGAGTTCAATAGGGTGAGCAATCTTGAGACGGCTCATGCTATTTGGACTACCCTTTCGGAAATACACGAAGGGACATCCACGATCAAGGAGGCCAAATTGCATTGGCTTAGGATCAAATATGAGACATTCACAATGTTGCCCCATGAAGACATCAATGAGATGTACTCAAGGCTCAACAACATTGTGAATGAGCTTAAGGCCCTTGGAACTAACCTTTCCGATCTTGATATTGTTCGAAAGATGCTTAGGGCCTTGCCGGAGAAATATGAAGTGTTGGTGACTCTCTTCCTCAACTCACTGGAGTTGGCAAGAATGACACCAACGCAATTGTTGGGCAACCTCATCACCAACGAGCTCTACAAGAAAGACAAGGAAGAGCCCTTGGAGCAATCTTCTTCCAAGAGTAAGAAGATCACCGCCTTCAAGGCTAAAGCGGTGATGAGTGAAGAATCCGAAGAAGATGATGAGGAGGACTCCGAAGAAGAATTTGCGCTTCTAGTGAGGAGAATGAAGAAGTTCATGAGAAGGCACCCATATCGAAGCACAAGCCATGAGAAGACCAAGAAATGACATTCTTCCTCCAATAAGAAGTTTAGCAACATTCGTTGCTATGAATGTGATGAAAAGGGGCACATTGCCTCTCAATGTCCAACAAAGAAGGATGACAAGGAGAAGTCATCAAAGAAGAAGAACTACAACGGCAAGAAGAAGCTCTTCAAAAAGCTTCACAAGGATGGCAAGAATGAAGCTCATATTGGTGAGTGAAACTCCGAAGAGGAGTATTCGGACTCCGACTCAAGCGAGGACAAATCTCCCAAGAAGAAGGGGCTTGTGGGCATCGCCATCAAAGAGGCTCCATCACTATTCTCCACTCCTACATGCCTTATGGCTAAAGGAGAAAAGGTAAAATTGCTTGAGGATGATGAGCCTTCATATGATGACTTGATGAATATGTTAGTTGAATTGAATGAATTTCTTGGAAAAGAAAAATCAAAGTTAAAAGTCTTAAAGAGAGAACACATCTCTCTCAAAGACTCTTATGAGGAGCTAAAGGAAGCTCATGATTTGCTTCTCCAAGAAAATCACAAATCTAGTACTAGCATTGGAGTTACTTGCAATATCTTGAATAAAATGTCTAGTATAGAAATTTCACAGTCTAGCATATCTACTTGTTGTGATGATTTACTTGCCATACCTTGTACATCTAGTGTAGATACTAGAAATGCTTTAAATCTTGTTCATGATGATGTTATTGCTAATGAAAACAAAAATTTAAAAGAACAAGTGCTAAAATTAAACAAAAGTTTAGAGAGGGCTTACAAGGGAAAAAACCCTTGATAAGTTGCTAAGTGATCAAAGATGCTCCTTTAACAAAGAGGGACTTGGATATGTCCCCTAAAAGGGTAAGAAGCCGGTATACAAGCCTCCAAGGTTTGTAAAGGAGAATGGTAAGTATTGCACAAAATGCCGGTGTGTTGGACATGCTCAAGATGATTGTTCTAAGAATAACATGCATTCCATTGGTCTATATGATTCTTGTTATATGCTTAGAAAATCTACAAATGGAAATGTTGTTGCTCATTTCATTGGCACCTCGATTTTGGGTGCTAAAAAGAAATCCATTTGGATACCCAAAACCTTGGTCACTAACCTCCAAGGACCCAAACAAATTTGGGTACCTAAAAGAACTTGATTTTCTTTTGTAGGTGAACTACAAAACCGGTGGAAGGCATTGCGTGTTGGATAGCGGTTGCACCCAACACATGACCGGAGACCGGAAGATGTTCACCACCTTTGAGAATGGAAGCAATGACAAGATCACATTTGGAGATAATAGCAAAGGAAAGGTATTGGGATTGGGTAAAATCGCTATCTCAAACGACCTTTCAATTTCTAATGTATCTCTAGTTGAAACATTAAATTTCAATTTGCTATCCGTTGCTCAATTATGTGATCTAGGTTTAACATGCTCATTCTCAAAAGAAGACGTTAAAATCTCAAAAGATAATAATAATGAACTAGTCTTCAAAGGCTTTAGATTTGGGAATCTCTATTTGGTAAATTTTTCTTCAAATGAGTCTTGTTTAAAAACTTGTTTAATTGCAAAAACTTCGTTGGGTTGGTTGTGGCATAGAAGGCTAGGTCATGTGGGAATGGTTCAACTCAAAAAGCTTTTTAAGCATGACTTAGTAGTTGGCTTGAAGGATGTGAAGTTTGAGAAGAATCGACTTTGTAGTGCTTGTCAAGCCAGAAAACAAGTCGCAAATTCTCATCCTTCCAAAAGTATCATGTCGACTTCTAGGCCATTAGAGCTCTTACATATGGATTTGTTCGGGCCAACAACCTATAAGAGCATTGGAGGTAATAGCTATTGTTTAGTCATTGTGGATGATTACTCTAGATATACATGGGTCTTCTTCCTAAATGACAAAAGTGAAACCTCCGGGATTTTCAAAAGTTTTTCAAAAAGGGCTCAAAATGAATTTGATTTTAAAATAAAGAAAATTAGAAGTGACAATGGTTCCGAGTTCAAAAATACAAAAGTTGAAGACTTTTGTGATGAACTTGGAATAAAGCACGAGCTTTCCACTACCTACACTCCGGAGCAAAATGGAGTTGTAGAGAGGAAAAATCGAACATTAATTGAAATTGCTAGGACAATGCTTGATAAATATAATACTTCCGACAAGTTTTGGGCGGAAGCTATCAACACCGCATGTCATGCCATAAATCGCCTCTATTTGCATCGACTCTTGAAAAAGACTTCCTATGAGCTTCTTGTTGGAAGTAGACCGAACATCTCTTACTTTAGAGTATTTGGTTGCAAATGCTATATTCTAAGAAAAGGTGTTCGGCTCTCAAAATTTCAAAGTCGATGTGATGAAGGCTTCCTTTTAGGGTATTCCTCAAATAGTAAAGCCTATAGGGTCTTTAATAAAAATTCGGGTTTAGTAGAAGAATCGTGTGATGTTCAATTTGATGAAACTAACGGCTCTCAAGAAGAGCATGAGAACTTGGATGATGTAGGAGATGAAAGTCTTCGCAAGGCAATGGAGAACATGCAAATCGGAGACATCAAGCCAAAAGAGGATCCAACATCACCAAGCTCATCTAGACAAGTGAAACCACCCTCTTCTTCCACAACAAACAATGTTCAAATTATAGAAGATGAAGAAAAGGATCAACCGCAAAATATTTTCAAGATTCACAATGCAATAGCCAAGGATCATCCAATTGACCAAATATTGGGTGACGTGAGTAAGGGTGTTCAACTCGCTCTAGAGTAGCTTCATTTTGTGAACACTATTCCTTTGTATCTTCACTTGAACCTAAGCGTGTAGAAGAAGCATTAGATGACCCGGATTAGATAAATGCTATGCATGAAGAGTTGAATAATTTTGCTCAAAACGATGTTTGGACTTTGGTGGAGAGACCCAAGGAGCACAATGTCATTGGCACAAAATGGGTCTTCCGGAACAAACAAGATGAGAACGGAATTGTGGTAAGAAATAAAGCAAGGTTAGTAGCTCAAGGTTATACTCAAGTCGAGGGCTTAGATTATGATGAGACTTTTGCGCCCGTTGCTAGACTTGAATCAATTAGAATCTTGCTTGCCTTTGCATCATGCTTTGACATTAAATTGTTTCAAATGGATGTCAAAAGTGCATTTCTTAATGGTACAATTTCCGAATTAGTATTTGTAGAACAACCCCCGGGATTTGAAGATGCTAAATATCCTAATCATGTGTATAAATTATCTAAGGCGCTATATGGTTTAAAGCAAGCTCCTAGAGCTTGGTATGAGCGCCTTCGTAACTTTCTTGTATCAAAAGACTTTAAAATTGGTAAAGTAGATACAACTCTATTCACAAAAATTATTGGAGATGATTTCTTTGTATGTCAAATCTATGTTGATGATATTATATTTGGTTCTACTAATCAAGATTTTTGTAAAGAATTTGGTGAGATGATGTCTAGGGAATTTGAGATGTCAATGATTGGTGAACTAAGCTATTTCCTTGGACTTCAAATCAAACAACTTAAAGATGGGACGTTTATAAGCCAAACGAAGTATGTTAAGGATCTACTCAAGAGATTCGGAATGGAAGAAGCCAAACCCATGGCAACAAACGGGCATCTAGACCTCAACGAAGAAGGTAAGTCGGTAGATTTAAAGCTTTATAGATCCATGATTGGTAGTTTGCTTTATCTTACCGCATCTAGGCCCGACATTATGTTTAGTGTATGCATGTGTGCACGTTTTCAAGCTTCTCCAAAAGAGTGCCATTTAGTGGCCGTAAAGAGGATTCTAAGATATTTAAAGCATTCCTCAAGCATAGGGCTTTGGTATCCCAAAGGTGCAAAATTTGAATTAATTGGATATTCGATTCGATTATGCGGGATGCAAAGTGGATAGAAAAAGCACCTCGGGTAGTTGCCAATTTCTAGGAAGGTCTCTAGTGTGTTGGTCATCCAAGAAACAAAATTCCGTAGCACTTTCAACCGCCGAAGCCGAATATATTTCCGCGGGAAGTTGTTGTGCTCAATTGTTTTGGATGAGGCAAACATTGTTGGATTATGGGATTAAATTCGAAAAAATGCCTCTTTTGTGTGATAATGATAGTGCTATCAAAATATCCAACAATCTCGTTCAACACTCAAGAACCAAGCATATAGATATACGCCACCATTTCTTGAGAGATCATGTGAGCAAGGGAGATATTGAAATTAGCCACATCCGAACCGAAAATCAACTAGCGGACATTTTCACCAAACCATTAGATGAAAGCCGCTTTTGCAAATTGAGGAATGAATTAAATGTCATAGACTACTCAAATGTAGCTTGAAATCTCTTTTCATCCATTTATGCTCATTTGTTGTGCTTATATGGAATTTCATTGAATTTTCCCCTCTTTTGGTCAAAAATTCGGTTAATTTCATAAAAACTAGTTTCAAAGTATAGCAATAGCTCAATTGATGCAAAATGATCCTGAATGACTTTATTTGGATGCAAAACTAGGGATCATTTGCATAATTTCAAGCTCTAAAGTTAAAATCCTGAAAAGTTCCAGATAATCCGGAACTACCGCAGTTCATTATGCGGTACTTCCGCTCCTGGCAGAAAAACCGGAACTACCACAATGTAATCTACGGAACTTCCGGAATTTCTGTGAAAACGTAACTACCGGCGTGTTACGTGCGGTACTACCGTTTTCTACGGGATTTGCTGCGGTTTCCAAAACCGTCGACCTGCTTTTACTCCTCCCTCTTAACTCCTGCCGTTTCTCTCTCTCTCTCCTCTCCCACTCCCAAACCGCAGACGCCTCTTTCTCCTCCTCCTCTCCTCTCTTCAAACCTTCTTTCTCCCAAAACTCCTCCTCCTCTCCCGATCTTCGAATCCGAGGGGATTTTTTCGTTTTTGGGCGATTCTTTGCACTCCCAGGGTTCCTCTCCTTCGACTCCACAAGGTAAATTGGATCAAATCCCTCTTTGTCTTGTTCTAAGGACCCTAGGGTTGAAATTAGGTTAAATTTGAAATGTAGCGATTTTTGCTGTAGTTTCTTTGGGCAAAGTAGTTTGTTTGGGGTATTAGGATGTTTGTTCATACATGCATTGGATTCAATCCAAGAAATACCCCAAAAGATTCAATTTTTGACATGCCCTAGAAATGCCCAGAAAAACCGGAACTACCGGTCGAGCGGCCGGAACTACCGGGGTCCCGGAAGTTCCGCATGTTTAATGCCAGAACTACCGGATTGCCCGGAAGTTCCGCAGTTTTGCCGCCGGTACTTCTGTTTTTCCTGGAACAGCAGAAACTCATTACCTTCAATTTCAAACCTATTTTCACTTATCCTTCCTCACACCTTGATTATCCTAATATGTCATTGAAGATGTCGAGGATGAAGAATGTTTCCCACAAGTCCTATAGGGGCACTGCTGGTCAATCCTCCTCCTCGACTCCTGCCTCTCAGACGGCGGAGCATAGGGGCAAGGGTCCCGCCTCTGACTCTGAGAGTGACTCAGAGGGTTCGCATGAGAGCGAATCAGAGGCCTCGCATGAGAGCGAGGAGTATGCGGTTTCAGATGAGGAGATGCCTGCGACAACTGCAGATGAAGAAGTGGACCTCTCCAAGATCACAAATGAGGACTATGCCATCCTTCGTCGTCGCAGTCAGTATGTCCGCCCTCGCAACTCTATGAACCCCTAGTTTCATTCCAAGTTTCAGGAGCAAGTATACCAACAGATGTATGGTCCTGCTCGCAAGTTTGCTGCACACAAGTATGTGGACTGGGATCACTTGTCACAGATTGACAAGTTTAGCGGTGCATATCGGCTTTTTCAGCAAGCCGAGATCCATCAACTTGTTGCGTTCAAGTGCAACTACATGGACAATATGATTCGGCAGTTCTATGCTACCTTGTATATCTCTCCCAACTTTGAGAACTTGTGTTGGATGACTGGAACGCAGCTCATTGAGTGCACCAGGCACAAGTTTGAGTTGGCACTTGGGACGGAAACCAGTGCCTATGAGAAGGTGTACAGCAAGCGTGCTCTTCCCATTGCTGCATATTCAGAGTATTATGACCAAGTAGCTGAACAATCACTGGGGACGATAATTGGCCTACTCCCTATTCCCAGCCTTGTCAACAGGATCATCAACCACACCATTTTTCCCAAGAGTGGAAATTATGATGCTATTCGTGGCCATGCCTGGAATGTGATTGACTACATTATGCGCGGTCAAAAGTTTGATGTGGTGGATCTTATCATCAGGGGGATCGACGCCAATAAGAATGACAAACAGAAAAGGATTAACTTTGCTCCATTCATTATGGCTTTGATCATACGCAAGACTGGATACCGAGGAGCACTCTGCACCCCGCACAGGCCATACAAGCCTCGTGCAGAGCCCCCTGTTCCTGCTCCTGCTCGTCCCCGTGCTCAGCCTCAGCCTCAGGCAGCCGCTGATCCTCCTTCCCAGGGCGAGGGTGATGTCTCTCTGTCCCAGATCTACTCCGCCATTCTCCGGCTTGAGGAGCGCCAGATTGAGACTACGGGCCAGGTTGCCACGTTGATCACTTCTGTGTCTTCTCTTGGTGATCGCGTCTCGTCCCTTGAGAGTGCTGTGGATCCAATTCGCTATTCTTGTCGCACTCGTCGCCGCGGTCCTCCTTCTCCCAGTGCAGCTCAGGACTAGCTCCTCTTTTTGGTACTTCGATGCCAAAGGGGGAGAATGAAGCAAGGGGAAGTTCAAGTCTTATCTATCTATTTGGCTTTGTAATAAAATATGGTACAATGAACCATGTAATGTGTTTTGTGTTGCTTAAACTCTGTGGATGTTTAGTATTTTAATTTCTGATGCATTGTAATGAACTATGTTATGCCCTTAATGCAATGCTTATTTACTTGTCTATTGCGTATCTTTGAATTTTGGTGAATGTGCTGTAATGCTATGATGTGATTCATGCCTGATTTTATTTTTAGAATTCATATAAATTCTTATAAAATTTGATGCACATGTTTAGGGGGAGCTCCTTCTTATTAGTTTCTAATTTACAAAAATTCCCCATGCTCTAAACTGCTAAAATTTCAAAGACCTTGTGATATACAACTTGCAAACTAGGAGTATATCCAAATCTTAAATTCTTCTCAAAATTTGTTCTTGTTGTCATCAATTACCAAAAAGGGGGAGATTGAAAGCATCTAGGCCCCTAAAAATATTGGTTTTGGTAATTAATGGAATTATGTGAATATGGGACTAATGTGTGCATTCAGTGTTTGAAAGGATAAGTTCAATTGGCAAAGAAAGAGACTCACAAAATATCCTATGAAGATTCAAAGATCTCTAGGGCGACAAGGTAAACAGTTTAGGTATCTATTTTATTTTACCGGTCTTGGAGATAGGATGGAAGACCAGATTATAGGATAGACGCCGTACTATTAAGAGGGATCATGGTGATTGCTTGATCATGCTCAAATGTGCCCTATGGATCAATTTAGGATCATGCATGCACTTAGAAATTAAAATCAAATCAAATCTGTGCATTGTCAGAAAATCCGGTAGTTCCGGTGTTAATTGGGCGGAACTACCGCAGGGCCGGAAGTACCGGGCGCCCGGGCGGAACGTTTTTTCCAGAGAGCGCCCGGACTCAGACTTAGTCTCTCGGAAAACGGAAGTACCGCGGGTTGACCTGCGGAACTACCGGATGGCCGGTAGTACCGGGCACCCGAGCGGAACTTTATTTCCAGAGAGCGCCCGGAGTTTAACTTAGCCTCTCGAAACGGAAGCACCGCGATTGACTCGGAACTACCGCATGTGCGGAAGTTCCGGATACCCGTGCGGAACTTTATTTCCAGAGAGCGCTGGGAATAAAACTTAAACTCGCTGAAATCGGAAGTACCGGGTCATGGAGCGGAACTTCCGGACTTCCGGAAGTACCGCGATTTCAACGGCGGTAGTACCGCACTCATTGACCAACGGTCACTTCTGACTCACTGACATGGCCGTTCTGACCGGTCAGCGACAATCCGGAAGTACCGCGGTTATACCTGCGGTAGTTCCGGATTTCCTGATTTTTCAGGATTGTTTATTGTAACGGCTATTTGAGGTTGGTGAGGGTATAAATACATCCCCACCAGCACTTGTAGTTGTTGTTGAACCTCCATTGAATACATTTGAGCTTAGTGCAACCTCTCACACCTCATTCACTCACTTGTGCATTCAATTGAGGTAGTTGACCCAAAATTCAAGTGCATTGCATTCTAGTTGATCCATTAGGCACTTGAGTGAGATCAAGCCACTGTGATCTATTCTCTTGGTGCTTGCCGGCACCTGGACGGCTTGGCGGAGGTCCAGTGATCTTCTCAAGAAGATTGTGAGAAGGCCCGGAAGATTGTGAAGGCTCGGAGCTCGCCTACCCGGAGAGGGAAAGGGCTACCGCTAGTGACCGAGGTGATTAGGCTCATTCATGGAGCCGATCCGATTTGTTCGGGCTTACCTCAACGTGGACTAGGGGAGACCGGCAAGTCTCCGATCACCACGGTAAAAAGTAATCGTGTCAATTGTGGTTTGCTCTCTTGTGATCATTTTCATTCAAGCAACGCTCTTCATTCATATTACTTGATTGCTTGCTTAGTTAGAGTAGCAATTGTTGATCTCTACTATTTGATATTGCTCTTAGTCGATTACTTGTGCTAGTGATTGTTTGAGCCTTACTAGGTTGATTAGTGGTGTTATTGTTATCTTGCTCTAGTATATCCATCAAGTTTAAAATTGCTAATTAGAATTAGAACGAAAATTTTAAAACCGCCTATTCACCCCCCCTCTAGTTGGCCTCTTTGATCTTGCACTAACTAATTTGCATCGACTTAGTAAGAGTTGCGCCGGTGTGACCACGGGCGGGTTGAGGATGGCCACATCCTCCGACGTGACGGCGCAAGAGGGGGCTTCTGGAAGGGTGGTCGTACCCCAAGGAAGTGGAAACCTTAGCGGACGTAACTCTGCTAGGAAAAATGTATTGTAAAGGTCCTGTGATAGTCTACTCAACCGCATGGCTAAGGAATCATGTGGGGGCAACGAGTGGATTTATCTCTTGTGGGTAAAGTGTGCAAACTCTGCAGAGTCAAAAACTATTCGAATAGCTGTGCCCACGGTCAAGGGCGGACATGGGAACTTGACTAGATATAGTTCTATTTCAAAAACTTTATGGGTGGAAATGGTAAAGTGGAGGGTAGAGAAAGGCCCTTATTTGTGTTGTCCTGGGTGTCGCCCCAGTGATAAGTTAAGCGGTTATAACGCTGAAGGATTAAGCATATGGTGTAGAGGCCATGTAACGGTGGATGGAATCTTTGTCGAATTATATGATAGTCTTACTTCATAAAATATAAGTTTTGAGTTTAAAATTGCTAGGTCTTAGGGATTTTTAAGTAATTGTATTCAAAAGCACTCTACGCAAAATAAAATAAGCCCAAGCCTTCCTTTGATTAGCCATGCATACTATAATTTGCATCCTGTGTATTGGCTCGTGGAGCACGGTGGTTTGTGCTCACACTCGCTTTCATAACAAATCCAGAATCAGGAATCAGATCAATACGCTTCAGCAACACTATTGGCAAAGAAGATGAAGATGTCGAGAGCTAGGTCGCGAACCTCCAGTTGGCTGCCTGTGGGCATGTCCTGAAGGTCCCACCTGCGTGCTTCGTTCTTCCGCTGCTGCAATTTAATGATTCCGGCCTAATCGGCCCATGAGTAAGTATATTATTTTAATTATGCTTCCGCATGATATGTAATTTGATGTCCATTACTGTAACTGTGTGCACTATCTACTGATCCAGGGAATAGTGCAGCTAAACACAGTAGATTCCGGATTGAAAAATCTGGGTCTGACAATTGCCATCCTCACCATCGTCCTCTTGGTGAGCTACTAGTGCCTATGCGCTATTTGTCTTGGCTTGAAGTAGTCGATTTTGTTGCCATCGCAAGGCTTAGCTGCCGGGCCACCTTCGACAACCATTGTTCCCCATGTCACCACCGTAAGCACCGCGCTAGACCCAGGTAGCCATCTCGATGCACCTTCGTCTGGCTATTTCACTTTTTCGCCATTGTCATTGCTTGTCGGACTTCACCAGCACTTCGCATCATCATGAGCCCCTCTACCTATCCTTGACCTTGCCATAGCGTCTCCAACCCTCCCTTCTCCACCGACGAGTTCACCGATGAGCTCAGCCAAGAGCGTCGCCGCACCACTGTCCTGCGTAACCGATAAGTGGGCCCGTCAGGTGATTAGATTAACTTAATTTATCTCAGTTAAAATAATGAATCTATGACATGTGGGCCTGAGTAGATTAATCAAGTTAATTTTATGATTTAAACTAGTTTAAGTAATGAGACATTGACACATGGACCCCACTTGTCAGTCATTTTGAAAAAAGAATAAAATCCTAACAAGTAGCCCCCACTTGTCAGCCTAATGACACAATAAGCCTAGGTTTTCCTTTAGAAAGAAAAATGAAAATCCATGCACAGTGATTTCTTCTTCTTTTAGTACTTTCAAACTAAATGAAATTCAAAAGCTTATAACTTTTGCATATGAACTTCAAATTGAATGATTTTTGTCTCTAAATATTTTAAAATCATGCTCTTTCACATTCTACAAAAATATTTGAAATTTATCTCTAATCAATTTATTTGACTCTTATTTGCGATATTTGGTATTTGTCGACTAGATACCAATGTTTCAAAAAGTTTCGTCAACGAGCCAGAGGTAGATTTTCATAGCCCAAGTTTTCATTTCAAAAATAGCACTAAAATAAAATTAAAAATAAAATAAAATTTAATTTAAAAATAAAAATAAGTGTTATTTGGTTTTTATGAGCTCAAATTTATTTGCCCTCATTTTCTATGTTTAAAAAGGTTTTTCTATTCCCAAAGTTCCAATAATAATTTATGCATAAAAAATATAGTAATAAAAATATTAATTTGGCTTTCTATACAAATTAATTTTAAATTTGGAGTTTATTTGGATTTTATATGTAAACCTAGGAGGAAATATTAAAATGCAATTCCAACCCGAAATTCTGAGTTTGGATTTAAATTCCAAAAATTCAAATAAAAGTCTCCAAAAATCTGAATCTTTAGAAAAATGTTCGTTCCTGTTGTGGCTACAGTCCAAACAGAGAGAGAGATGGTAGTGGAGAGTGATGGAGATGAGCGTAAATGGCCTGCCTCCTCCCCATGACCTGTATTCATATATATACACATGAGGAGTGCTTTTACAGTTATACCCTTACATCTGGTTATCCCCTCTGGGGGCACTTATTTCATTACACATGGCCTATTCTGGGCCTTATAACCTCCTACCAGGCCTGCTGGGTTTAGGTGGGGCCATCCTCACGACAGAGCCTCTCATGGTGAAGGGCTTCACAGGCCGGGCCATGTCGCCGAGTCCTTTGGCCCTCCGTCCCCGCGGCCTGTGAACTTCTCCAAACTTGACCTGGGGCTGCGCTGTGGCCGAAGCAGATGCGTACGCTCCGGCCCTCACCCTTCGAATTGGGCGGCGGCGGAAGTGGCCCCAGCCGAAGCAGACGCGCGCCGAGGGCGTTGCACTGGCATAGGTAAGCGTGGCGGGCCCCTGAGCCGCCGCGTGAGCCTTAAACGATAAGGGACGCGCTGCGACGCTTGCTCTTCCGGCCGTCCACGTGGTGAAGCGTGCTAGGCGCGGTGCGGGCCTTGAGGCGTCGTGACCATCAATGTGACGGCGGACTCCCGGCATTTGGACTTCTGAGGCGCGCGCGCCCAGTAGTCGTTGCGACCTTGCCGCCTGGTGGTGTGCTTTTTAATGACGGTTGGCTTGCCAGGGGGCAGGCTGTCGCATCGTGCAGTGCGCCTCCTCGTGAGTGGAGCGTGCGACGGTTTCCGGTGTGCACGCGGTGGGGTGCGGACGGTTGCACTTACGCACCCCTGGTAGCTGAACCGCCCGACACCCCCCGTTTGTGCTTCCGTCGGTTGGCATGCCTCCACGCTGGCGACTCTTCGCCTGGTGAGGCCGAGTATAAATATGTTGGCGTCGGGGGCCGCTCCCTAGACATCCCTTGCTGCACATCCCGTACCTGTTCATGGTTAACTTCTCACATGTAGGGAAAATTTTGTTCATCTGCGTTTGATGCTGCGTCGACCGGCGTCAATGCCCGCGAGCGCTGGTGAACAAAATATGTCCTATTTGTGGGAATGCTTCACAGCTTGATGAGGAAATGGCAAGGCCTGACTTGCTCTCGTAGACAGATATGAAGTCATCCATACGCTCTGATCGTGCGAACGAGCATATGCTGGTGTGGCGACGCATATCTGTTTACGAGAGCATGTCTGCTCTTGCCGCAAATTGACCTTTGCATGTTCGAGTTATTGTGGTCGTATGTGCTGTTCTGCGTTCTTCAAGCTCGCTCCGTCCCCTGCCCTTAGAATGGGTGGCGCGAGCCGGCGCTGGTCGGCGAGACGCGCGCGCTCCGCCCCTACCCATCGAACGGGTGGCGCGGGCCGCGCCTAGTCAGTAGATGCGCGCGCGCCCGTCCCCACCCTTCGAACAGTGGCAACGGAGGTGGCGCCTGGTCGGCGAATGAGCGCGCGCGCTCCGCCCCTACCTTCGAACGGGTGGCGCGAGGCCGGCGCCTGGTCGGCAGACGCGCGCGCGCCGTCCCCTACCCTTCGAATGGGTGGCGCGAGGCCGGGCGCCTGGTCGGCGTAGACGCGCGCGCTCCGCCCCTACCCATCGAGCGGTGGCGCCGAGGCCGGCGCCTGTCGGCGAGACGCGCGCGCCCGCCCACTACCCATCGAACGGGTGGCGGCAGGCCGACGCCAGTCGGGCAGACGCGCGTGCTCGCCCCTACCCATCGAACGGGTGGCGCGACGCTGGCGCCTAGTCGGCAGACGCGCGCGCTCCGCCCCTACCCTTCGAACGGGTGGCGGTGGAGGCCGGCGCCAGTCGGCACACGCGCGCTCCGCCCCTACCCATCGAACGGGCGCGGCACCGGCGCCTAGTCGGCGCAGACGCGCGACGCCCGCCCCTACCCATCGAACGGTGGCGGGAGGCCGGGCGCCAGTCGGCGAAGACGCACGCGCGCTCCGCCCCTACCCTTCGAACGGGTGGGTGCGGAGGCCGACGCCAGTCGGCGTAGACGCGCGTGCGCTCCGCCCCTACCCATCGAACGGGTGGCGGTGAAGCCGGCGCCTAGTCGGTAGACGCGCGCTCCGCCCCTACCCTCGAACGGGTGGTAGCGGAGGCTGGCGTTTAGTTGAAGTAGACGCGCGCGCTCCGCCCCTACCTTCGAACGGGTGGCGCGGAGGCCGCACCTAGTCAAAGCGCGCGCGCGCGCCCGCCCCTACCCTTCGAACGGGTGGCAGCGAGGCCGGCATCTAGTCGGCAGGCGCGCGCGCCCGCCCCTACCCTTCGAACGGGTGGCAACGAGGCCGGCGCCTGGTCGGCGTGGCGCGCGCCCGCCCCTACCCATCGAGCGGGTGGCGGCGTAGGCTGGCGCCTAGTCAAAGTAGACGCGCGTGCGGTGACTTGGGATCTTGCGATGCGGTCTTGCGCTGTAAAGGTTCCTGGAATCCCGCCGCCCCGGTCGCCAGGTTAGGTTCCCGCATGCGCGACCCGACGCGCCCGGGGCACGCGGCGGCCTATGACTGGTGGGCGGCGGGATGTGGATGGTTGCGTGCTCGCGGTCGCTCGCCTCTTCCCTAGGCAAGGGGGACACGGGGCGGGCAGTGAATGGCGCGGCGCCGGAGCTGTTGTGATCCCCTGGCCCATTAGTGCGCCTTTAACAGCGGCTAGGTGACACCGTGCTGTGACGGCCCTTGGCGCCTGTGGTCGTGGCCTTCCAGCTTTGGGTGTGGGGCATTGCACTAGACGGGCGCTCGTATGACTGCGGTCATGTCCCGTACGCGGACCGTTGCGACACTTCGTTTTTAGCTACGGGGAATCGTGCGGAGCGGACCTTTACACCGCTGCGGCTGCATCTGGCACGCGGATCGTTGCGACGCTTCGGAAGCGGCGGTATGGGCAAGGTGGCTTGAAATAGCCCCCCCGTAACAGCGTCCCCGCACCTTTACGCCCTCTTTCCTGTCTGCTCCGCCCTCTACACTTTCGCGATATCTTCACCGCTTCAATCTCTCCGTGGGAAGCGATGGCCTCCGGTGGCAAGCGCGGCCAGGCGGTTGGTGGCTCTGACATTCGCCGGCGGTCCTCGCTGTTGGAGGTGAAATACGCGCTCCAAGAGCGCGACCCGGCGGCGGCAGACAAGGAGTGGCTGGTGGCGGAGGAGGAGGGCACGTTCTCCCGCGAGCTAGGCCCCTCGCTCATGACCGAGAAGACGATCCAAGGGCTTCTGCACGCGGGGAAGTTGTCCGAGCGCCAGGAGGTACGATTGCCCACCGCCGACGAGACGGAACCGCATCCCGAGAGGTCGGAGGCGGTCGTGTTCGTTGCCTTTTTCGACGCGGAACTCCGCATCCCCGCGGCGGCTATCGTGGGTGACGTCTTGCGCACCTTCGGCCGAGTGGCGCGAATCGACTCAACGCCGTGGCCCGGCTCGCGGTGTACAGCTGGGCCTTGCGCTCGGGGGCGTGTTGGCCCAGCGCCTCGTTGTTCGCCTACCTTCACGAGGCGCGATGCCAGCTCAAGGACCGGAAAGACGGAACGCTGTCGAGCTTCGGTAGCGTCAGCTTTATTCTTCGTCCGCCGTGCAAGAAGCTCTTCCCTACGAACTCAACTCGCGGGAAGTGGGAGTCTCACTGGATGAAGCGGTGGTTCTACCACCGTGTGGAGAGTGGGAGCGGCCTTGAGTGCACAGGCCGACCGATCGCGTTTAAGCCCTCGCCCGGCCGAACGCTCGATGATGAGGACCAGCGGAGGGTCCAGCGGCTCGTAGGCGTGGCCGCCCGCTTCAACATGCGCGACCTCACCGAAGAGTACGTGATGTACGGCGTGGCACCGCTTGCACGCGATTGGCGTCTTGCCGCCGAGAGGCGTCGAGACGACAATGTTTCGCCATCGGTCTGCTTGCTGCCACCGCCCGCCGGTGTTCGTAAGCCTCGATCGCGTCTCTCCTTTTTCACGCGAAACACGTTATATGCTGATGCTATTCTCCTTTGCTTCAGGGATTTGCTTGGAGGAGGCGGAGCAAGCCGCACGCGTATTCCTGGGGCCGTACACCGGCAGGGAACACGAGCAGCGCGTGTCTGCTATCGCTGAGGCAGGGCTGGGGCGAATAAATCGCGTGTGTGAGGCCCGGGGCCTTGCCGTGCTGGACCGTGTCGCTCTAGATGACTGTGCAGCGAAGAAGAAGAAGGCGCCATCTCGGAAGAGGGGCCGCAGCGGGGCGCCTGCCGCGCTTGGCGCGGCAATGCTATCGCACGCTAGTGCTCCCGAGCGCGCGGGCGACGCGAGTCGCTCGGCGAGGTATGCCGATCGGGCTTGGGCGGCGCAGACGTCGAAGGCGAGGTATCTTCGGCGAGCGCCCCGACAGTGGGTTTGCCACAAGCAGCCGGAGGGGAGAAGTCTCGCCGCCCACCGAAGTCGTCGAGGTGGAACCCGTGCGGACCGGCGATGCTGAGGTGGATCCTTTGGCCGTGGCCGCCAGGTGCCGGGCGCCTCCACGGGGCGCGACGGAGCCATGCTGCCTTTAACGACAGCGGCAGAAACCGAGGTGCCCCCTTCGACAATTGCCACCGCGGAACCTTGCAGGTGCGGGTATCATGATTGCCGCGGCCGTGGACTACGCACCACAGTCCCTGGTGCTGGTCGTCGTAATCTCCACGACCCTTATCGTCGCGGTCCCTGCCACGGCCGCGCCCCCGGCCACGGCGCCCCCGACCGCCTCGGCCCGCGGGAGCGCCCTCGTCGGAACCGCCTTCAATGTCGAGGACGTACCGGTTTCGCCTCGACCTCTACTGGTCGGGCGCATCCCTGGACGACTCCTGTTTACGTTTTCCCTTCGAAGAACCGCCCTTCGGCGGATCTTCGGCTTTTGCCGAGGCTCCGGCCTGGTTGGTGTCGGAGTCGTCACCTTGCCTTCGCCGCGCGTCTTCTTCCACCCTGGCATATTCTTCCATTTTGTCGAAGAGCTTCGCCACCGTCTTGATTGGCTTTCGCGCATTATACTCGTCCATCGGGCCCGGACGAAGGCCCTGTATGGCTGCATTAATGATGGTGGTTTCATTAACGTCTTTCACTTGGCATCGAATCTTGGCGAAGCGTTTGAAGTAGTCCCGGAGCTTCTCCGAGGGTTTTTGCTTCACAGCAAAGAGTTGGTCCGCATCGACTCGGTCGACGTAGTTTCCTTGGAAGTTGTTGTGAAGGCGGACGCGAAGCTACTCCCACGCGTAGATGGAGCCCGGCTCTATGGTAAAGAACCAAGAGAGCGCCACTCCTTGTAGCGCGAGGGGGAGTCCCTTCGCCTTCGTGGTGTCATCTCCGCCCGCGGCTTCGATCGCGGTTTCGTACACGCGCACGAACTCACGGGGGTCCGTGTCGCCTTTGTACGAGTCGACGGCGCTAGGGAACTTGAAGTCTTCGGGCCATGCCGCCTGCTGCAGCTCCGCCGAAAGCGGGGACTCCGGATCTACGCGCCGCAGCGGCACGCGGCTAGACATGGGGGCTTCGCGACTGTCCGCCCTCTCCGGCGTGGGCTCGGTCGCGACATCGGCGCGCCTGCGGCTCGAGCCTCTTGCATATCTCGGACAGCTCGCGGGTCCCCTAGCTCCCGCCGAACGCGTTGAGGGCCGCCGAGGGCGCTTTCCACCGCTGTCGCGGCGGGGCCGCGGTGCTCCCAACAGCGGATCGGCGCGGGCACGACCGCGTTGCGAGCTCCCGAGCTGCCGCCGCTCCGTCGTGGCTACCACGAACCGCCCGGCCCAAGCCGCCGCGAGGGTCGCGCGCGGGCGGCGAGGTCGGCTGTCGTTGCGTCGGCGGGGTCGGTTGTCACCGCACCAGCGTCGACGTCTTCGACCGCCGGGTTCGCCACCGCAACGCCGGCGACGGGGTTGGTCGTCGCGGTGCCGGTGACGGGGTTGGTCGTCGCGGTGCCGGTGACGCGGTTGGTCGTCGCGGTGCCGGTGACGAGGTTGGTCGTCGCGGTGCCGGTGACGGGATTGGTCGTCACCGCGCGAACGTCGACATCCTCGGCCACCGCGCCTGCGTCGCCACCCGCACTCGCCGCTGCCGATGCTGAAGCCCTGGTACTCATACGACGCTCCGGCCCGGCCGCCTTCTTTCCCTTCGGCACCGCTGACGAAGCTTTTTCCGGTGCCATCCTTCTTCTTCGGTCTTCAGGCTTGTCCTTGTGCTCCCCACGGACGGCGCCAACTGTTGTGGCTACAGGCCAAACAGAGAGAGAGAGATGGTAGTGGAGAGTGATAGAGATGAGCGTAAATGGCCTGCTCCTCCCCATGACCTGTATTCATATATATACACATGAGGAGTGCTTTTACAGTTATACCCTTACATCTGGTTATCCCCTCTGGGGGCACTTATCTCATTACACATGGCCTATTCTGGGTTTAGGTGGGGGCCATCCCTACAACAGTTCCATTTTTCTGAATCGATCACATTTTTCTTGGCCCATCTCCCTTTTTTCACTTTTCCTTCCCTTTGTTTTCTTTTCCCTTCCCTTCTCTTCCCTTTCTCCTTTGTAGCCAGCTGCCCCTTTCCTGCTTGTCTCTCTCCTCTCGATACTGTTCATATAGTACTATTCGGACCGAACCAGCAGCCTCCTCTCTGTTCTTTAGCCAAGCACAACAAAAGCCAAAGTCATGCATGTCCAAAATCAATTCTTCCCACCAAATAAATTGCATGCTTAGAAAAATAACCAACTCTCTTAGGTGTAGTTTTCAAAATAAAAAATATAACAATTTTGGATTTTCTCGAATTAATTAAAGCTTAATTGAGATTTTCCAAAATAAAAATGATTTAAAATAATTAAAATAAAACATCAATTAAATCAAAACTAGTTTATTTGGGTTTCTTGTATTACAAGAGATTGTTTTATTTTTTGCTTTTTTCAGAGTTTGTTTGTTATTTCTACCAATTTATTTTAGAATTAATTAATTAATTCAAAAAACAAACACAAATCTTTTAAACACCCGAACCCAACCTGTTTTCAACTGGCATCACAAGTCAGCCACTTAGACCCAAAACCGCCGCTCGTTTCCTATTTTTCTAGTGAAAACTGCCGCCGTTATTTCCAACCATAACTTTGATAATCAATTTTGGCCGTTTCGTAGCTACACTTCGCCTATAAATTGAGCCACAGCTACCTCACATCATTCCCCACAATGTATTCTCTCGGTTTTGCCCGAAACCCTCTAGAGCTCCCTCAATTGGCCTTTCTTCCCCAACTCTGGCGACGCCTTCGATGAGGTCTCTTGCCCTCTCCCGTACTCCATTAGTCCTCAAATTTTTCCTGGAGATTACCCACAACGTTATTTACAATGCCATTAAGCAATTTTGGTCGATACCTACCGGAGCACCACCAGCCATACTTCCTTCCTCAACTTCGACGAGAATTCCATTGAGCCTGATCTCTTCATGTGTTAGGTTCCTTCAAAAATCCTTCTACCCACACGATCCTCATTTCCCACATTTCCATTCAAGCGAGTTTTTTTATTTCTTCAAGGAATCATCGCCGGCCACCGCCTTGAGCACCGCCCATGCCGCATCTACCATACTCTCTAAAATTCCAGCAAAAAGAGATGCCAAAAAAATATTCCCTCATTTTTTCCAATTTCAGGATTTTCCTTTCCAACTGATTTTTTGATCGCTCGTTCTCCGCTGTCCAAAGTTGGAATCAAGCAATTCAATTTTCTAAATTCATATAAATTCATAATATACCTCCTAGTACTTATTTCATAATTTTTGTATTTTATTTGAATTTATTTTCTTTTGGCTTTTGGCATGTAGACCGCGTCTTCTTCGAAGAATGCGACTTCATCGACAATTCTCACCACCAATCAATGGTGCAAGGCAAGTTATACACCTTAACTATATTGATCCCAGTTTACGAATAAAATTATATTATTTTAAATTATTTTGCATGCATAACTTATTGCATTGGTTAATTACTTAGGCAAATGGTTAAGTGGTTGGTGCTTGTTGGCATACATTATTGCTCAGTGGCACAACATGGGTGCTGGGAACAAGGGGTATGTGAAAAGTCAGCCTAAGTGTAACATCCCAGCTATTTATTTCAAAAATTTTAGTAAAAAAATTTAAACTAAAATAAAATCAAGTGTTCCTTGGTTGCTTGAATTTTGCAGATTTTATTTGCTTGTTTTTAGCTTTTAAAAAGGCTTCTCTCAAAAGTAATTTAACCAAAAACTTAAAAATATTATTAAGTAAAAGATATTTTGGATTTATATAAAAACCCTATTTAAAATTTATTATTTTAAAAGCATTTGGCTGTTATCTGGATTTTTTTTGTGTTTTCTAGATTTTTGTAAAAATTAAAAGACCAACTTTAAGTTGAAAATATTTTTTCTAAGTCTAAAACATCCCCAGAAATTTTTGTGAATTTTTCTGAAATTTTGAGATTTTATTTTCTATTTTCTAAGTATTTTCAATGCTTCCTAGCATTTTTGAAAATCGAAAACAAAATTTTAATCCAACTCTCCCTAGGCTAGCACGTGTCGCTCCGTGGTTTAATCCGCTCCTTGCCTGAACTAATCTCAACCATCCATAGCCACTTACCCCTTCATCCTTTAGCCATGGCCTAGATCAAATCCATCTTCCCTGATTTAATCTTGTCTGTTTATAGTCACTTACCCCTTGATTCCTTGGCCAACGGTCTAGATTTAATCAACCGCCGTTGATTTAATCTCGACCCTCCATCTTCACTTAACCCCCTCCCTCTTGATCCGATGGCCCTGATCTATTTGTTTGACATGTGGCATCCATCCGGCCACCGTCTCCCTCAGTTCTCCTCCCCCTCTCACTGACATGTGGGACCCGCATGACAGGCCCTTCTCCTACTTCTCCTTCTCCGTTGTGCCAGCCACCATTAACGCCATCAACCGAGCTTTAAAAGCTTCCGTTTCTACTCGTTTACTTTGTGAGCAAATGCGCAATCACTTCCCCGACCATCCCGCATTTACACCACCGGTTTTCCCCCTCTTTTACACCTGTTTTACCCCTCTTTACTTGCCTTTGCGTTGGCCTTCATTCCAACGAGTGAACCTTGGCCGTTACCCCTCGCCGCCCCTATAAAAACCCTTTCCTAAGCTCCTCTCGGCACACCGCACCTCGCCCCCACCTCCAATTCCCTCTCTCTTGCACCCGAGCACACCTGCGTCGTGTTTCCCTCTCTCCGGCCTCCCGAGAACTCCGGTGAGCAATTCCGGTGAGCCCGCTCGTCCTTGTGCCATGCCGACGCCCAATTTTTCTTCCCCATGCCTTGACGACCGTCCTCCACTACTCCGCTGAGTGAAGCCGCCGCTGGAACCCTATCGTCGCCACTGGCCGAACGCCGCTGTCGCGTTGTCTCATCGCCGACCCATCTTCAAGCCCCTCGGACCGCGCCAAGGTGAGCTCGCCTCCCTGCCCTCTCCTCTTACTGTTGCGCACCTCGGCCGCCACCGCCTGGCGCTGGAGCGCCGGCGAGCCCGTGGGCCTAAGCGCCGCCTCCGGCCGGTCTTTGCCGCGTCGGCGCCCGTGCTGCGTGGCGGTGTGTGGCGGCCGGATGGCGGCAGCGTCGCGCGCACACTCGGCCGCCGTGAGCCACACAAGCACCACGCCAGCCGCCTACCACCTCAGCCATATCCCTGGTCCATGGACCCAGCCCACAAAAGCTGGTCCCACCTGTTAGTGAATAAAACCCTTTTTCTGTTGAGAAATAATTCGGTAAAAAATAAAAATCCAGTGCTGACGACACCCTGACGTCATAAACCCCTTTTCCGTAGAAAAATAATTCTACCAAAAATCTATTCCTTGCTGACGTCATAATCTTCCTTTTTCAGTACAAAAATAGTTCCAGAAAATCTAATTTATTCTTTTTCTCTTTTGAAACTTCCTGAAGCCTGTTCTCCTTCATCCTAACTCCTATTGAGTTCGTTCAAATTTCTAAATTCTTCAAAAATTCCAATCTATCCATTTATATTATCATTTTAAATATTTGAAGTTTATTTGGTATTCCAACGCCCAGTTCATTTTCAAAGCCTCAGTTCCATTCAGAATTTTCTATGCATTTCCAAAATTCAAATTCATATCTTGCAAAATCTCCATAAAATTCATTCTATTTTCTAGGTCTAAATATTTTTCTTGGCACTTTTTCTCTAAAAATAATGAGATTTCTCTCCCAGGTCAAAGTCTTCTTTTGTTCAAACACGCTTAACTCAAAAATTCTCACCACACCCAGTGCCATAGATTCTTTTCAAGCATTTGGACTATTCTCTTTTAGCCTAATATTCCCTCTTTCTTCCTTTGTTGTTCATCTCCACGCATCAGACTAACAAACACTATGTACTTTAGTTAAAGCCACTGTGAACCATGCATGCATGCAAGCAAAATCAATTCCCTCTTACGAAATTAATTGGCATGCAGCAAAAACACCTCCATTCATTGCCAACATCAATTACATTTCAGTTTTAATCATTAAAATTTTAGTTTTTCAATTTCATGCATTCAAGCATTGAAAACCGACATTTCACATAACTCAGCCAAATTAACTCATTCCTCTTGTTCTTGCCATATAAATAGAAGCACCATATTGTGTTCCATTCCCATTCTAACCCCCACCACCTCCTCTACTTTTACGCAAAACACTAGAGAAGTCGTAGCCGCTCATGCTCTCTCCTCCCTCCACCATGCCACCTTTTCTTCGGTGATCTTTTTCGACTTTTGTTCGTGTCACATCATGTTCCATCATTCTAGCAACCTACCCATCAATTTAATGTGATTTTGATGCAGCCATTTGGTGGGAATCAAGTTTTTTTTCCCAAAATCTTATATTTTCACTTGTCGTCGATTCGCCGCCTCTGATGAATTTTAGCCCGAGCCATCCGACCAAAATTAAATGGCATGCAGTAAAAACATCTCCAATCAATCTCTTCTCAGTTTCTTGGCCATTAGACTCATCAATTATTAAGTTTCTTGCATGCAAAGTTGAAACCGACATTTCATTTATTCCAGCCATTACTTCGGCAATCAATTCTAGCCTTTCCCTTCCTCCTCTTAGCCTATAAATTGTACCACCTCCTCTCCTCATTCCCCACTTGTGTTGCACTCTAGCATACCAGAAATCCAGCTAAAAAGAAGGTCTCAAGAAGTATTCCCTTGGTTGGCATTATTTTCCAGCAATTTCCTTTCAAACCGATCTTCCGATGACTCGTTCCTCATCGTCCAAACTCCAATCCATTGATTCTTTTTCCTAAATTCATATAAATTCATAATATATCTCCCAATATATATTATATATTTTTTAGGTTCTATTTGGATTTGTTTGTTTTTATTTGGTTATTTGCACGTGTAGATTACGACTATTCTGGAGAGTACGATTTTGATGATTCGCATCATTAAGTCCTCGAGCAAGGCAAGTTACACCTTTGATCATGTTGCTTCAAGTAATTTAAATAATTTTTGTTGTTTTTAAATTATGCATTTGTAATTTTATTCAAATTAGTTCAAATCTGATTTAAACTTTAGTTACACCAAATTCCTTTGTATATGGCCAAATTTGATATTGAACATCACCATTCTTTGTCACCTTAGATAAAACTCTAGTTAATACACTAGTATGGACTAGAGAATTTTGTGTCAAATGCTTAGACCTGCTTAGACATAATTTTGTTTTAGGATAACTTTTTCATATAAAATGATAAGCTTTTGAAATGTATTCTTGACTTCGGTGAGTTAAGAAAGAATATGAGTTATTTCAAAATATAAAATATAAAAACTTGGTTTAGACTTAGGCAAATGGTTAGGTGGTGGGTGCTTGCTGGCATGTATTATTGTTTGGTGACGCAATGTTGATTTCTAGGCAAGAGGGGTATGTGTTGGTGCCTAAGTCAAATTAAGGACCAGTCTGTAAGCTATTGTTGGAAAGCCCTATCGTACTACCACAAGGCTGGTATGGGACAGTCCTGACTAATTAAATTGCAGGTCCCAACCTGAGTCTCGCTGTAGGTTGAAAGTAAGCGTGGTGTAGATCATGAGAAGTCTCACTCGGCTCAAGAGAGGGCTCCAACTTGTGGATTCAAGTTGTGGTGAAACCTCAGTGTTTGCTTGCCCAGGTTGAAGGCTTTGCATTGTAAAGGCCTTGTCATGATCTCCTCGCCGCACACCAAAGGAAGTGTGTTTATCCGGTGGCAATATGAGATGATCATGTCTTGTGGGTAAAGCTGTACAACCTCTACAGAGTGTATAATCTATCCTGGATAGCCGTGCCCACAATCATGGGCAAGCTAAGTAAAGTTTTTCACATATTAGGCTGTCTTTCAAAATAGTTTATGAAAATCTTATGGATGGATGGAATCCATATGAGATCTTTTTGAGAAAAGATGGTCCGGGTGGGATGCCTGTAGATAGGTTGGTGTTTGGTTAGAGCCTACACTAACTATATTATTTTGTTAAAATCATGTTTCTATTTATTGTATCAAATTTAGCTTTTGAATCTATTTACAATATTTACTTCAATTCTGCTTTTCGCTCAATTAACCTTATTATGCATTCCTTTGTCAATCCTTATGCATGCATTAACTCTGTTAAACCTCCTGGTGTAACTTGTGGAGTACTTTATGTGCTCATGTTGCTCAATTCATCATTTTTCAGAGGATTTCTTTGGCTTCGGTGAGGATCAGAACATATAGACTGCGTATTGCTATCGTTTGCCTGTGGGCAGGCTTAGTGGGCTTCTTCCGCTTCGGTTTTTCCTTTCGCTGCATATATTTAATTTTGGCTTATGTGCCGTGGATATAAACTTTGGCCATCAGGCCCTATTCAGTTAAATAAAGTTTGTCATTGTGCATGATATTTGTCTTTGTTATCACTGTGTGCACTAGCTGATCCTAGACTAGTACGATTTACATAGAAGGTTTTGGAGTTGTTGCTCCGAGATCTGACACTAAGTCAATTAAGGGCTAGTCTATGAGCACTCCTACAAAGCCCTATCATACTACCACAAGACTGGTATGGGATAGTTCTGGCTAACTAATTTGAAGGTCCCAACCTAAGTCTCATTATAGGTTGAATGTGAGCGTGGCGTAGGCAGTGAGAAGTCTTACATGGCGTAAGAGGGGGCTCAGATCTAGTGTATTCTTTATTGGGGTGAAATCTTAGCGGAGGCATGACTAGGTTGATGGCTTTGCATTGTAAAGACCTTATTATAGTTACTCTATCGCATGCCTATAGAAGCGTGTAGTGGCCAACAGTTAATTATATCTTATGAGTAAAGTTGTACCACCTCTGCAGTGTATAAACTATCCTGGATGGTTGTGCCCACTGTTATGGGCATACTGAGTAAAGTTTTTCATGGATTAGACTTTATTTTCAAAAACTGATTTGAGATGGAAATATTGGAATCTTTTTGGAGAAAGATGGTCAGGTGGGATACCCGTGGTTAGGTTAGTGTCACGTCGGCACTTACGCTAATGGTACTAATTTAATTAAATTGCTGTCTTTACTTATTGTATTAAATTTAGTAATTTCCTATCTATTTATTTTATGCTTTTAAATTCTAGTTGACGCTCAAATAACCCTGTATGCTTTCACTTGTTGCCATCACATTAACAATGCATTTTCCCGTATAACTTATGGAGTATATTTTATATGCTCACCTTTGCTTATATATGTTGCTCAGAGGAGGACAACTTTGACTACTGTGAGGATAAGGACAAGTAGGCCGCGTCTTACTATCGTTTGCCTATGGGCGAGTTGTTTGGGCTTCTTCACTATATTTGCTATCTTCCATGTCATTTACTCTATATTTAGCCAATGGGCCATGATGATGTAAACTTGGACATAAGACCCGTACTCTTTTATATAATAAAGGTTATCATTATGCAGGATATGTATCTCTATTACCACAGTGTGCACTAGCTTTTCCTGGACTAATGCTATTGACACAGAGGATCCGGAGGTGTTGCACCTGGGTCTGACAAAGATCAAGAGTTTAGTGAGTAAGGCAAGCACCCCCTTTGACCATATTGATCTCATATGTTACTATTATGTATGTTGTGTTCAAAATTATTATACATGTGTGTACTTTCGGTAAATTTTGTTGTATTGGTAAGGTTGATAGTTATGCCAAATTGTTGCATTGATCCCATAATGATAAATTATTACCCTTGCTATTGTCACCTTCGTATTAATATCCACTAGGGTAAAATGTGGAATTTTTAGAATAAGAGAAGTAATTAATGCTTAGCCATGCTCATAATGGTACTATGCTAGGTTGGAAATTGATTGAAATGTTCAAAATGAGAGATACTTGAGAAATTGGTAGATGTGTTTACTGTAGTAGTCCCATGATTAATGGCTAGTATACACATTCAACATCCTTCGCATCACAACCATACACACATGAATAACTAGAGTAGCATGTGATAATAAACATGTGAACATAGACTTATACAACTAACCTTTTGACAAAAGGGCCGACCGGCCAAATTTTCTACATAACAAGTAAATAGCAGGGGAATAGAGATAAATGTGACAAAATTTCTAGGAAACATGCTATGGCCCAAATTGGTAACTGACTGGAGTTAAACCTTAGAAAATGGCATTGTCTTCACCATACCCATGGTGTGAAAGTAACCAATGTAGAGATCTACTTCCTCTTGCCCTCATAGTGTTCAACAAGCAATTGTGAGTAAAAAATGTACTCTATAAGACTTTATAGCAAGGCTATGTCAAGAAAGATGGCTATCCTACAAAGTTTTCCATTTTGCATAAGGCAAGCTTTCATTTGTAATATTGAGTAGTAGATTGCAATCAGAAGTTATAAAAGCATTTGATATTTGATACAAAGTAACAAGTAGGTAACATAATCATACCCTACAGATGGCTCTCTATAGCCATGAGAAATGACATTCACATACTCGTAACCAAGTTTCAAATAAGTTGATATCTCTCATTCCCATCCACTTGTACCTCAAAGGAGTCCAAAAGGTCAAGCCAGGGACATCATTGCCACCAATTGCAGCTATGGCAAAGAAGGGTGTACCAATCATGAATACCCTAAGAAGGGACAAGCTTCGCCTACAGGATCCCTACTACCGATCCCGGAGGCTTAGCCAAGTGATACTCGACACCAATTTTAGTACTCATTAATTATACTCTAGTGATTCTCATTAATGATCCATGATTATCTTGATTGTGGAAATCTATTTATTGTCCTACTTCTATATGCAATCAAATAAATATTTACAAACATATTATCAAAGTTACATCTCATGTGTAGAATTTGAAGCAAAATACCATTAAAGTTTCAATAATTTAACCTATACTAAACAAGGCTTCACACAATGATGCAATAATATTTATCTAGACATTAAAACACATTAGGCCAATTTAGCATTGCAAGAAACATGTAAATCAAGCATCTATATATGTTCACCAAGTATTCTTAGAAAATTTTAATTCAGGATTAATATTTACCAAAGACAAAAATCTCTCATATCTTTATCGTGACCTTCACAAACAATTAGAATGATCTATTAAGCCCAAATAACTCAATTCATCCAATATAGTTTGAGAATTCTTAACATTCCAGTTATGTAAACATTTCAACCATTCCCCATGCTTCCCTATAACCATAACAATTTAAATTATAATAGACAAACTTCTGCTCACTATTTATCATGAAACTACTGCATAGGACACATCATATTTTATTAGTTTCACTCATAAAGTTGCTACTTAAAATCATTTATACACTATTTCCTTTCCCCAACTTGACATTTCGTGCCTTACCAACATTTTTTTTTCTTTTTACTCCTCTCATTTAAACTGAAGAAGTTATCACAACAAGAGCTTTGGTATTTTTCCTTGACAAAACTAGGCATTAACTCAACACACAAGCTACTCAAAAAACACATGGGTTAAAAACTTCCACATAAATAAAGCTTGTGAAAGATATTCTCCCTATCCAAACAAGAAACTATTGAGCCAAAAAATATGTTGTAGTCCTCAATAAAATGGTAAAACCACCACAAAAAGATGACCTGACAAATTGACAACTTTTATAAGCAACAAGAATAGTTCAACAATTGGAGAGAAATTATAATTCCTTTATGGAACAAAATAGCCAATGAGAAATCATCATCAAAACCGTAAGCAACTAACTCATAATACCCATAGACAAACAATAACTCCCCATAGATGAAAATGTGCTATAGAAACTTGAGGAGTCAATCACAACTGAGTAATCCACTTATATGTTCAAGTGAAGGATCGAGCTATCATAGGATGGCACACTTCTGGTCTTGAGTTTATTCTGGTATCATGAGGCAAAGGGATTGGTACGCATGCACTATATAGGCTTGTTCGATATGATCCGCTAGCTCACGGTGGTAGTCGGCATCGTCGAGGAATAAGCTAGAAGCAGCACGCGATGTCCTTGATGCTTGCCATTAAGGAAGAGTGGGGAGGGCATCAGATGGTGGTCGGATATCACCGGCAATGGAGAGGTGGCGGTAGCACCACCTTTATGGTATGACGGTGAGACTGTAGAAGACACTCTTACGACACTTACGACAATAGTGTGTTGTGCAGTCTACTGTGGTGTCTCAATGGAGGCGCTAGCTCACGGTGGTAGTGAGCGTCGTCGAGGGGAGGATGCAGGAAGCTATAAAGTGGATGAACTCACGCGTGACTGCCGGTGGAAAGGTAGGTGGGAAGAACTGGTGTCTGCCATTCAATATGGAGAGAATGGACGGGTGAGATCGAAATCCTGGGGGATACACCACGGATCGATGATGTATCATTATCAAAGACGGTTTGTTAAATGAACCATCTGTAATAATGCACATATTAGAGACGGTTTGTTATACGAACAATCTATGATAAGGCACATATCAGAGATGATTTGTTATATGAACCGTCTATAATATTAATATCAGAGATGGTTTTGAAGGATCGCGCGTAGGCTACGAAAGCAGAAAACAAAACTTTTATACCGCGCACACAAGGACATCATGCTTAAGGAGGGATCATGGATCGTTACCACTAGACGCGCAGCGCAGCGGAAGAAGAGTTGGAGAAGCCGATCCAACCACGCGCGTCGAGGTAGTAGTGGAAGTAGCCGATCGTCCCGAACAGATCGTCTCTTCCACGCGATCAACCACACCACAAGCAGATCCAATCTGTAAGTTGTTGATGCCGATCAACACCGCAACGAGCAGTTCCTCCACCGGTATGCACACGTCCGGGGCTTGAACGCCGATCGCGAGTGTACTAGCACTCGTGAGCGGCTAGGGTTTGGCTCGGGAGGTGGCGGCTAGGGTTTTTGCTCGGGATTAACAGAAGCACGTGTACCCCTCAGCCCCTCGCCACCATATATATATAGACCTTTTCACTTGGGCCTTGTAGACCGAGGCGCAATAGGAGTCTACTCGGATCTCTATCCAAATTGAGCCCATATCCGAATCATATTCGAATTAGTTTTCCAACCCGTTAAGTGTGTGACCCTGTAGGTTCACGTATACTTGGTCGCGACCCGGAAACGCCTTTCCGGTCACCCTGTTAATAGCGGCCTCTAGTAAGACATATTAACCCCAAAGTATACGTAAAGATCATATCGGCTGAACCTATAATGTTCACATGTACGAATCCCTTTGCCTCACGATATAGATTGAGCTCAAGGCGAGACCTGTGTCATCCTCTTAATAGCTCAATTACTCTCTCGATTCTGTGATGGATTATAAACTTGTGATTGACTCCTCAATCACCTTGGCATGGCCATGCACTTTCATAATCCATTACATCGAGGGGCCCAGAGATATCTCTCCCATAAGGAGGGGCAAATTCTATCTTGATCATTCACATCCCACTACATATTTCATGGCAAACCCGAAGACTACTTTTATGACTACCCAGTTACGGAGTAGTGTTTAGTAGTCCCAAAATAAGCTACTACGCATGTTGGGAACCATGATGATCTCAAGTCTAAGGATTCCACATAAACACTACTTGAGACCAACTGATGACACATGGAATCTCTGCAGTGTCTCATGGCGGGTCTATCCAACATATGTTCACTAACACATGTCCATATTATTGATTTGGTATCACCATACCATGATCCATGAGACATGATCATCAATCAATACATATGCTGATCTTTGAATCATATTTGTTCCTCATATGATATATGATCAGGGATCATTTAGAAATAGCAACATTTTAGCATTAAGAGTCTCATGAATAAGTCACATACTCATTGATCAATAATGATAATGTCTATTTCAAGGAACAAAGTAATGCATCATAAACATAGTATGTGATATATATAACATCTCCATGTTGCCTCTAGGGCATATCACTAACAGGTTTGGGATACGAACCGTCTGTGATAACACTTAAATATGCACACCCTAATCTAGCTCTTCTAAACTGTCCTCTTCCTCATCTTCTTCACTAGATTTCTCAATAATGGTATCTAATATTCTTTTGATCTCCTTCCTCTAATCTATCCATCATGAGTTGTTCGGCCGCAACCTTACAAGGCGGCCAACAATATACGTCTAGAGCAGCTCCTCTGCTCACGCCCTACTCTCCTTCCTTGAACTCAGCTTATGGCCCATGCTAATGATTTGCCTAGGCTAGAGGAGGAAGTGGAGAGGGCAAGTATAATCTTCACGGTATTCGAGAACTTAGTGACTGATCCTCCAACTCCAAAAGTCGAAGAAGAAGCATATGAAGCCCAGAAGACTAAGATCTAGAAATCCCTTAATAAATTTTCCTTGAATTTGTCTGTCGACTCAGTAGCTTTTGTTGTTCATACGACAAAGGACAAAACATATGCGGTTGTAAATAAAAACCATCTGTGATAGTTTCATAGATAGTTCTAATTAAAAACTGTATGTGATAATGCGTATATCACAGACGGCTTTTAAACCTAACCGTCTGTGATAGTTTCAGAGGTAGTTTTAGCTATGAACCATCTATAATAATAAAAACACAGATTGCTCCACATGAACCGTCTGTGGTGAGGCGTCCAGTATAGCTTGTTTTGTAGTAGTGTTTGGATGATAGACTTTGATTGGGATACGATCTCTACTCATATTACATAAAGATCCAGCCTGAGGCTTTCTGAGTTGCATACGATATCTAATTGTATCGGATAAGGATCTGATTGGAGGCTATATAAAGAGAGGTGAAGGGGCAAAGGGAGGTATCCTGAGACACACCCATCAAAACCCTAGTCGCTACCTCTCATAACCATTGCCATGCGTATTGGTGCTAGCACACCGACGTATGGTGTTCCATCCCTAGATGTGTGGACCTTGGTAGAGGCACTGTTGTGACTACGGCACTAATTGGGATGATCATGAGGAGAAGACAATTAGACAGAGGACGATCAACTATTTCCACTACACCAACGTGCTCTTCATTAGACCAGCTGCTTTAACTCTACTTCCGCTACATTGCGTATCTAGTGGTAATGATCTATGATCTCTTACTCGCATGGCTTCCTAGTTTATGTAGTATAAAATTTTAATCTATACTAGTGTAGCCTACCCATATCCCAACAATTTTTCCAGTGCTTACATAGCTAACCCACCTAATCTAGGCAAACAATAATTTACATTAACAAGGGTTGTTAACAAACACAAAATTTAGGTTAAGCTAACTGTTGTGGGGGTGGCCCAACCCCCCGCGACTGGGCCGTGCAACTAGTCTAATATGTAATAGGCCCAATAGTGTAGAGAAATATACCAGTGTAAATATACCAATGTACCCTCATCCTTTGTAAGTACTAAGGGGTAGAATGGGGATTTCCCATTCTACCCCACTCATATATATAAACCCCCAGGAGGGGCAAAGGGGGGACATCCTCTCATTCTTCCCAAGTCTCCCTCAGATCTAGCTATCCTCTTCCTCTTCTACTAGTCTCCTTCTTTACTGTTTGGCTTGTAGCCACAACAGATGGCGCCGTCCGTGGGGACCGAGCAAGAAGCGGCGCAAGGGCGCTAGAGGTGGCCACCACGAAGGAGCTTCCTAACGCGGAACGGGAGTATCTCGGGTTGCTCGTACCATGAGCGTCACAGATAAGTTCTTATCTCTTTTCCAAAGCCAGATCCAGATCTGGTGGATCCAAGTGGGTGAGGTTACAGGCTTTGCTCGCATAGCCTGCTATGCTCTGTAGGTGGTGTATCGAGTAGTTCTAGTCGCACCGCTCACCCCTCTACTATTTTTATTCTAGCTCTGATTACTACGTCGCATTTTGTGGCTTCACATGTGCATGCTTACCTGTAACTTGTGTTCGTTACGTACATGATTGCATGTGGATACTTCTTGGCTACTGAGGCATAGTAGCGCATACGTACGTGAAACTTGTCTCAGCGGAGGTCATCGCGCGGAGACCCAGCGGCGAGGCGATGGCGTGAGCGAACACTGCTCAGTCTCCGCCAAGCCGAAGTTGGCCTTCGGCCTCCGCCCGTCTTCGCGCCGGGCGCTCCGTCCTGCCTCCGCTTGGCGAAGCCTCCACCCTGGCCACGAAGGCGAGTCTCTGCGTGGCGAAGTCTCCGTTCCGCCCTCCGCGTGCTCCGCGCTGACAAAGCTGGCGGACCCAGTAGGGAAAATGATCTGGGAGTGGTTATTTTGCACAAGCAAAGTAGAGCCTCCATGCTGAGTCTCCGCGCGACATCGGGCCTCCGCGACGAGTCTCCGCGAGTCTCCGCATCACGTCAAACCTCTGCGCCGGGCCTCAGCATAATATCACGTATCCATTCATATATTCCATGCATGCATGAAATATCACGTGACATGTATATTGCGTGCATGCATGAAGTATCGGCGTGCGTGCGTGAAGTATCGCGTAATCTCTATATTGCATGCACAAATTTTTTTTTCTCTCCTGCCGCACGCGTCGCAGGTCGCCGCACGCAGGCGCGAAGTCCCAGTGCATGCACGAGGAGAGGACTTCGACCGCGCGCCGAGGTCAGAGACCGATTATGGCGTGAAGGCTTCGACTTGGCGGGCTGCGACGTGGAGCTCGGCGCGAAGCCCCTGGTGCGGCACGCTGCTACTTGGATGATGGTCCCGGGCCCGCCGACGCCGATGAACCCGTCGTCCTGGCGGTCGAAGATGCACAGTGCGCAGAGCCATGCATGCATTGGTTCATCACCTCTGCATGCATGCGTACGTGAAGTATCCATCCGCAGTCGGCGACCTTGCCTCCCCGTGGCGCTGCACGGCCTTCGCGTCGGCGACGGGACCGCGCTGCAGCCTCCGGAGCCTACGGGACGCGAAGCGGATGTGGCGAGGAGCGGCAGTAGCCTCCGCGACCGGCCTCGACTGGCCTTGGCCCCGCCTCGCCTCCGCGCGCCCGGCTCCATTCAGGACCCCACCTCCGCGACGATGTTGGGAAAATAGTCCCACATGGATTGTGGGAAAGGAAAATGCACAACTTATAAGTGTGAGGGAGCCTCCACCCATTGGACTAGTCTTTTGGGGGGAGAAGGCCCAGTACCACTTATAAGGTTGTTGCTCCGTTGCTCCGTGGGCTTGGTTGTGTTCCGCCCATGTGGACCTATGGCCCGGGGAGTAAAAAAACCCGGCTGGACCTAGGTATGCGGCCAGGTCCAGATCTCACAGTGGTATCAGAGCCAGGCACCCAACATCTCCCAGAAGTGCGGTATGCACAATCCATGTGTGAGGGGGAGATTGTTGGGAAAATAGTCCCACATGGATTGTGGGAAAGGAAAATGCACAACTTATAAGTGTGAGGGAGCCTCCACCCATTGGACTAGTCTTTTGGGGGGAGAAGGCCCAGTACCACTTATAAAGTTGTTGCTCCGTTGCTCCGTGGGCTTGGTTGTGTTCCGCCCATGTGGACCTGTGGCCCGGGGAGTAAAAAAACCCGGCTGGACCTAGGTATGCGGCCAGGTCCAGATCTCACAGACGAAGCTCTCGGACCTCGCCTCCGCGCGCTTGGCTCTGCTGAGGACCTCGCTTCTACGTGCTCAGCTCCGCTCCGAACATCGCCTCTACGACGAAGCCCTCGGGCCTCGCCTCCAGGATAAGGCTTGCGACTTCGCATCGCATCTGCGCTGTCCGCCGGACCTCGTCGTCGGGCATGCGAGCTCGTGCGTTACGGCAGAGTGTAATGGCTAGCCGTGACAAGAGCACGGAGCTACGCTGACGCCGGCGCCGCTCGGTCGGAGTCTTCAACGCCGCCATCAACGGCGGGGCGTTCTTCGCCAAGCCGATGTCTCGATAGCTGCTCTCGGGCAGACGGCCGTGGCCTTCGGCACAACTCGGCCAGCCTCTCGCCGGCGGAGTTGCCGACACGGAGGCGTCAGTGCTGCCTTCGAGAGCACTCGGCTATGTGTCGTATCAGAAGACGACGAGCACTCGGAGTCTCCACCGCCGCGCGCAGATCGGCAGAGCCGCCAGCTCCGCCAAGCTCCGTGTCGGCGCGGTCTACTGCTGCTAGTGGATGCGCAGGCCGCGCCGACGGCGCCAGATGAGGAATCGCGAACACGGAGTGCGACAGGGCGGCTTGAGGCCATCGGCGCTTCGGCCAGTGCTTCATCTTCGACCTCCGCTCGCCCCGGCGACCACGCAAAGGCCCACTTCGACCGCGGAGTCTGCAAGCCTCCGTACTGGCGAAGCCTGGCGTTGGCCTCTACGTTCGCTCGTCTCCGCGCTGTCGAAGTCGGCTTCCGACCTCCGCTCGCTCCTGCGATGATGCAAGACCCACTTCGATCGCGGCGTCCGCAAGCTTCCGCACTAGCGAAGTCCGGCGTTGGCCTCTACGCCTCGAGCCGCATGTCTTCGCGCGCCACACCGGGTACACAGCATGAGTCTGCCTGCTTCAGCGACGGGGCGGAGACGTACCACCCCTGCGCTCGGGACCTCGATGGAGTCGAAGTCACCAGCTCCGCGCATGCGAAGACCACCCCTGCGCTCGGGACCTCGATGGAGCCGAAGTCACCATCTCCGCGCATACGAAGACCACCCTGGCGTTGACGCAAGACATGCTGCCACTGCTCCGCAGTCCAGCCAGCCGGCGTCGCTGCCTTCGTGGCGGACCCCCATGGCCCGCGGATCTAGCCGGGCCTTCGCGCTGCTAAAGGCGGGCTTCGACTTACTCGTCTCCGCATGGCCGAAGGTGGACTCCGGCCATACTGTCCGCGGAGCCCATGCCGCGTCGCACCGTCCCACCCGATACGCATGGTACGTGATTACAAGCAAAGCCATGATAACCACTGCTGCTGCATTTCTTGAATGCATGATGATAAAAAAGGGGTTATTCATCACGTTATTTATTGCGGCTGCACTACCATTCTAAGAGCATTTGATTTGGCCGTGCTTGCTCCTCTGGTTTTGGCCTGTTCTCTGCCACCGTAATATCAAATGTTTTTCTGATACTGCATTTTGGAGCGTTCTGTCGTCACATGTCTTCGGCCGTTTCTTTGCTGCCTCTGTTTTGGCCCTCTTTTGGATTTAAATCGCACGGTCGCTTCGGGCGTCGGCGTACTCTCCGGAGTCTAAATAAGACGCGGATGCTATCCCTACGCACTCTACTGAGTATAAACAAGACGCGGATGCTCCGCGCACACGTGGATGTTGTCCCCACGCGTACTCTCCGGAGTATAAATAAGACGTGGTTTGATATTCCCACGCAGTCTACGAACTCTAAATAAGACGTAGCGCGAGGTCCGCCTCCGCACGCACTCTACGGAGTATAACTAAGATGTCGCGCGAGGTCCGCCTCCGCACGCACCTTCACCGCCCACAACGTGCGAAGGCTTGCCTTCGCGCGCAGTCTACGGACTCTAAATATGACGTAGCGCGAGGTCTGCCTCCGCACGCACTCTACGGAGTATAAATAAGACGTCGCGCGAGGTCCGCCTCCGCACGCACTCTACGGAGTATAAATAAGACGCAGCGAGGGGACGCCCCCGCGCGCACTCTACGGAGTATAAATAAGACGTCGCGCGAGGTCCGCCTCTGCACGCACCTTCACCGCCCGCAACGCGCGGAGGCATGCCTCCGCGCGCAGTCTACGGACTCTAAATAAGACGTAATGCGAGGTCCGCCTCCGCACGCACTCTACGGAGTATAAATAAGACGCGGATGTTGTCCCTACGCACTCTACGGAGTATAAACAAGACGTGGATGCCGCGCACGCATGGACATTTTCCTTACGCGTACTCTCTGGAGTATAAATCAGACATGGATGTTGATCCCACGCACTCTACGAAGTATACAAAACTACACGATGGCCAAGATGGCCAAGACACCAGGGAGTGCATCGCTTTAGCGACGCACCACCAGGATATCGCGCCCTCGCGCGCGTTGCACCAGGGAGTGCGCGCGGGTTTTTAAAGGTAGGGGAACGGCGGCTCCGCCTCCTTACCTCGGCGTGCGTAGCGCCCTCGGCCTACGCCGCAAGTGCCCGCTCCCCGCGGGCACTATTTTTGAAGGTAGAGGAACGGCGGCTCCATCTCCTTACCTCGGTGTGCGTAGCGCCCTCGGCCTACGCCGCAAGCGCCCGCTCTCCGCGGGCACTGTTTTTGAAGGTAGAGGAACGGTGGCTCCGCCTCCTTACCTCGGCGTGCGTAGCGCCCTCGGCCTACGCCGGCGGGACGGCACGTCTTCGGCGCTCGACGACACGTCTTCAGCGTTCGACTACGCTGTCCGCCTCGTAGGCATCACCCCGGCGGGACGGCACGTCTTCGGCATTCGACTACGCAGTCCGCCTCGTAGGCATCGCCTCGGCCAGACGACACGTCTTCGGCGCTCAACTTCGCTGTCCGCCTCGTAGGCATCGCCTCGGCGGGACGGCACGTCTTCGGCGCTCGACGACACGTCTTGGCGCTCGACTTCGCCGTACGCCTCGTAGGCATCGCCTCGGCGGGGCGGCACGTCTTGGTGCTCGACCGCCAGACGCCTCGTAGGCATCGCCTCGGCGGGGCGGCACGTCTTGGCGCTCGGCAAGACGTCTTGGCGCTGACCGCCATCCGCCTCGTAGCTATCGCCGGTGGGGCGGCACGTCTTGGCGCTCGACCGCCATACGCCTCGTAGGCATCGCCGGCGGGGCGGCACGTCTTGGCGCTCGACGGCACATCTTTGGCGCTCGACCGCGCTGCTCGCCAGACGCATCGCCTCGGCGGGGCGGCACGCTTGGCGCTGACGGCACGTCTTCGGCGCTCGACTTCGCCGTCCGCCTCGTAGGCATCCCCTTGGCGGGACGGCACGTCTTCGACGCTCGACGGCACGTCTTCGGCGCTCGACTTCGCCGTACGCCTCGTAGGCATCGCCTCGGCGGGACGGCCCATCTTCGGCGCTCGACGGCACGTCTTCGGCGCTCGACATCGCCGTCCGCCTCGTAGGCATCGCCTCGGCGGGCCGACAGCATGTCTTCGGCGCTCGACTTCGCCGTACGCCTCGTAGGCATCGCCTCGGCGGGACGGCCCATCTTCGGCGCTCGACGGCACGTCTTCGGCGCTCGACTTCGCCGTCCGCCTCGTAGGCATCGCCTCGGCGGGCCGACAGCACGTCTTCGGCGCTCGACTTCGCCGTACACCTCGTAGGCATCACCTCGACTCGACAGCACGTCTTCAGCGCTCGACTTCGCCGTACGCCTCGTAGGCATCGCCTCGGTGGGACGGCACGTCTTCGGCGCTCGACGGCACGTCTTCGGCGCTCGACTTCGCCGGCCGCCTCGTAGGCATCGCCTCGGCGGGACGGCACGTCTTTGGCGCTCGACTTCGCCGTTCGCCTCTTATGCATCGCCTCGGCAGGACGGCACGTCTTCGACGCTCGACGGCACGTCTTCGGCGCTCGACTTCGCCGTCCGCCTCGTAGGCATAGTCTCGGCGGGACGGCACACCTTCGGCGCTCGACGACACGTCTTCGGCGCACAATGACGCCGTCCGCCTCGTAGGCATCGCCTCGGTGGGACGGCGCGGGGTTCAGCGCAGGAGTTCACTGATTTCTTCGTAGGCATTGCCTCTGGGGTCTACAAACTACCAGTTGCATCGGCTCACTAGTCGGCACCCTTGCGCTTGCTGTCGGGGAACGGGGGGCTGGGTTAGTTGATCGCGTCAGCTCGCCCATCGGGACCTCAGCGCTTGCTGTCGAGGGAGTACCTGTTGTGGGGGTGGCCCAACCCCCTGCGACTGGGCCGTGCAACTAGTCCAATATGTAATAGGCCAATAGTGTAGAGGAATATACCAGTGTAAATATACCAATGTACCCTCATCCTTTGTAAGTACTAAGGGGTAGAATGGGGATTTCTCATTCTACCCCACTCATATATATAAACCCCCAGGAGGGGCAAAGGGGGGACATCCTCTCATTCTTCCCAAGTCTCCCTCAGATCTAGCTATCCTCTTCCTCTTCTACTAGTCCCCTTCTTTACTGTTTGGCCTGTAGACCATGTGGAGGTGACCCCATGTGTGGTGCGATGAGGACATCCTTTCCATGGATACAACTGTGCCAACTCCACAACAAACTCAACAAACTGAAACTATGATACAAGGACCAAAACTCGAGGGCGAGCACGTCAACTTAACTATTAGGTGAATGTGTTCCTAAGTTTCCATAGAAATGTTTCAAAGAATGGCATACTACTTAATTGTTGTGATGATTTAATTGTCCTTAGGAACTATGGGGAAGAACCACGTGAGCTCAAGTGTAGAAGTGGAACCATCAAGCGCAATCCAAGTCCTGTTCGCGAGTTCGACTCAGATTCGGCCTTTGTAACATCATCTACTTCAAACGGCCATAACTTTTGATCCAGACGGCTTCTCAGGGCCTGTGAGTACTCGTTGGAAAGCTCTTGGAGTTTACCTTTAGATGGATCTAGTCTCACCTCCAAACTTTGTCCGAGCAGATCAAAAACTATGAAACAAATTATGTCACTTTTCCAATCCGAGTCAAAGTGGGCCGAGGGCCTTGTATCACCACTTAGGCTACTTGGGCCGGTACTGTTCATGCCATACTGTTCATGTGAACAGTAACTATAAATAGTACCATAACCCTTTTCATTAGATAAGTGCGGCTTCCCCCTTCCTTATTTAAGGAGGTCGCACCCCTTTAATTTTCCTCGGGTTTTCTTAAGAGATTATTCTGCTTAGCAGTTTCACCGTATATTCTGTTGAGGAACCCCAACTTGTGAACTTAATTTTTATTCGCAATACAATTTTAGATTGCATCTTGAACTCTCTTGCTTGTGTTCTCGATTCGCTTGCAGGAGATAGCCTTCTTGGCGAGGTCAACCGTGCTTGGCACGGTTGATAACCAATGGAGCAGTGGTGTAGTGATTGCGAGGGGTTCGATCTATTTTGATCGGAGCCTTTGGATCATCAACGTCGAGTTCTCCACAATTGACTTATCAATACCTTTTGGAAGATCGGGCCATGTCACATTAGGTGGTATCAGAGCAACGGTTGCCCGCAAGGTAATTCGTCCCTTTTAGATTAGTTTATGTTCATCATATCATCCCAAACTCCAGAAAATTAGCCAAAAAAATATAATTGTTCGTAGTGTTCTTCCGCTGTCCCAACACCCCTTGTGCCATTGCAATTTTTCTTTTTAGTATTGCTCGTTGAATTTTTGGTTACATTGCTGTGTTCAAGTTGCTGATTGCTAGTTTAGTTAGAGTCTAGTTCGTCATTGCCTAGTTGCATCTCGTGTTCCTTTGCGTAGCTTCGTCGTTGTGTGTTCTTGTTCCTTGCCGCACCGCCATCCTTGCCGCGGCCTCTCATCCACTGCCACCCCATCCGATGCCAACCCTTGCCGCGACCCTGCCATCCCCAGCCGCGCGCTCTCGCCTGTCTCGTCTTTTTGCAAGAAAAAAATTTAGGGTTTCAGACTCGGAGAAAAAGAGAGAGAGAGAGAGAGAGAGAGAGAGAGAGAGTTGATTTTGGTTGTTTAGAAAAAAATGAAAAAAAGAGGAAAAAAGAGGAAAGAGTCTATCTTTGCCGAAATCTGGAAAGTGCATCAAACCTTCGCCAAAAATAGTGCAAATTGGTGGAGATGTTCTTCATACATCCAAAAGCCGCCAGAAAAAAATTTGAGTAATTTTGGCCACGGAATCAAAAGTTATAGCAGTTTCAATTGAGGTCGAAACGAATTCGAGTCCATTTCCGACACACCTTCAGTAAAACGGGCATAACTTTTGCATACGGTGTCCGTTTTCGACATTCTTATACTCGTTGGAAATCTAACGATGAGACCGATTAAAAAATGACCTGCTTGACTCGTCACCTTCCAAGACCCCAAAATCGGCCATCTTTAGCCCCGAAATCGCGTCACAAGATTTCGATTTTCCGTCTTTGCTGATTTATTCAGTCTTCCCTTTGGAATTTGGGTTTCGTCCAGTTGAGAAAGTTGTAGATCTCATCGAAACATTTCAAACGAGTATATATAAAGCATATAAAACTTTGCCTTTTCATTGTTTCAGACTAGCTGTTGTATCTGCTCAATATATAGGGCTGTTCGCGTTTTACCGATATTGCTGTTTTGTGCTCTACATCACACGAACAATCTTGTGCCCTTTGAAAGAAGTTTGCATAGTGGGCTAGCATCTCTCCTAGTACTTGTTGTGAGGTTCTCCTTTGCTTACATCAAGTCACATTGATCGTTGCGTGTGCGTACATACACTTCCTTGCATAGGGCTTGATTGGCTAGCTATGATTAGGCTAGGATCAGCAACCTTTCACGAGTATTTTGAACAAACTTTCAACTTACATTTATTGAACTGATTATTGCTGATCCTTTTGCTACCATATTGTGCCGTCCAAGCTCCACCTACTCTTGATCAGAATAGGTCTCCTCTTGCAATCGTACCCACGCTCGACACGGTGTCACGAACTAGCCACCGGTTTACCACCTGCTGCATTGGTAAGAACACTTGTAAGAGTGTGGTAAGACGCTTGAGAGTGTGTGATTCCACTTTCCATCACCTCAGTAGTTGATAGGGATAATACATTTGTGTTGTCTTTTGTTTTCTACTAACCATGGGAGGTGAGCCTTCTGATGCACAAGAGTGTGTTTTAAAGGGAGAGCTCATGACGCTCTTGGATGAACAACACGCTACCATTAATGAGGACATCGATAGGAAGCTTCAAGCTACAACAGACACATTGCAGCGTTTCATCAATGAGAGTATTGCAGCACTCACTGCACGCCTTGAAAGAATGGTGAATCGGCCGCCAAACAATGGACGCGAGTATGGTCACAATGCAGGCCAAGATCTTGAGGAGGGAGATGATAATGAGAGACAAAACCGTGACGCCGGCGCTGCATTTGTTGCCCAAGATGCATGCCCACGACATCGACCACATCAAAACTGTCACGGTATGGGAGGTAATAATTTTCAGCACCACAATGCTAGTGCTAATGATGACCCATTTGCTAAGGTCAAATTTACCATACCAACTTTTGCGAGTGTTTATGATGCTGAAACTTATCTAGATTGGGAGGTGACAGTTAAACAAAAATTTAATGCCCATCTAGTTCCTGAAGTGCATAGAGTTAGACAAGCTACTAGTGAATTTAAAGATTTTGCTATCATTTGGTGGACTCAAGTAGTTAATTTTGGTTTAGCACCTGATACATGGGATAGATTGAAGGTAGCTATGCATGCTAGATTTAAACCTCCTGCTTTTAAATGTGATATGCATAAGAAATTGCAGTGCTTAGACCAAGGTAATAAATCTGTCGAGGAATATTATCAAGAGCTACAAATAGGCATGCTGCGTTGTAATGTTGTAGAGGATGAGGAGGATAAGATGGCTCGTTTTTATGGGGGCTTAAAGCGTGAAATTTAGGACATAATTGATTACAAAGTGTATAACGATATCAATAGATTATTCCAGCTTGCTTGTTTGGCAGAAAAGGAATTGCAGGGTAAGCAACAAAGGAATAGGAGCAACTTTGGAGGTACGTCTACATCGAGGTCGACGCCGGGGCAATCCAAGACAGCCCCACCTCCTGTTTTTCGAGCTGCTGCCCCCTCTGTGAGTAGGGCGCGTTCAGCAGCACCACCGCCACCATCACACACACCCGAGATGTGCAAATCTACTAGTGTGCAAGCACCAACACAGAGCTCTTCATCGGTTGCTTCCACGGGCCGTACGACAGCATTGTGTGCCACCGTTGTAAAGGGATGGGCCACATTATGAGAGATTGCCCAAGTCAGCGGGTGTATATTGCGACAGAAAACGGCGGTTATGTAAGTGCTAGTGATGTTGAGGATGAATATGCTCTTGCAGCTAACCTTGCAGGCAATGGTGATGATCATGAGACAGATAGCGATGGTGAGGAAATTTTAGGTGCCGCTGCTACGGTGAATTATAGAACCATAATTGTGCAGCGAGTACTGAGCACTCAAAGGGAGCAAGAGGAGAAGCTACAACATCATAATTTGTTTCAGATGTTCCTCATCGTTAAGGATTGCCGTGTTCATGTTATAATTGATGGTGGGAGCTGTAATAACTTGGTGGATTCAGGATTGGTCAAGAAGCTTGGCTTAACCACACGTGCGCATCCTCATCCATACCACATTTAGTGGTTCAACAACAGTGGTAAGGTGAAGGTAACACAATCTGCAAGAGTGCATTTTCCATTGGTTCCTATCATGATGTTGCTGATTTCGACGTAGTACCTATGCAAGCTTGCTCACTTTTATTAGGTCGTCCATGGGAATTTGATACCGGTGCAACTCATCATGGTAGAAGTAATAAGTACTCTCTTTTGCACAAAGGAAAGAAAATAACTTTGCTACATTTGACACCTACTGAAATTGCTAATTATGATAAAGAGCTAACTAAAAATAAGAAGAAAGAACTTGAACATGAATATGAAAATCAGCAAGTAGTGAAGAATGTTTTCCCACCTAAGAAACAGAGGTTGGCACCTAGTTCTAGGACGGAGGGAATTAAATTAAAGGGTTGTGTCATGTTTGCAACAAAATCTGATCTTGCTGAAATTTGTCATGATGATATGCCATGCTATGCTTTGATATGCAAAGATGCTTTATTTTCACTTGATGTATCTAGCTCTTTGCCGTCTGCTGTCACTAACCTTTTGCAGAATATAAGGATGTGTTTCCAGCTGAGATACCCCCAGGGCTGCCACCTATTAGAGGGATTGAACACCAAATCGACTTAATTCCAGGAGCGACTTTGCCAAACTGTGCGGCGTATAGGACCAATCCGGAGGAGACTAAGGAAATTCAGCGACAAGTCCAAGATCTTTTGGACCGAGGGTACGTACGGGAAAACCTTAGTCCTTGTGTTGTGCCTGTTCTTTTGGTTCCTAAGAAAGATGGTAGTTGGTGTATGTTTGTTGATTGTAGAGCCATTAATAATATCACAATACGGTATCGTCATCCTATTCCTAGGTTAGACGGCATGCTGGATGAGTTGAGTGGTTCTATTCTTTTCACAAAGATAGACTTGCGTAGTGGGTACCACCAGATTAGAATGAAACTGGGAGATGAATGGAAAACGACATTTAAAACTAAGTTCGGGCTATATGAGTGGTTAGTGATGCCTTTTGGTTTAACTAATGCACCTAGCACTTTCAAGCGTTTGATGAATGAAGTTTTGCGTGCTTTCATTGGAAAATTTGTGGTGGTTTATTTTGATGATATTCTAATCTATAGCAAGTCATATGAAGAACATCTGGATCTTTTACGTGTTATTTTAATGCTTTGAGAGATGCACGTTTGTTTGGTAATCTTGAGAAGTGCACCTTTTGTACGGATCGAGTCTCTTTTCTTGGCTATGTTGTTACTCCATTGGGCATTGAAGTTGATCAAGACAAGATCATCGCTATCAAGAGTTGGCCGCCTCCTAAAACGGTCACACAAGTGCGGAGTTTTCTTGGGCTCGCTGGTTTCTATCGGTGTTTTGTTCGGGATTTCAGCACCCTCGCTGCACCATTGAATGAGCTTACAAAGAAGGGTGTTCCTTTTACTTGGGCCACCAAACAACAACAAGCTTTCGACGCTCTCAAAGATAAGCTAACACACGCCTCTTTGCTTCAACTTCCTGATTTCAGCAAGACTTTTGAATTAGAATGTGATGCTAGTGGCATAGGTCTTGGGGGTGTGTCAATTCAAGAAGGAAAACATGTTGCTTACTTTAGTGAAAAATTAATTGGTCCTAGTTTGGACTATTCTACCTATGATAAAGAATTATATGCTCTAGTTCGAACTTTGGAAACATGGCAACATTATTTATGGCCCAAAGAGTTTGTAATACATTCTGATCATGAATCCTTGAAGCATATTCGCAATCTAACCAACTTGAACCGCAGACATGCTAAGTGGATTGAGTTTATTGAATCTTTTCCCTATGTCATTAAATTTAAAAAGGGCAAAGAAAATGTGATAGCTGATGCATTGTCTAGGAGATGTACCATGCTTTCACAATTGGACTTCCAAATATTTGGGTTAGAGACCATAAAGGAGTAATATGTGCATGATGCTGATTTTAAAGATGTGTTGCTTAATTGTCAAGAGGGAAAGGGTTGGAATAAATTTGTGGTGCATGACGGGTTTATATACCGTGCTAGCAAGCTATGCATTCCAGCTAGCTCCGTTCGTCTTTTGTTGTTACAGGAGGCGCATGGAGGAGGATTGATGGGTCACTTTGGCGTGAAGAAGACTGAGGACATTCTGACCCACCACTTTTATTGGCCAAAGATGAGGCGTGATGTCGAACGCTTCATTGCTCGCTGCACCACGTGCCAAAAAGCTAAGTCACGACTGAATCCTCATGGTTTATACATGCCCCTTCCTGTTCCAAGCATACCTTGGGAAGATATCTCTAGAACAAAGAAGGGGAGGGATAGTATTTTTGTTGTCGTGGATAGATTCTTTAAGATGGCTCATTTTATACCATGTCATAAAAGTGATGATGCTACAAATGTTGTTGATTTGTTCTTTAAGGAAATTGTTTGCTTGCATGGTATTCCGAATACGATAGTTTCAGATCGTGATGCTAAATTTCTTAGTCATTTTTGGAGAACCTTGTGGGGTAAGTTGGGAACTAAGCTGTTATTTTCCGCTACTTGTCATCCCCAAACCGATGGACAAATTGAGGTAGTCAATAGAACATTGTCTACTATGCTTAGGGCTTTGCTTAAAAAGAACTTAAAAATGTGGGAGGAATGTTTTCCTTATGTGGAATTTGCTTATAATTGTTCGCTGCATTCTACCACAAAGAAATGCCCTTTTGAGATTGTTTATGGTTTCATACCTTGTGCACCTATCGACTTGTTGCCTCTTCCAGCTTCTGAGAAGGTAAATTTTGATGCGCAACAACGTGCTGATTTGATGCATAAGATGCATGAGGCAACTAAAAAGAACATTGAGATTATGAATGCTAAATATAAAGTTGCTCGTAGTCAAGGACGCTAGCATGTTACTTTATACTCTGGGGAGTACGTACAAGGACATGCGTGGGAACTTCGACCACATCTTATTTATACTCTGGGGAGTACGCACAAGGACATGCGTGGGGGTATCCACATCTTGTTTATACTCTGTAGAGTGCGCATGGACAACATCCGCGTCTTATTTATACTCCGTAGAGTGCGCACAGAGGCGTCCCTCCGCTGCATCTTGTTTATACTCCGTAGAGTGCGTGCGGAGGTGGACCTCGACGCTACGCCTTATTTAGAGTCCATAGACTGCGCGCGGAGGTGAGCCTCCGCGCGTTGCGGGCGGTGAAATTGCGTGCGGAGGCGAACCTCGACGCTGCGTCTTATTTATACTCCGTAGAGTGTGTGCGGAGGCGGACCTCAATGCTACGTCTTGTTTAGAGTCCGTAGACTGCGCGCGGAGGCGAGCCTCCGCGCGTTGCGGGCGGTGAAATTGCGTGCGGAGGCGAACCTCGACGCTACGTCTTATTTATACTCCGTACAGTGCGTGCGGAGGCAGACCTCAACGCTACGTCTTGTTTAGAGTCCATAGATTACGCACGGAGGCGAGCCTTCGCGCGTTGCGTGCAGAGGTGAACCTCGACGCTACGTCTTATTTGTACTCCGTAGAGTGCGTGCGGAGGCGGACCTCAACGATACGTCTTGTTTAGAGTTCGTAGACTGCGCGCGAAGGCGAGCCTCCGCGCGTTGCGGGCGGTGAAATTGCGTGCGGAGGCAGACCTCGATGCTACGTCTTATTTATACTCCGTAGAGTGCGTGCGGAGGCGGACCTCAACGCTACGTCTTGTTTAGAGTCCGTAGACTGTGCGCGGAGGCGTCGCTCCATGCGTCTTTATTTATGCTCATGCATAATGCACACGAAGGTGACCCTTTGCGCGCTTTTGGTATGACACGAGAAAATTTGCATGAACGGTGCACTTTATTAAATTCCCGTTTGTGCGGGTGAGCGGTTACAAGAGGTAAGGCACTAACCGCTGGCCGCTTGCGCTCGCCGAAGCCGTGGAAGGTCCTTGTGCTCGCATACTCGACTTAGGCGTAATACCGTCGCAGTCTTTCTGCATTCCACGTGTGGCGGAGCGTCTGCCCTTCCAAGGTGGCTAAGCAGTATGCTCCCTTCTGTAGGGCTTCCGCGACGATGTACGGGCCTTCCCACTTGGATTCGAGCTTGCCTACCGTCTCCGCGTGGAGTGCCATCTTAAGGATGAGGTCTCCTGGTCTGTATTCACGTGGGTCCATGGACAATTGGCGTTCCTCGTCTGGTACTTGGACGAGGACCTGTCGCGAGCCAGCCTTTATTTCTTCAGGTGTGACCGCCTCGTCACCCCAGAGGAGCTTGAATGGCATGAACCCCGTTGGGCGTGTGACCGTTGTATGAAGGGACCAGAGGATGCTGTGGAGCTCGCCCGGCCACTTCCCCTTTGGTAGCCCGACAATGCTCTTCTTGATTGTGGCGGAGATAGCGCCATTCACCCACTCCACCGCCCCGTTGGACTGTGGGTGTCCAACCGAGGCGAACCGTAGGGTGATGCCCATGTTTTCGCAGAATTCTTTGAATGGGGCTGCATCGAATTGCAGACCATTGTCAACGGTGATCTCCCTGGGTACGCCGAATCGGCATATGATGTTCTGCCAGAGGAAGCGTTGTATAGCTGCCGAGGTAATCTTGGCTAGGGCTACCGCCTCTGGCCACCTGGAGAAGTATTCCAGAGTGACCGCTATGAACCGCAGGTCACCTGGGGCCCTGGGAAGCGGCCCCACCGCGCCAGCGGCCATACCGGGGGTATGGGATGGAGGCTTGTCGGGGGCCTACGGATGGCCCTTCCCATCCACTGGCAACCTTGACAACGGCGCACGAGATCCTGGGCGTCCGCGACAGCTGTTGGCCAATAAAAACCTTGCCTGAATGCCTTGCCCACCAGAGACCTTGGTTGGAGGTGCGAGCTGCAGAGCCCCGCATGAATTTCTGTGAGGAGGCACTTTCCTTCTTTGCGCGGGAGGCATCGCAGGAGCGGTGCGCAGACCCCCTTTTTGTAGAGCACCCCGTCGAGCACCTGGAAGGACCTAGCACGGGATTGTAAACGCCGGAGCTCGAAGGGGTCATCCGGTTCGGTGATGCCCTGCAGTAAAGCAAAAAGGGGTTCCCGCCAGTCACCCTGCTGGGTGATCCGGTGGACGAGGGCCGCATCACGGTTATCCTGCGCGATGGCCGCCGCTGGCAGGACTTCGTAAAATGCCCCTTCGGGAGTTGGGAGCTGCTGACTGGCATCCTTGGCGAGGACATCGGCTTGCTCGTTGTCTGCTCGAGGGATGGCCTTCACCGTGACACCCAAAAAATGTCGTTCCTTCGCTCGTACGGCTGCTAGGTACTTAGCTAGCTCCGGGTCCTTGGCCTGGTATGACTTGTCCACATGGCCCCCCACTAACCATGAATCAGTGCGGACGAGGACTCGCCTCGCTCCCATCGCTTTGAGCTTCCCGAGGCCGAAGAGTAACACCTCGTACTCAGCCGTGTTGTTCGTAGCCGAAAACGCTAGGCGCGCCGAGTACAACAGGCGCTGCCCCTCAGGTGTGGTAATAACTGCGCCCACTCCTGCGCCTGCAACACCGTAAGCTCCGTCGGTGTTAAGCGTCCAAGAAGCTCATGAGCTCGCATCTGGCGGTGGCGTCGACCAGCTGATCTATGCGCGGCAGAGGGTAATCGTCCTTCGGGCATGCCTTGTTGAGGGCGGTAAAGTCGATGCACATGCGCCAGGCGCCGCTAACCTTTTTGACCAACACCGGATTGGCGAGCCAGTCCGGATGTTGAACTCGCGATAACCCCGCCAAGAAGGAGCCGCCACCTCCACCTTGGCCGCTTGCTGCCGGTCCATGGACATACGGCGAAGTTTCTACTTGACTGGCTTGGCGTCAAGGCGGATCGCGAGGTTATGTTCGATGAGGGCGTGGTCCACACCTTTGATATCCTCCGGGGACCATGCGAAGACATCTATCTTGGCCCGAAGAACTCGGAGCAAGTCTTGCTCGACGTCCGGAGGGAGGCCCTCGCCTATGGATACGAGCTGCCCCTCCGCCTGGAGTGGCACCCTCTTCACTCCGCCCTCCGGGTGTGGCTTAGGTGTCCATCCTGGGGCGGATGGCGTGTCCGCCTGGTACTTGTCGGTGAGGACGTGCACCTTACGGTGCAGGCTTCCAGCTCCAGTTTCGATACTCCTGGCCATATCCTGATCGCCGAAGACGGTGATGATGCCCTGTCGGCCTGGGAGCTTCATGCATAGGAAAGCGTAGTGTGGGACCGCTTCGAAGGAGTTGATGGCAGGCCGACCCAGTATGGCATTATACGGATACGAGACGTCCACGATGTCGAAGATGACATCTTCAGTCCTGACGTTGTCGGCCTGGCACAAGGAGACTTGGAGGCGTACCTGACCCAAAGCCTTCAGTGGCTGCCCTTCGAGGCCCTGGAGGGGGCTTCCGAAGCTTGTAGTAGGCTCCAAGGTACTCCCATACGATCAAGGGCCTCCGCGAACAAGATGTTTGCGGAGCTCCCTCCGTCAATGAGGATACGCCTGATGTCGCAACCTGCGATGTCAGCCTGGATGACCAAGGGATCTTGGTGGGGGAATTTCACGCCTTGGGCATCGGCTGACGTGAAGGTGATGCTGCGATGGGACGCCCGCACAAGTGGTTGCGCTGGGGAAGTGCTCGACGAAGAGCCTCTAGCGATGACGTTAACACCACGACACCGGGTTTCTCCGGGGGGCCCAGCGCGCGAGGGACTGCTTTGCGCACGCTGTACGTGGGCTATTGCGGGGGTCAGTGTCTCCGAGGCCCGTACGTGGACCATCGCTTGTCGCAACGCCGCGATTTTGGCGCATGCCCGCGTGAAATGGCCCCCGTAGCCGTGCACTTCGCACCATCTGCCGTATTCTAGGATTTCCTGCTCCGCACGCGGCTTCTCATCGCGGCTTCCTTCGCGTCCCCCTCCGGCGCGCGAGGTTAAAGCGGCTTCCTGGGGAATGCCTTACGCAGCGAGGACGTGGTGGGCCTTTTGGGGTCTTCGCCGGTTACGCCTGTCGTATGGCGAGTTTTGGTGCACCCCGTCGTCGACGCGCTCACGAGTGTCACTCGCAGACGCTTGCTTGTGTTTTGTCCTCGGGTTGTCTCTTGTGCTTCTCCTTTGCGACAACCCCTCCGCTTGCCCGGCATCGGAGTTGTCGCCGCTGCGCCTCCGCGCGTCCTCCTCGGCTCGGGCGTACGCTTCCATTTTGTCGAAGAGCTCTGCCACCGACTTGAGTGGCTTCCGCGCGTTATATTCAGCGAGCGGTCCCAGGCGGAGACCTTGCATCGCTGCATTGATGATGGTTGCCTCGTTAACGTCCCTGACTTTGCAGCGTACCTTGGCGAAGCGTTTGAAGTAAGTCCGGAGCCCCTCCTCGGGTTTCTGCTTGACTGCGAAGAGCTGGTCCGCATCGACACGCTTGACGTAGTTTCCTTGGAAGTTGTTGTGGAGTCGATCGCAGATCTGTTCCCACGCGTAGATGGACTGTGGTTCGATGGTGAAGAACCAGGACAACGCCACCCCTTGTAACGCGAGGGGGAGTCCTTTTGCCTTCGTGGTGTCCTCTCCGCCAGCAGCTTCGATAGCGGTCTCATACACGCGCACAAACTTTCGCGGGTCGGAGTCACCCTTGTACGCCTCAATGGCACCCGGGAACTTGAAGTCCTCGGGCCATGCCGCTTGCTGCAGGCCCGTGGAGAGTGGGGACTCCGGGTCTACACGCCGTAGTGGGACGCGAGTGGACACAGGAGCGTCGCGGCTATTCGCCCTTTCCGAGGTGGGCTCAGACGCAACCACCGGCGTGGCGCGTTGGCTTTGAGCCTCTTGTATGTCTCGCACGGCCCCGCGGAGATCTGACAGCTCCCGCTGGAACGCGTTGAGGGCCGCCAGCAGGGCGGTCTCCACCGCGGAGTGGCTGGGGCCGTCGGTGTGCCCGGCGGTACGATCGGCACAGCGGTGACCACGGCCTGCGCGCCCAGGCTACACGCTGCGTTGTCCTGGAGGACCCTGGAGCCAGTGACAAGGTCCACGTCGTCGCAGGGACCATTCACCGCTTCTACACCGAGTGGGAATGTGGACGCGCCTGCGTTGCCACCGCCGGGGTTGGTGGTCGGGGTGGTGGTGGCGGGGTCGGGCGGTGCGGCGACGGTGGCGGGGTCGGGCATTGTGTCGCTGGTGGCGGGATTGGCCGTCGCGGCGGTGACTGGGTCGGGCGTCGCGTCGTGAACGTCGGTGCTCACGGTCGTCACACCCGCGCCGCCACCCGTGCCTGCAGCTGCTAAAGCCAAAGCCCTGGTATTGACGCGAGACTTTGCCGCCTCCGCCTTCTTCTTCTTCATCACCAACGGTGAAGCTTTCTTTGGTGCCATCCTCCTTCAGATCTGGAGGCTTGCTCTTGTCCTCCCCACGGACGGCGCCAACTGTTGTGGTTACAAACCAAACAGAGAGAGAGAGTATGGTAGTGGGGAGTTAGGTGAGTGAGTGGCTTCGCCCCTCCCTCATGGCTGATATTGTACTCATATACCCTCTTGGGGAGTGCTTTTACAATAGTACCCTTACATTTGAGTATCCCCCTTGAGGGTACTTATGTCATTATACATGTCCCATTTTGGGCCTTACAACCTTCCAACAGGCCTATTGGGCTTAGGTGGGGGCCACCCCTACAACAGTTAGGAAGCATACACCTGCTATTCTCAGACCCATAGCAGCAGGTGTGATCGATGTCAAGCCAAGAACCAAAAAGGTTGAGTTCAAATCTGCGGGCTTTGTCCAAGGGATCTTTGACGGTAAGGTGGTAACACCTGTTGCTTCGACCTCTCAGAAGGCAAAGTTTCATTGTACCTTCTGCGAGAAGGATGGACATAGGATCGAGAGATGCTTCAAGCGCACCAAGGTCGCGTGGAGAGATCATGTTCATGCTCTCAGGCATATTCAGGGTCAGCCCAGACTTGAGTGCACCTAAGATCAACACGAGATCTTGGGTTGATCAGTTTGAGGTGCTTAGGCAGAGTCGAGGACTCGGCTTTTCTGGTTTCTCTGATTTTCGTCCTCCATTTGACTCTGGTCGTGATATCCGCCGTCCTGAGGGTAGATCTCGTTTTCCCCATCGAGACAGCTACCCGCGGTGAGATCAGCATGTTGCTGGTGCTCAGACTCGCTCTTCCATAGCAGTCCAGCTCAACAACAGCTTTAGGTCTACTCATAGACCTTCTAACTTTCTGAGCGACGGAGAGCGTAGGGTAGTTAGAGGTCAGTCGTGTGTGACTACTTCTTTTGCTCATCGTGTGATTCAGTATTGGGTTCCAAAATCTCTTTTGATTTATCCCAGTACTGAACCATCTCTCTCTTGTTGAGTCAGGTTCGCCAGGTAGGGAAGGGAGAGATTTCGCTCGTAGACTCCGGCTGTTCTTGACACATGACCGGAGACTCTCGTTGGTTCTCTTCCCTTATCCGAGCTCCAGGTGATGAGATTATCACCTTCAGAGATGCCTCGTCTAGGCGTGTCATCGCTAAAGGTACAATGCACGTTAAGGAGTCTTTCATTTTAAAAGATGTTGCCTTGGTTAGTAAGCTGAAATACAATTTGCTCTCGGTTTCCCAGCTTACCGATGATGGTTTCGAGGTGAGCTTTAAGAAAAATGTTTACAAAATTCTTGATTCTTTGGGGAGTCTTGTTTGCGGTATCTCTAGATATGGGAGGATTTTTCGTGCCAATTTTGTTGAGTCTTCTAGTGATCCTCTCAAGTGTTTAGTTGCTTCCGAGTCCCGTGACCTTAATTTCTAGCATAGGAGACTTGGTCATATTGGATTTGACCATTTGACCCGAGTTAGCGGCCACGATCTCATTCGTGGTCTGCCTAAACTCAAGATGGTCAAAGATCTAGTTTGCGCACCTTGCCGGCATGGCAAGATGGTTGCCGCTTCTCATCCTCCAGTCACAACGACTATGACCGATGCACTAGGACAGCTGCTCCACATGGACACAGTTGGTCCAGCTAGAGTGCAGTCGACAGGAGGGAAGTGGTACGTTCTTGTTGTGGTCGATGACTTCTTGAGGGATGTAAAGGGATGTGGTACTATTCCTAGTTACTGTTCATGCGCATGGTACTGTTCATGTGAACAGTACCGGCCCAAATAGCCCAAGTTACAAGGCCCTCGGCCCACTTTGACTCGGACTGGAAAAGTGACGTGGCTTGTTTCGCAGTTTCTGATCTGCTCGGGTGGAGTTTGGAGGTGAGACTAGATCCATCTGAAAGTAGACTCCAAGATATTTCCAACGAGTACTCACGGGCCCCGAGAAGCCTTCTGGATCAAAAGTTATGGCCGTTTGAAGTTGGCCTGTCAGGCTGAATCCGAATTGATCTGGAGGCCGAATTGGATTCCAAAACCTGTCCAACTTGAACCCTTGCTTCAATTGCTTCCAAAGAGATGTGGTGCTACAAATATATATTTTTTCATCATTAGGTAGCATCATATTCTCATTTAAAATATGTTGAAATTGAAGAAACGAATTCACCTTTAGTTCATTCTTGATATTGGCCGCTATGGTCGTACGTGTTGGTGGCGTGGTCACATCATCCTCCCCTTCTTGATGGAAAACCGTCCTCGGTTTTAACATATGTGTAGTGTCACATATTGCATGATCTTGATCATAAATCTTGGTGTATGATAACAAACGCAACAAACTCTCATTATGTAATATCATAAGTTCTTTATCAAATAAAGTAAAATCTCTTTGAAACGAGCTCACCTCATAATTTAAGTGATGCGTAGGAGCTCTTGTAATTGTAACAACAAGTAGAGCAAATATGGTTGTATCCATAGGGTTCATGTTCTTATCATCCTCCCCTTCTTGCAAACAAAGCCGTCCTCGGCTTTTGATAAGCTGAAAATATGGTAACAAAGAAGCCAAGGTGTATGCATGGTATATGTATATGTCATCCGTTTTAACAGTTCTTCGTTGTTGCACAATTAATGTTATAAAACAGCAATGATCACAAAAACTCATTGTATTATTAACCCAAGAGTAATCATATATGTTAATGAGCAATTCAAAATTTCTCACACAGTAATTATTGCAACTTGTTTTGCAAATGTAAGTGAAGCATTTATGCAATTCAAATCTTTGATTTTGTAAACTTGTAGTGGTGGCATATATGGACAAAACTACAACCTTTGGAATCAAGCAAAGTTCATCCATATAATCGTATCTCAATCGAACAATAGTAAATTCATCTAGCCAGGGTGAAGAGATTTGTATGTTCTGCCATAATTCATCATCTTTATTCAGATTGTCCATACTAGATGGTGCAAAAAGAGATGAACACATAGGCATTGGATGAGTACTAAATTTTACTTCCCTCTCACATTCAACATGATTCAGCATACAAGAATTGTTGTCCCAAACAACATATTTCAATTCATCCATGTGATCGCAAGTTATGCATATTCGATATACAAGAAATTGATTTTCCACACCATAATCTCCAATCAAATTAAACCTATATCCAAGGGTGTAGGTACTAAATAAGAATTTCGAACATGCAAGTTCAGAAACTTTCTCCATAGCATGTGACAATTTCATAGGTAGATCCAACATGATGTAACACAATGAATTAGCAGGAGAAATTCTAGTCAAAACTTCTTTATGTGTTATTAATTTAACATGTGCAAAATTATGAGAATTTAGATCAGCACACGGTTTATTTAAGTCAACACAAGGAATATCAAAAGATTGCACTACAGCAGGTATATACTCACAAGGTTGCTCTATGTCTTGTTGTAGCACCAAATCAGTACCGTGAGCGATGATAGCTCCATGTTCTTTACCTTTTTGGCTCTCCTCAGATGATGTAAGGGCATCCATCTCCTTATCTTCATTCTCAACCAATGGGGTCAATGATTCCATCAGCTCATGCTCCTCTTCGGCATGGTTCTCAACTACCTGCAAGTTGTTAGTCACAGAAAAGGGCACAAACACAGGTTTGTTCTCATGATCATCACCATTACCTGTAAGGTTAGCTGCAAGAGCATATTCATCCTCAACATCACTAGCACTTACATAACCACCATCTTCTGTCGCAATATACGCCCGCTGACTTGTGCAATCTCTCATGACGTGGCCCATCCCTTTACAACGGTGGCACACAATACCCGTCGACGCCCGTGGAAGCAACCAATGAAGAGCTCTGTGCTAGTGTTTGCACACTAGTAGATTTGCTCGTCTCGGGTGCGCGTGATGGTGGCGGCGGTGCTGCTGAATGCGCCCTACTCACAGAGGGGGCAGCAGCTCGACAAATAGGAGGTGGGGCTATCTTGGCTTGCCCAGGCGTTGATCTCGATGTAGACGTACCTCCAAAGTTGTTCCTCGTCCTTTGTTGCCTACCCTGCAATTCTTTTTCTGCCAAACAAGCAAGCTGGAACAACTGGTTGACAGTAGTAAAATCTTTATAATAAACAATGTCCTGAATTTCACGCCGTAACCCCCCATAGAAACGACAAATCTTATCCTCCGTGTCCTCAACAACCCCACAACGCAACATGCCTATTTGTAGTTCTTGATAATATTCCTCGACAGATTTATTACCTTGGTCTAAGCACTGCAATTTCTTATGCATTTCATGTTTAAAAGCAGGAGGAACAAATCTGGCACGCATAGCTTCTTTTAACCGCTTCCATGTATCAGGTTGTAAGCGCATGGTACCCATATCATTCCACCAGATAATAGCAAAGTCCTTAAACTCACTAGTAGCTTGTCTAACTCTATGTTGCTCAGGAACCAAGTGAGAATTAAACTTCTGCTCTACCGTCATCTCCCAATCAAGATATATTTCAGCATCATAAAGACCAGAAAAAGATGGAATGGTAAACTTGACTTTAGCAAATGGGTCATGATTAGAACGATCATTGTGGTGCTGAAAATTATTACCTCCCATACCGTGACGGTTTTGATGTAGGCGGTGTCGTGAGCGTGCATCTTGGGCAAATGAAGCACTGGCGTCGCGGTTTTGTCTCTCATTAATGGAACTGATGGAGCGCTGCCATGTGTCCATCGAAGCTTGAAGCTTCCTATCGATGCGTGGTTCATCCAAGAGCTTGATGAACTCTCCCTTTAAAACACACTCTTGATTATCAGACGACTCACCTGTCATGGTTAGTAGAAAACAAAAGACAACACAAAAGTATTATCCCTATCAACTACTAGGTGGTGGAAGGTGGAATCACACATTCTCAAGCGTCTTACCACACTCTTACAAGTGTTCTTACCAATGCAGCAGGTGGTACAACCGGTGGCTGGTTCGTGATACCATGTCGAGCGTGAGTACGATTGCAAGAGGGAACCTGTTCTGATCAAGAGTAGGTGTAGCTTGGAAGGCACAATATGGTAGCAATGGAGAACAATCAGTTAATTTCAGAATTGCATAGAATTGAATTATAGTCCGTATCTAGCACTTAGCCTATGTTGCTGATCAACCAAGAATGGAAGAAGGCTAAAAACAAGTGTATGGCAATGTGTAGGAGTCGTAAATACAAGATAATTCAATCCAATGCAATCTGGAATTGAAGAACACAAGGATTGACCCAAAACTAAAAACTGAATATTTCTGTGCACTGGACAGTACATCGGTATTTTGGCCGTAACTTTTTGTCAGATGCCTCTTTTTCACGGATTCATTTTTTCCCTGTTTTCTGACGGCTTTTTCTACAGATTTTCTGTTGGGGCTAACTTCCGAAACCCGACACAGAAATTCGCACAAAAATCACAAGTGCAGACTGTTGCAGATTCAAAACAGATAATTGGGTCAACTTTCACCGCACATATCTCTTAACTGCCTTGCTGGAATGACGTGAAATTTTACAGATAGATGGATAAAGGATTTTTGAATCTAATGGCGGTGGTCTCACTCAAAAATAATCTCGGAATCAAAAGATATGGTGTTTTTGGTGGCGGCTGCAGAGAAAGAAAAAATCAGCCGAATTTGGAAATTAGGGTTTGGGGTGGGGAATTTTTCTTTCGTTTGGATTTTAAATGGAACAAAGATATGACCAGCAACTAGACAATACTATGACGGACACAAATTCAATTTAGCAAACCAAAACTAACAGATTGAAAGGCACAACGGGGTTTGGACAGCAGAATTAATTCTTTTTGTGGGGCAATTTTTTTTTCTGGACTATAGGAAATAAAAACCAATCTACTAACTAGGGATACAAGAATTACCTCACGGGCAACCGTTGCTCTGATACCAACTGATGTGACGATGGCCCGATCTTCCGAGAGGTACTGATAAGTCGATTGTGGAGATCTCGATGTTGATGATCCAAAGGCTCCGACCAAAACAGATCGAACCCCTCGCAATCACTACACCACTGCTCTGTTGGTTATCAACCGTGCCGAACACGATTGACCTCGCCAAGAAGGCTATCTCCTGCAAGCGAATCGAGAACACAAGCAAGAGAGTACAAGATGCAATATGAAATTGCGAATAAATATTAAGTTCACAAGTTGGGGTCTCACAAACCGATGAACGGCGAAACTGTTCAAAGACAGATTAATCTAAGCAAAACCCCAGGAAAACTAAAGGGGTGTGGTCTCCTTAAATAGGGGAGGGGGAAGCCACACTTATCTAATGAAAAGGGATGTGGTACTATTCCTAGTTACTGTTCACGCGCGTGGTACTGTTCACATGAACAGTACCGGCCCAAATAGCCCAAGTTACAAGGCCCTCGGCCCACTTTGAGTCAGACTGGAAAAGTGACGTGGCTTGTTTCACAGTTTCTGATCTGCTCGAGAGGAGTTTGGAGGTGAGACCAGATCCATCTGAAAGTAGACTCCAAGATCTTTCCAACGAGTACTCACGGGCCCCGAGAAGCCTTCTGGATCAAAAGTTATGGCCGTTTGAAGTTGGCCTGTCAGGCTGAATCCGAATTGATCTGGAGGCCGAATTGGATTCCAAAACCTGTCCAACTTGAACCCTTGCTTCAATTGCTTCCAAAGAGATGTGGTGCTACAAATATATATATTTTCATCATTAGGTAGCATCATATTCTCATTTAAAATATGTTGAAATTGAAGAAACGAATTCACCTTTAGTTCATTCTTGATATTGGCCGCTATGGTCGTACGTGTTGGTGGCGTGGTCACATCAGGTTGTCTACCCAATCCAATTCCTCCTCCCCTTGAGGTGCCCACTTCTACACCGCACCTCGAGGAGATCAGCCCATTCCTTCCGCATCCTCTGGAGCTAGGAGCGAGAGGCCACTTATTCTTCTCATCCAGGACCTCCCCATCATATCAAAACCATCATCCTTCAAAGCAGATGATCGGAGATCTCTTTGAGCGTGTCACACGCTCAAAATCTGGCTTGTCGCACTTCTGTCTCCATTCTACTTTTGTCGCCTCTTTCGAGCCCAAGGATGTGAGCCACGTTCTTTCTGATGAGTCTTGGGTCAATACCATGCATGAGGAGTTAGAGAACTTTGAGAGAAACATGATTTGGTCGCTTGTTGAGCCCCCTAGAGGTCATAATGTCATAGTTACCAAGTGAGTGTTCAAAAACAACCAGAGTGAGGATGGGGTAGTAATTCAAAACAAGGCTTGGTCAGTAGCTTAGGGTTCTCCCAGGTTGAGGGTTTAGATTTTAAGGAGACCTTGCCCCTATAGCTAGACAGAGGCCATTAGAATCTTGCTTGCATTCGCAGCGTCTAAGGACTTAAGCTTTACCAAATGGATGTCAAGAGTGCCTTCCTCAAAGGGTATATTGAGGAAGAGGTCTATGTTAGGCAGCCTCCAGGTTTTGAGAATCCCAAATACCTAAACCATGTCTACAAGCTTTCCAAAGCCCTGTGTGGACTTAAGCAAGCCCCTAGAGCTTGGTATGAGAGGCTTAAGTTCTATCTGTTGAGTTATGGATTTGAGATGGGTAAGGTAGACAAGACCTTGTTTATTCGCAGGCTGGCAATGACCTTCTACTCGTCCAGATTTATGTGGGTGATATCATCTTTGGCGGCTCTTCTCATACTCTTTTTTCCTAGTTCTCTGATGTCATGAGCACAGAATTTGAGATGAGCATGATGGACGAGTTGAGCTTCTTCCTTGGATTCCAGATCAAGCAGACTCGGGAGGGTACCTTCTTGCATCAGGCCAAGTACACACGAGACCTTCTAAGACGCTTTGATATGAGTGATGGCTAGCTGGTGTCAACTCTGATGGCATCATCAGCTATACTTGATCCAGATGAGGATGGCGAGCCAGTTGATCAGAAGAAGTATCGCAGCATGATTGGCTCTCTCTTGTACCTCACTGCCTCGAGACCGGACATACATTTCTCCGTGTGTTTGTGTGCTCAGTTTCAGGCCTCCCCTCACATATGTCACCTCCAGGCGGTGAAGCGCATCATTCGGTACCTTCGAACTACCATAGACTATGGTATCTGCTACTCCTCCTCTTCCTGTCTTTCCCTTAGAGCCTACTCCGATGCAGACTTTGCTGGCTGTAGGATAGATAGGAAGAGCACTTCTGGCATTTACCAATTCATTGGCACTTCTCTTGTTTCTTGGTCTTCTAGGAAGCAGTCCGGTGTTGCACAGTCCACCGCAGAGGCCGAGTATGTTGCTGCCGCCAATTGCTGCAGCTAGGTACTTTGGATGGCTTCGACCCTGCTGGACTTTGGGTTAGTTGTAGATAGTGTTCCACTTTTTTATGATAACACTTCTGCTATCGACATTGCCAAGAACCCTGTGCAACACTCTCGGACCAAGCACAATGATATCAGGTATCACTTCCTCAGAGACCATGTGGAGAAGGGTGACATAGTGCTCCAGTTTGTGGAGAGTGACCACTAGTTAGCCGATATCTTTACCAATCCTTTGGATAGCTCTAGGTTTTCAACCTTGCAGGGAGAGATTGGGGTGGTCTGTCCTTATGAATTGTTGTGAGGGGGAGCTCCGTGCTTCATGTTTTATCCTATTTATATGCTCCTGTTTCATTTTGCTGCGTTACATGTGGGTGCATTTGGGTTAGTCCTTCTAGCATAGATTAGAGTGGTTCTCTTTCCCAGTTGCTTAGATTTCTTCCTCTCATCTTGCGATTCTAGGATGCTGCGTATTAGTTGTCTTTCTTCTCACTAGGTTGAGTTCACTCACTTCTTATAGGTCTAGCAAGGGTTGGGCCACCCTTGGGTAGACAGGGAATGTGTTTACTTCCTAGTGTGTTAGAAGATCAAGCTGATAGTCCTAGTGTCATATGAGGTAGTTGTGAGTTAGTTTGAGCCATAATATCCTCTATATCGTATCTATGCTTTAAGGACTGTCGTTTCTGATTTCTTTGCCAGCTTCTCGTTTCTATTGCTTTGGTTCAGGGAGAGTTTTTTGGGATCTTCTGAATCTTAATGTTGACATAACTCAACTTGAACTAAAAGTGCATCACATGTTGAGGGGGAGCTGGATTTCTTGCATTTCATTCCAGCATTCTGCATTGTAGTATAACTATATGGAGCCTTGATTATTATCCTTTTATGACCTGTTTACAATGCATTACATCTTACCATGATCTATGCTTAATTGCTAGATTTATCATGACTTTATATGTGTAGTCTAGTCTTTACCATGATAGGTTGATTAAAAATGCACAACTTAAATTAAAACATGTCATGTTAACTCTTGAGACTAGTCTATCTTTAGTTATCCTTTTATGATTCATGCCATGTCAAATAGGCTGAGTTGAGTCTTGAATATTTATTGAGCTTTAGATTGAGCTATTCTAGTTCCTTTGTGAAGCATGGGTTATTATTAACTGCTTATTCTTGAACTAAATTCAGCAAAAGCAAAAAGATCTCTTTTGTGCAAAAGAACTAATCTCACCAATTCTTTCTCATGAGACTGCTTGCCATTGCAGTAGGCATGAACTCAGGGGAGTTTTGGTTGACCAAGATCATTTTCGTAAGCTTCTAGCTTGGAGTGGTCGCATAAGGCTTGAGATCTAACACATGACTAAACAAAAACTTTTGGTTGGAAACAACCGTGAGTTTCTAAATGGAAAAACATGTTAATTGTGCTAATTTTGCTTAAATACAAAAAAGACCAAGTACTTGACCAAATGATTCATTCTTGAACTTGTAGCACCCTAAATTGACTCAATACTAGCTTCTTGGTTTCACTTAGAATATTGACATGGCTTGCATCATCTTTGGATACCTTTAGTTGGACTATAATCTTGGATGACTTGACATGCTAAGAAATTCGACTAATTTTCAGATTATGACCTTTTGGTTTAGTTTGATTATATATGTCTTGTTATGATCTAGATAGCATCAAATTGTGTTATGGCTTGGTGTAATCCTTCAAAGTCATTTTGGATAATCTTCATGGCTCCACTTGCTTAGATTGCTCAGCCATTTCATCCAAATCATGCTTTATTTTCTCCTTTGCATCTTGATGATTTTATTGCCAAAGGAGGAGAATATTGGAGAAAAAGCAATTTCAAGGGAACTTTCTGAAGCTTTGGAGAAAATTTTGCTCTTTCTATTTTTGCTCTAGTGTTCTTTTTTGTCAACATGGTCATAAGCTTCTTTGTCTTTCTTTTAGACCATGTGTGACTTTCAAACAAACTCAACTTTATGTTTTTTCTGTGTTTGTCAATATACTCATCAAGGAGGAGATTGAGAGACCATGTGGAGATGACCCCATGTGTGGTGATGAGTAATTGACACGTGTTCTGGAAAGTTTGAGTTTGATTTGGGTATTTCGTGCTTCTACTAATGCAAATGTATGGTTACAGTATTTTGAGCGATGCTATGTGATGTTTTTCTTGTCTGTGATGGTTGCAGGACATTGAGGCTAAGTCGTGGCGAGGCATGGGATGGCCGGACTAGGCACAGGTGGTGCTGAGGTCAAAGCGGTCGAGAGATGCTGAAGACGACGAGGATTCAAGGTGGTTGCGAGGCTTGGACAGCAAGAAAAGAGGAAGCTTCCAGGAAAGCGCAGGAGTGGCATTTTGGTAAAATGCGCAAGGCTGCGAAATGGAGGCGGATTCGGTTCTAGTAAATGGGTAAAGTGCAGAGTTGTTGGAGCTATTGGGTAAAACAAATTGTAAACCCGGTAGTGGAAGACTATATATAGGAGGGTGGTTCACTGGTCGAGCAGTGAGTTTTGCTTTTTTCATTTTCTGTTTGAAGAGTTGTTGGGCAGAGCAGGTCTGCTTTGGTCCTTGTTTGTGTGAGAGTCTTGGAGTTGGTGTTGTGTCCTTGATCTTCTTTTTGGGTGTGTGCTCATGATGTAAGAGATGGCATGAATTGGCTGTAGAAAAACCCTGTGTAATCATTCATCTCTCTGAATCAATTTGAGAAGGTTGGTGGTTGAGATGTTCTGATTACTTATCCTTCTGTGACTTGCTTTCTTTTGTTTGCTCTAGTCCTTCCTCTGCTATTGTCTGTTTTTCTCAGTTATGAATTGAGTTTTGTTTGGGTAGCCTCTGTTCTTGCTCTGCTCTGTTCAGGGAATCAGCCTCAAGATCATTTGACCAGTTCATTCCCAAGAGCAAAGGGCAAAAACAGTAGTATTTCTCCCAAGAATTGTTTGTTGCAGTCATGCTCTGTTTCTAGGGTTTCACTGTTTCTGTTGGCAGAGGATTTGTGTTCCCTCATTGTCTCAGTGAAAAGATTGCTCTGGGCTTGTGTTTTCTCATGTGAAGTCAATCCCTGCTGAAAATCAAAAGACTCATGATCAAAAGTCCTGAGAACCACAAGCTGTTCGAATCTGAGCCTCTTCCTCTGTTTTTAGTTTGTCTAGGGTTTACTATTTCGGTAAGCAGAGAATTTGTGATTTCTTGTGGTTTCGGCTGAGAAGTTTCCTTCTTTGTGATTTCTCATTCTGAAGGTGGGTTAATGCAGTGATTGAAGCCCCATGATCAAAAGACCTGGGAATCTTAAGTAATTCGGAAATTGAGTCTAGAGGTTGAATGGCTCGCATTTCTCTTGTGTTGAGTTCACCTACGCCGTTCTTCTCGGTTGCAGTAGAAAGACTTCAATCGAATTGTGATTTCTCATCTTGAAGTCATTCCGCTACAGTGGATAAAGTATCTGGATATTTGTTTTGAGACCTGCAAATTATTCGTTTGTGAGTCTTCTCAGTCATACGCGCTCCTGTGGTTTTCATTTGTTTCTGTGCGTTTTCAGTTGTCGGTTTGGTTATTTGATTTCTAGTGGAGCTTCTGTGCGATTTGATCTCGAGTTTTTGCTCTTACTCTGTCCTGGTCATCTCAACTGCAGCAGAAGGCTGATGTTCTAGACTCTGCTCGAACGCCTGCTTCATGGTTTTGCTGTTTGATTTTCAAAGCTTTAGTTCTTGTAGTCGAATGCCTTCTCTCGCTCTAATTGTTTTTTTTTGCCGAGTTGTTCTTTCGGTCTGTCTTTCCCTCCCTCTGAGATCGGTCTGATATTTAGTTTGGAGTTCTAATCAAAGAACCTGAGAAGAGCAGCGAGAGTTCAATTAGTTTTCATTTTTCATTTTGTCTTCCGTAATTACTGTGTCAGCGGTTTTTCAGTCAGTAGCTTTCGGCTGTCTTCAAGTTTCCTGGTTGTTTTCGGTGTTACTTTTTGTTACAGTTTTGCTCTTCTTCTTTGCCTGCAGTTTGTTTTGTTTTTGTAGTTTCCAGTCTGCTTTCGGCCATTTCGGATTTGCTGCTTTTAGTCTTCAGTTTTCAGTTGAGACTTCTCTGCTTCGTCGTAGCTGTAATCAGTGTGCAGTCTGGCCCTTTGATTTTTCAGCACCAGGTTTGGTTCCCGGTCAGACCGGATCCTCACCTGCAGTCTGACCAGATCTTCACCTGCGGTCTGACCGAATTGTCACCTGCAGCCAGACCGCTTTCCATTTTCTCTACTTCGCTATTTTGCTCTGTTTCCTGTTTGTTTCTTCAGTTTTCAGTGAAGTAATTTATCCTTTTGCTTCGTAGCTTCTATAGCTATTGGAGAAGAATTTTTGAGAGAATACTCGGGGCGGTTTGAAGGCACCATTCACCCCCCCTCTATTGCTATTTCGGTCCTATAGTTAGCTAACCTAGTTTTTTTAACACTAAACTAAACGCAGCCGGAGAGTCCTATAGGGAATTTGGCATGTGCTCATATGTCCTTGGAGGACAAGTAACTATGCAGGGCTAGGGCCGGATGCACTCCTCTGGGGGATCGGCTACATAACACTCCTCGTTAGGCGAATGGTACAATATGCATATGTCTTGTTAAAAACTGCTTTCAAAAACCTAGTAGGAAAAAGGATAAGTGAAAAGAGTAAATCGCATACGCTAGTTGTATTGTACTTGTTGCCTTATAAAATGTAGGGGCCCAGATTTTACAATCCGGCACCCTCTGTGATTCCACCACACTATTCCCTGGATCAGTAGATAGTGCTCACAGATTATAGTTCTGAATATCAAAGTACATATCATGCGAAAGTGTAAATTTAATAGTAGACTTACACATGGGCCGATTAGGCCGAAATCCATAAAATGCAGCAGCGGAACAAAGCACACAGGTGGAACCCTCAGGACATGCCCACAGGCAGCCAACTGGAGGTTTGCAACCTAGCCCTTGACATCTTCGTCTTCTTTGCCATCATGACCAAGAGTGTTGCTGAAGCGAGTGTGAGCACAAACCACCGTGCTCCATGAGACAACACACAGAATGCAAATAAATAGCATGCATGGCTTATCAAAGGAGAGGCTCGGGTTATTTTATTTTCCATAAATCGCTTTTAGTAGCATTATTATTATTTACTCATAGTGTTATTGTTGCTGCCTAAACTCAATAGTGCGATTGACATAATTAACTTGATCCACCGAAGATACACTTTCTTTATTGATTGCTGTCTAAAACTCCAAACAGCGAGTGACATCATTTAAGCAATCCACCGGTCATTTATATCAAGACTTTCTAATAATTCAATCCTCTTTGTTATTGATCCAAAACCATTATTTGCTCTTCCAATAATCAACCTTATTTTCCACTCTCTATCTCTAACTAATTCACTAATATACCTCACCAGGAACACCATTGATCAAGTTTACGATTCACTAGTATACATCCACCAAGAATATCATTGATCAAGTTCATACTCCAATATTTGTTATCATACCTCCAATTTCCCAAAAAATTCAATTGACTCATCTAGTAACCGAATATATTAATCCCAATATTGTCAACATCTCCCAAGAATTTATTTATCAATGTCGTAATCCAATAATTACCTTTGCACTCCCTAAATCTTCAAAAATCATTTAAATCATCTATCTAACCTATCTATTCATTTAGACTCCACCAATTTATTTCTCTCAGAATCCACACTATTGTTTCCTTTTTATGATCGACATGAATCCACCAACAACTTTAAGTATTTACCACACACAACCATCTTCTTTTCTTACTACTCTATTTATTCTTCCTGACACTTTATTTTGTGGGAAGTATTATCATTATTTAAAAATATAATACATAGAAATTTCCTGAGACCTAGCAGTTTTGACCAAAAATATAATGTGTAAGAGAATGCAATAATAATAGAGATCCATATTCCATCCACCATTACATGGTCTCTGCACCATATGCTAGACCTTCAGCGTTATAGCCGCTTACATTATCACTGGGACGACACCCAGGGCAACACAAATCAGGGCTTTCCACTGCCCTCCACTTTTCCAATTTCACCCACAAAGTTTTCTGAAATAGAACTATATCTGGTTAAGTTCCCATGTCCGCCCATGACCGTGGGCACGACTATTCGAATAGTTTTGAGTCTGCAGAGTTTGTACACTTTCACCAAAAGAGACAATCTGCTCATTGCCCCACACGATTCCTTAGTCACGTGGTTGAGTAGACCATCACAGTGACTTTTCAAAGTATTTAGCTCCTGTTGTCATCTCACCTTATGGGCTGCTCCCACTTGCGGTGGGTCCCATACTATGCACGGCATATAACCACGTCTACTAGCGCAGCCGGGCTACACTCCCCGCAATGCTAGTACGGCTAGTTACTTCACCCTCCACTCGGTGTCCCTTTAGGCCTCCCCTTGCCCTTGCGAATCCACTTCTTTCCACTACCAGTGAGATGAGTCCAGGAGTTTCAATAAATTTACTTAGCCAAGTTGTACTTTACAGACTTGTGGTTGCACTGTTTTACATAGGAGGTCATGACAAGATTCGGCCCTTAGGGGTATCTAGGCGGTTCTACCACTAACCACACTCTCATGCACCCCTGCACCACACCCCCGAACCATCCGCCCTGATAGATAAGCAATTTGAGGTTTTTGGGAATATAAAATAACCATATCCAACATACATCAGTCATTACCACCATGACTGCCCAACCAATTTTTCTCAGGATTAAAACTGATGCTTGGACGTTCTTGCGCCCACAAGTATCTAAGCAAATCTAAGCATGGCATATAATTATGGACTTATCTTTGAAAAGTTACTATTATAATTTTGCTAGGGCGACAAGGTTCACATATTCAAATATTCCAAAGGAGGTGTAATATCAATCAAGGTAAACAATGGGCATATAACTAGAATCCTAAATTAAACATGTATTTGCATATAAAATAACAGCATGCAGTTTGATAATTTAAACAAAAATAATTTGCAGAAAATGTAGGTTCAACATGATCAAAGCATTGACTCGCCTTGCGCGGTTTACCTCGGTCTTGAGCTCACTCAAATCTTTCTCATTTCACGGTCTTGAGCTTTTGGTCTTTTTCTTCACCTCGATCCTGATCTCGCTTGATTCTTGATTCTTTCGGACTCCAATTTCTAATTACGTGCTAAGCAACTGAATTCAAATAAAGGAAAATAACTCAAAAGATACAAATAACTCCAAGTAAACTCAAGTTATCTTTATTATGAGTTAATGGGTGATTTGGGTGACTTGAGGTAAGATCGATGGGGTGCGGAGTATTGACGGAGTCAAATAGGGTTGGAGCGAAGTGATTAAATGGCCAAGGAAGATTTATTGAGATGAATGCCAAGGAAAGTTCATGATACCAGAATATTCATTGGAATACTCTGCTTTGGATTTGTGAATGGCTAGGCATAGCTGACTTTAGAGTATCATGGATCGATCTTTTTATTCCATAACTCCTTTTATCATTTTTATATTTATTTAGGAAGTTCCATGCATTAGGTTAGTCCTATAGACTAGTGCAGGAGTTTAGTGCATTAAATCATTTTTAGGGTATGTATCCCTCATAACTTAAGTTATGGTATTTATGGCGTTGTTATTTAGCAATTATTCAAGGTGTACACCTAATGGTTAATTTTAATGATTCAGTGCCGTATGTGCATATTTAATGATTCATTAATTGCTACTCATCTGCACCTAGTGGTCATAATATTATATGTTTCTTCGGATTGTTTGTTAGCGAGATTACCCCAACGTCCGAGTATTACATGACTTTTCATTTGGAAATACCCTGAGGACCAACTGTCATTGTTACTTTATCCATTGTATTAACATCTCGCATATTTTAATTAAACTTCAATTTAAATAGGACCGAGCTCGCTATGCCCAAAATTTATTCCACTAAATTCATCGTTGAGATTCATTTATCGGTGACGTGCTAATGGCTAGGATTTTATTAGGGCCTTCTAATTTAAATGTTTGTGGTCACGTCCTATCGTTTAATTAATTTTGCGAAGAGGCCTAATTTAATTAAACCTACCATTAAGATTTATTTTTATGCCTGCATGACAAATGCTATGGCATATATTTGGTTATAATTATGGATAATCTTTTACTTTAAGCTTTGTTCTTATTGCTTTAACATAACATCCCATGCATTTTCTTAAATTTTACTTGAATATATTATTAATTAGGTTCCTTAGTAAATTTGGACTTTAAACAAAACCACATTTTATTAATGCCTCCAATTGATAATTAAACCTCAAATAAATATTTAAACTATATTAGTTGCTCATATAATAAATAATCAAACATTAAACCTTAAGTAACCTTATTTTATATCCTAATTAAATTTATTGGTTTGTATGGATTATTATCTAGCTTTCCCTGACTTTTATTCATTGAAATGGATTAACAAAACAGAAATAAAAACAAAAATAAAACATGCGGGGCAGAGGACTCGAACTCAGGACCTAACAGAAGACCTGCGCGCTATACACGCTCGGCTAACCATCCGGGCAGCCGAATTTTCTTGACATGGATGGGGGATCAATTGAGATGAGCTAGCAAAGTGTAGGGGCTCCAAAACAGAGCAAATTTGCGCCGGCGCAGAGCTGTATTGCCGGCGGTGAGGGGTGGCCGGGGGAAATGTCGGCGTTCGCTAAAATGGATTGCTCATGAGGTAGGAAGGCTAGAAATAGCGACGCATTGGCCGGTACAACGGCGAGGTGGGCGGGCGACGGCGCGGGGCGGCCGGAGGTGGGGTGGGAAGGAGGCGCTAGCGGCCAGGAAAGAGAGGCGAGAGGGCGGTAGGCGCATGAGCACCGATGATGCTCCTGGAACCTACCTGAGTAGGCTAGGCGACCGGAGGGGGTGGAGGCAAGCCGGCGGCGGAGCTCCATGGCAGCGCGGGGTGGCCTCAGGCGCCGGCGAGCTGGGGTGGAGGAATTGCACGGCCGGCGCTTGGGGAGACCTCAGGGCGTCGAGTCGCATCTCCCATGGCGAGGAATTGGACGGGGGCCCTCCAAGGAGGTGTGGGCGGCGGTCTTTGGGGGCAAGAAGATGGGAAGAAAACGGGGGATAGAGGGAGGACGCGCGGGGAGCAATGGGGAGAAATCCGGGTGGCCTCTTATAGCGACGGAGAGAGGAGGGCCGTGGAGAGTGGTGGGGGCGGCGGCATGGCCGGCACGGCGCGACGCGACGGCGGGGCAGGGGATGGGCGCGGCGGCGTGGGTGCGGTCAGTCGAGCGTATGCGCGATGGGGCGCTGTGCAATGATGGTGACCGGGGCAGGTGCGCTAACGTGGAGAGGACGGGCGCACAGGGAGGCAGGGCCGGGAGAGAAAAAGAAGGGAGCCGAGTGAGGAGACGCGGGCGCACGGCAGCCACAGGAAGAAGAGAGGAGGAGAAAAGAAACAGAGGAGGGAGGAGGGGTGCTCGGGCCCAGCTGTCAGTCGGAAGAGAAAGGAGGGAGAGAGAGGGAGAAATGCGCAGGGATTTGGCCCAGCGGGCAGAGGGAGGGATAGAATAAAGAGAGAGGGAAAAAGGAATGGCCCCACATGGCGTAAAGAAAAAAGGAGAAAAGGTAGAGAAAACAAGGAACATTTTTAAATGTGAATTTTTATTTTTATTTTAAATTTCTATTTCATGTTTAGGATAATTGATTTCAACTTTGAACTTTTAATTTAAATCCTTGCTCAAATATCTTGATGCAAAATCTACTATTTCTCTATTTTATATTTTATTTAACTTTGTCCTTGGATTTCAATTTTTTATATTATTTTGCTATGGATTGGGTTCATAAATTTTTGACTATCTAACCCTTGTTTTGTATGCTAACTAAAGTAAGGAAAGGAACTCCCAATTTAATCACTTAGAAAGATGTGGTAATATTCCTTTTTGGTTGCATTTTACCAACTTGAGTTTCAATTCAAAATTCTTGGTATTTTGGTTCTTAGAGTCTTATACTCCCCCAAAATTATTTCTCATTATTATTTTCTTGTTTGTAACTCAGATTTATTTCCAGCTACTATTTTGTTCAACACAAAATTAAGGGAAACCCAAATAAAATCTTGAACCAAAATTTAAATGCCAGTAAGATGCAAACAAAAGTTTTAAATTACTCAAGATTGCAAACATCAAAAATTTAGGATGTTACATAAAAAATATTCATGTGATAAACCTTCTAGTAAAAACTCACTAAGAAAAAAGAGTACAACACTTGATCTTTCTGATCACATCATCTTCCAAATTATTATCCTTCTTATATAGTATTTGACTATCAAGATCAAAGATATATAGGCCATAGTTTAGGGATTTGCTCCTCTATATTCTGCACCTCTCTAAAAATCATCTCATTCCAAAGCAACGTATGCATATTTCAAAATTAGATGTGGCAGGGACTTAGTAATTTTAGGTATTAATCATCAATTGATTCCTTCCAGGTAAATCAAAGTTAAGAATTTCATAGTCTAAAGTATAATGATTAAAGTTCAGCACATATGGTCCCCCTCAATACGATATCCATTGGAGTCTTCTTGCTCCAATGCTGCAATCACAAATAAAACATAGGTAATGATATTTTGAATAAATCTACTATATTATTACAATGTTTAGTCTTGTTGACACGTCCTTTACTATTCTTCCTATTATTGTGAGCTTCCTGATATTGCGAGGATAAAATAATTCAAGAGCAACGTGCTTAACACTTCTAAATAGCCACAATTTAATTGTGCAACACAAGCAAATATCTATCCTTACATAGGACTATGGGAGTAAAAATAGTTGCAATATTATATACCTTCCTAATCAAGCCTCTTCATTTGGGGCTAAATACTTTACAACTCTCTCTGGGTGGATTTTCAAAGTTACAACCAATTAGCACAAATCTCCTATCATGTGCATTGGATTAATGGAATTCAGATTCAAGACATCTCCAACTTCTAGTAGAGGCCCATAGATGTATGCTATGGTGATGATATTACGTGGGAAATGTTTCATTCTTTCATCACACATTGATTTTAATTGGATGTTTAATCATTATATTCAGTGAGCTAGACTTTTATTAATGCAATAGCATGAAAAGTACATGATTGTAACATTCAGTAGGTTATCCCAACCGCTAGTTGGTTCTTATTCTACAACAAATTTCCCATAAGAGGGTAGAAGAGTCAACATACTTTGTTTTATTCTATAGCTTCTTTATTATTTGCCCCAATTTTGACCCAATTACTCATATTGTTTAAACTAATTTAGATCATTAAACTTGAGTTTATAATTATGCAACATGTTTTCCTTTGGTCACAAGTAGTATGTCTATAGGGTGCTCTTGAAGAATATAATATAACATCGGAACATAAAACATTGACCAGAATTAATCTGCATGAAAATACTATATTTTTCTTTTGGATTACAACCCTAGTTGAATCACCCCAAAAGATTCATTATTATGCGAGAATTTTGATCATTCAACATGAATATGACAATTCAACTAAGTGGGTGATAAGCAATATATCTAGCTTATATTTTTAATGCCAAAGTAAATATGGCCAATTTGGATCATTTTGGATTATTATAATCCAAAAGGGCATCATATTTTATTTTGAGAGACATGTTTGCTTCTAGCAAATAATATGATTGCTGATGGTGATGAGGCTCCTAGCCACTTTATCATTATGCATGTGTTATGGACGATGAGTATAGCATACTTCAGTATGCACCATGTATAACGAGCGGTGGAGCTTCATGCGTGGTGGCGAAGCTGCTACCGTTTGTACACTACCTACACAGTGGCAAGGGGTGGTGTTTCTTGTGCAATGCCTAGTGGTTGCACTTCTACACAACAATGATCAGGACGATGATTCAGTGGCTCAGTGGCATGGGAATGACTACAAGCCAGTGTGGAAGCGGACGTAGCAATGACTGTACTGTGGGCTACAATGATAATGATCATTAACAAAATAACATGAATGTCATTCTTGACAATCATTATGCAATTTATTTGTTAATCTCCCAAATAGTCTAGATTACCTAATTGTTTCAGGCTTATTATGCTTCTGGCTTTGACCTAGGATATGCCATTATGCCAGCCATAGATCTTATTTTCCATATTTTTATTATGCTTCTTCACATCAATTTTACCTCTCACACCCAAATTCCTCTCCCTTTTCATGCTAACCATAAAAATTATGATTAATAATGTGTGCTTCCTACATTTGCTTTCAATCATCTCATATGCTTCTAGAAATATGTTGCAATCATACTTATACTAGAGTATAATTTTGATTTTACTTGAAACCAAAATATATGCCTGTAACTTTGAGCTTATAGAGTTGTTAAATGAGAAATAATGTGGTAGTGGGTGGAATCATATAGGCGTCAAGTCTCAGGGACAAGTTAATCAAGTTATTCTATACTTGTTTGAGGATTATATTGTTCTCTTAGCCAAACAAAATTCTTCAGATATCGACATAAAGCCAAAGAATTTCCATTTGTTCATGCGCTATTGGAAAATCCTATTTTCCTTTTGCCTACTAGGCATTAGTGCACATAAAGAACTAGTAGATCAATAACCTATGTGGTTAATTGAGGCTTAGTGGAACAAAAGAGTACAATTCCAATAATTGTTTCTAATAGGCATGGAAATGTGTTTTTTACAATGTCAGGCGTACAATCACAATTTTATTCCATATAAGATTAATGATTTTATTATAGGTAAGAGATACTACTTGATATGGAGGTGCCTAATCTTCGTGATATAGGATCGTTGATAACAAAGGAATAACTAGTGCAGCTAACACTAAAGGACTCGTGAAACCTGACAAACTAAGGCGCCAACAATGGTATGGGTAACCGAAACTTGCATCACTCGAATTTGCCTAACATCACACTTTGATCCTTTTCCACTCGCCACACAAAGAAGTATTCATGTTCTTGCGATTCACAAGGAAATCAAAGAACAATGGAACATCAACAATAGATTGTAACTCCCTATTCTAGTGGGGCATTGTAGCTCAAACCCTAAAATCAAGAGTATTTGATCAATCTAAATAATTTACATCCAAAATTACATGAGGGTGCACCCCTTGCCTATATATCCTCCCCAAGACACCTAAACAAGTCATGGACTCCAATACGAACAAAAAATGAAACACAGATTTTTGCTCACCACATTGTTTTAGAGATACCAGTTGATGCATTTGGTTTTTGAAGCTGCAACCTTATCCATCACATGGGCCTTGCAATAAGCTTTCCAACTAGTACAACAACACCTAAATCAAACTCCATTTGCAAAATTTATGTACTTTTTAATGCAGCAGCCATGCTAGCTATTCCAAACTGAATTCGAATTGGATTTGGATTGGGTTGTGTTGGATCCAAGTTGGGCCTTAGAAATCTTATACAAAAAAATTGGGATACAGATTATTGGGCTTCTTCGTAGGCTTCTCTTACATTCTAAGCAATTATTCCCTTTCTTTTCTTCTCTCTTTCTCCTTTTTCTTTCCACATGTTCGAGCTATACGCATGCGTTCCACATGCTCAGCACACATGCCGCTTGCTTTCTTTCTTCATTTGTGTCCCCATCCTTCCTCTAGGCATGCTCTCCAATGCAGCAAAGTTGGTGAACTCTATTTCCATCATCACTCTATTTGATCTCCAATGTTTCTTGTCATTCAAATCTGAGAATAAGTAAAGTACTTGCGTTAGGTAGTAAACAATTCCCATCTAAATCAAAGTTAAACTCGTTAAGAAGCGAGTTCACCTAATTATTAAGTTTCTTGGCTCTTGCACATGCTATTGGTCCTTTGTACACCTCCTTATTCTTGTCAACTTGACTCAGAGCTTGAATAGATGTACTAGGATCACTTAGTGTATCAAGAGAAGGATGTGTAGAAGTGATGTTATTGGGGATGTTCTCATCACTACTAGCAAGCATTTACTACAGGGAAGAAGTGCTACTGGCAAAGGGCAATATAGGTAAGGTAAGAAAAATCTATACAACATTTAAGTTCTATCATTTTCAGCAATTTGCCCTATTTTTTGGATAGAAATATTAATCTAATGTAGAATTTTTCAACCTAAAACAAAAGAGATGAACTTGCTCTACCTCTATTGCCATGTTCTACATGAACTATATTGAAACTAGTAATGCAACTCGTATAGGTAGGTAACATCTAATCACAGTTGATGGTAACAACGATATTATTGCATGTCTCTGTATACCTCCTTGTGGACTTATCCATACTCAGAATGCACCTGCTTTCTTTTTCCTTCCACTAGATTGTTCATGGCCTTTTTTGCAGCTACAAGCATTCCCATTCTTCTGAGTATTTATATGTTCATCTCGAACATGCATGGTCCCTATGGGACTAGCAGTGTGATTCTTCATCAGGTGATCACTCTACTTCTCTGCAACTAGCATGGCGGAGATAAGTTCAGAACACTCATCATAGTTTGCATGATGATCGTGCCCTTGTAAAGTTATGTTTCTAGGGTGGAAGGTTTACATAGTCTTTTCAACCATAATAGCTTTAATAAATTGCCTGCTTACATGGCCTAGTTAAGAGACAGTATAGTGCATGATGGGATTATAGTTCACTATAGACTTCTTGTCCCAAAAACGATAATTTGATCTAGTTGTATTATGCCTGTAGGACACTTGATTTTGCACAATAGCTCGTACGGCTGCACTTCCTACACGGTGGCAAGTAGTGACACTCCCTACATTATGACTTAGCTAAGAGATAAGGGTATATGGTTAATATCAATGTCTAGGTGTAACATCCTATTTTTCAGTGCGTTTCAAAGTTTTAAAAATAAAAATAACAATTGATTTTTCTTGAATTAATTAAAGCTTAATATGAATTTTCATAAATTAAAAATATTTAACTTGAATAAATAAACTTCGAATAAGTCAAAACCAGATTTATTTGGGTTCCTTATGATGCAAGGAATTTTCTATATTTTCTTTGATTTTTCTAGATTTATTTGCTATTTTCTAAAGCTCAGTCTTATTTTTTTGATTTTCTGAAATCCAAAAAATGCTCCTGAAATCCCAGCCCACCTATTTTTATGCCTCGGCCAGTGCGTAGCCCACTCTCTCCAGCCCAGTTGGCCTGCCTCACCCGCGCTCACCAGGAGTCACCAATCCGTCTCATCCACAGATTCATCACACCGCCGGCGTGTCAGCCATCCATGCGCCCACGCCACTACACATCGTCATCTCCTCTATCCGCCATTTTGTTTGCCCGTAGTCACTGATAAGTGGGGCCTACATGTCAGATGCGCTGATCACCTTCCCGAGTCTTCGCCATCGTTTCACATGTGTTCGCGTCGGACTCCACCTCAGTGTTCATGCCATTCTCAACACGGAGTCTCCTACCATGACGTCTCGGCCTTCTCAGCGTCCGCACCATAAAATGGGCCGAGTCCTCTCAGTTTTTGCACCCGAGCTGTTGTTCACCCTCGCACCGTCGAGTTTCCATGGAAGTTGAGCCGCCATCAATTTCTTCACCGTCATCATCGGTTCATTTGCGCCATCATCTTCGTCTTTGCCGATGCTGGTGTCTCGCCGTCGGGTCTCGTTTCACCTCCGCAGTATGCTGCCGTCATTGGTCAGCTAGGTTATCGTCCTTGTATGCCTAAATTGAGACATTCAAACACACCGCCTCACTGCTTTGCCTCAATTTGCGTGCTATCGCTTTAGTTCGTGTGACCGCTGACATCAATGCTTGCGTCATCCATGCGACGTCGCCACATAAATTTTCTGTAGACTCCGTTCATGTGAGGTGAGTCTTTGCCGTGTGGGACCCTTATGTTAGAGCCCATTTTTGTAGACCCAAGCCACTACAACAGTAGTGCCACATCAGCATTCCAGTCATGTACCCTGTCGTTGCACCTCAGCACAACTAAGCCACATGTTTGCCACGTGTCGAGCCACATTAGCCCTAATTCCACATTAGCTAGGCCCTGTCTGAGCCACTGTTCCATGTGCCGAGTCCATGGTAGACCATCACTATTCCATAGACCCAGTCCACAATACAGTAGCTTCCAATTTCTAGTATTTTCTCAGCCAATTAATGTTTTGAGAGCTTATTCTTCTCCGTCCTAGCTTCGATTGACCTGATTCTTCTTCTGAAATTAATCTAAAATTAAGCTCTATCTTTGGTTCTAGTTTTATAGTTTTTGGATTTTATTTGGATTTATTTATATTTTGTTCATTTTCTCTCTCGTTACATAATGTTTTTGAAGGAGCAAAAGCAGGACCTGAAGACCAAGAAGTGATAACTGAGCAAAGCCAAGACAAGTCATAACCTTTAATCATATTATTTTTGAATATACTATATATTATTTTATTTTAAATAATCTTACATTGCTAGTTTAATACAAACATTTGTAACTGGTAGTTAACAACCAATGTTGATTAATTCGTCACTTGGTAATTTGAATGCCATGATTCTATTATCACCATAGGATGGGTATCTAGTGATGCAATACTAGCTAGTATCCACTTAGATGGTACATTTAGAATGTTTAGCCTTGTTTATAGTACGTTAGGCTCCTCATCATAGGTTGATTAATTAATTAATTTTGACTTAATGGTATACTAAATCATAGTGGTCAACCACAGTTATAGAATTTATGTTTCATGATATGGGTAGTGTCATTGATCTGAGCCTTATCGTACAACCACATATCCAATATAGGATAGATCTGACTGATTAATTTGTAATGTTTCAACCTTGATTTTGCTATTGAAATGCTCTGTTGGTGCATGAGAGGGCTTTTTCAATTAAATGGTTAGCCTACTCGATAGCAAAACCTTAGTGGGTCAATTTGAGATTGAGCATTGTAGAAGTCTTATTGTGATCTTCTTGGTTGGTATGCCTAAGAAAGTATGTTATACTGGTGACATCACAAGATGTTCATATCATGTGAGTAAAGTTGCGAAGCCTTTGCAAAGTGTAAAACTATTGAGTAGCTGTGTTCCCGGTTATGGACAATGCTCGATGATTTCACATGTGGAGTAGAACTTTCATACACATGAGGGGTAGATTTTCATAAAACCTTGGTTAAGTTTGGGAAGTGAATGGTTAGTTTACTAGTGGTTTACTCAATTTGTTTGACTTATTTTTTTATTACTTGTTTTCAAAGTTTCCTTTTAATATATTTATTATGTTTACTCTAAATTGTTATTTTCTATAAAATAATAACTCAGCCATTATTTGGTAAGCTTTGCATAATGATATTGCATCTTGTTACAAATAACTTGCTGAGTAATTTATGTACTCACAACTATATCCATACTTACTTAGTTGTTGAAGAGGAGCCATATCAGATAGAGGTATCTAAGGAGGATTCTTCAACGACTTCTCAGAATATGACTTCGCTTCCCAGTCAATTTCCTGTGGGTATGTCGAATGGCCACTACGCTTATTAGTTTTTCCATTGCTAGTCTTTGTTAAGCCCTTTGGGCTATTATTTGTGAGCTTGGCTATGTGGTCACAACTCTGATAATTAATAATATTTTAGTCTTTTCTAGTTAATCCTGATTATGGTTGATATTTCATCTATGTTTTTACTGTGTACACTATCGTGATCCTAGACTAAGGCAAAATACACAGAGAGTCTAGATTTGCATATTCGGGTCTCGACAATAGGTTATGTGGTCACTGCCATCCAATGAAGTTAAAAACCCTCTTAGTGATGTCTAACATATCATACATTTTCATGAAATAATCTGCAGGTTAACTACTGGTAAAATAATTTAAATCCAATACCTTCCTAGTAATTTTCAAGATTCTTTGCTATTTATTATGGTCTATTGTTGAACCCAGAAATAACAACTTCAAATTCTCTGTGTGACTTGTACTAATCTAGGAACAACTAGTGCATATAGGAGGGTAACAAAGGTACATATCATCCATAAGGAACATTTATTCTTTAACTAAGTGTAAGCCTTAAGACCAGAGTTTACATCAACGGTTTATAGGCCAAATTATAAATAAGCACAACAGAAGAAAAAGTCATAGCAGAAGAAGCCCATTCGATCCACCCATAGGCAAACGATTGCGGGTCATTATCTAAATGAAAGTCCACACTGTAGTCGAACCCCTCCTTTGAGCAACCATTAAATAAGCAAGGGTGAATACAAAATGTAACTCGAAAGTTACACCAATAACAGAGTTAATGTATGCAAGGATAATGTCAAAGGAAGACTTAATAGGATTGTTTAAGTGTAAAGCAAAATTTTGACATTTAAATACAATAAATAGACGTAAACAACATAATTTAATACAATAACTAAAAAATGATTTGTAATCAAAATAATACAGTTAGTGTAGGTCCAACGTAACACTAACTTAACCATAGGTTTACGACTCAGACATTTTCTCCAATAGATTCCCTCTATCTATTCATTAATTAACTAACCAAGTTTGAAACCCAAAGTCAAGCCCATGAAAAACTTTGCAGAAATTGTACAGCTTTACCCACAAGTGATAATCAACTTATACTATCGATCAAAACACGCTTCCTTAGGCATGCGTAAGTGATTATCACAAGACCTTTACAATGAATAATTCTCAATATGGTCACGTCCGCTAAGGTTTCACCACAACATAAAATCTACTAACTTGGGCCCCCTCTTGCATCGTGTGAGTTACTAGTGCCCTAGCCACACCCATATTCATCCCGATGGTGAAACCAAAGTTGAGATACACAAATTATTTAGCTAGGTTTGTCCCGTACTGGACTAGTAGTAGTATGGAATGGCTTTGTAATAGTATCTTACAGACCGGTCCTTAATTAACATAGGCAAGACTTACCTCATACCAACATTGTGCCACCAAGCACCCACCCTCCAACCATTTTTTTCTAAATCTAAACCATCTTTTTATTTGATTATATCAAGTATTTCATAAACCTCCTTGACACTCCAATGTCAAAGATATATTTTATAATTCATCATTTCATGTGCAATGTTTTCCAAGCCTAGATTCATGTCTATGCATGTCTAAGCCTTTTCTACAAAATTTCTAGTCATCGCGTAGTGTACTAACTAATGTTTTATCCATGGTGACAAGGTATAAGGTGTTCATTGTCAAATGTGGCTATAAACAAGGATTGGGAAATAACTAAAGTTAAAATGGGGATTTAATTTATGATTGAATAAAAACAAGCATGTATAATGATTTAAAATATAATATAAGTAATTTGAAATGATGGGTTCAAATGATCAAATGTATAACTTGCCTTCCTCTGTGAATTGGTGAAGCGAATCATCGATGAAATCACAGTCTATTGAAACGTCGAAGTCTACATGAGTAAATGTCCAAAAACAAACAAAATTCAAATAAAATTTTAAAATTTAAAAGGCTTATAGAAAATAAATATTAGGATTTTACATGAATTGATAAAAAAGGGGTCAACCGGAGCTAGAATGAAGGAGAACGGGCTTTCGAAAGATTTAATTCGGGAAAAAGAGAAAGAAAATATTTTTTCAGGGTTTTCTAGATTTATCCTATTTTCTTTCTAAAGGAAATTCGGACTAATGGGTCAAGCTGCCATCATTAAAATTTTTAATTTTAAAGGAGGGACTGACATGTGCGTCTGTAGTCTATGGACCGGGTTGATGAGAAGTCAGCTTGGTCCATGGTGGACCAGGCTCACAGTTGACTAGGCGGCACCACGCATGCAACTAACTGTGTTTGGGGAGGTGATGTGGCATCCACATGGCAGCCATCTGGTAGCTGATGTGGCAATGAAGGTGGTGGCACTCTGGGACCGAGGGTCACTAGTCTTCGGGTGCATGCTGGTTGAGCATGAGGCGAGGGAAAGAGAGGCGCATTAGGGGCTTCAATTGGGACTGGATTTGGCACCTGGGAGCGACAAAAAATAGCCGGTGGCGAGGTCGAAGCTTGTATGCTTTAGAAATTCAGTTTTTGGGTTTTTATTGAAATTTTTAGGAATTATATATTAGTTCAACTAATTAACCTAAGCCGTTTTCCCCTCTCTTAGAGCTTTTCCTCGGTTCCTTTAGACTTCTCCAACCATCGGCCAATGCCACCTTTCGCCCAAGCGCTGCCTCCACATGAGCCACCCCACGCCACCCACGGCTTGCTTCAATAGCACGCCTCAGTCATTCCCCAACCACCCCAACCACTTTGGCAGCCCATGCTCCTCCTAGTTCCCCCTCTTTTTCCTCCAGCCACTGCCGCCCCACTTGGCCCCCCAGCTCTGGCTGCCGCGCTCCACCGCCTGCTCACTATGGTGCCACCTGGCCTATGCCGCTGCCTCCCCTAGCTCCTCGCATAGCTCATCAACCTATTTTATAGCTCAGCCTCCCCTCACCATGGTCACGGCACTGCCGCCAAGCCACCTTGCTCTGGCTGCTGCTTCCCTCTGTTCTATCGTGCTTGCTTCCTGTGTTTCTAGTGAGCTCCCCTGCATGTGTTGCTATGTGTACTTGTGGGCCCATTTATAACTATGGACATGTCTATTGTGATAAGTTGGTAGCTAATAACTTCTAGTAAGCAATTGAGATAGTAAATATTTTGTTTCAGCCAATGCTCACATGAAATGATGGTTGATTAAATGCAATAATGCCTAAAGATTAAAATCCCGAAATTAATCATGGAACTAAAATGCAAATAAAAAGTTCAAACTAAAGATATGATAAAAGAATAATCTAGGTAGAACCAAAATAAGATAAACTGTAGGACTGAACAGGCAACAGAGGGGAGTGAATGGTGCCTTCAAACCTCCCCAATTATTCTCACAACACTTCTTCTCCAATAGTACTGAGCTATGAAGTCAGGGATCGAATGCTTACTAGAAGCGGAGAAAAACAGACCGAAAACAGAGAGTAAATAGACGCTGGCCAAAGATAGTCAGAGCGGTCGAGACTTTACTACGTGGTCGTAAGTCTCTATGCCGTGGTCGAAACAACCGAGCGGGTGTCTGTCTACGTACAGAGTGGTCGAACGCCAACTTGTGGTCGATCAAACTACTCGGACGAAGACAGTCAGTTCTCTAGTCATAACCACATGGTCGTAGCCAATAGGTGATCGAACGATTAACGTGGTCAAAACTAGATCACCATGACAGAAGATTAGCATCGTCGAAAAGAGTGCAATGTGGTCTGGTACTTGACCATGGTCGAAACCAACATACTTGTAAATCCAGTCGACATACCAGGCAAGGATTGCACTGATTTCGACTACACACAACCAGATTAACCAGAAGACAAGAAGTCGACAGAACTGGCCGTGGTCGAAGAGGTGGTCTTAGCGCATCCGGCAAAACAGAGGACTGTCGGGAGGCACACACCCGCAAAACCAAGAACTCAAAGAACTTTCGACTTAGAGGACAAAAGGCCAAGAAACTTTGCACACAGAAAGATGGAGATCTCAAGAAGTTGCACTAACGATTAATTGAAAGATTTGCAACAAAAATGAGATCTCTGCTAGAAATCATCGAGAAAGCTTACGACCATGTCTGAGAGAAAGATGAACTACGACCAGACCTTGCTCTCAGGACTAGACTAGCCAAGGAGGCTTTGAGGATGATTCCCAGTACAGAGCAAGTCAAATTTTGAGCAACCCGAAAGGAAACAAACTCTCAGACAAAATGAGAAAAGAAGAGAAGAGGGAACAGAGAAAACACGAACAAGTCAAAACAAACATCAATCAGACATAAGAACTCAAATAGAAGCACAAAGATTGATGTATTGCACTCATGGAGGTTTCTATGCCCACTCCATCCAGGAGGACTAGGAGCACAAGCACTCTGCCACAGAGAACAACTCACGCAAGAACAGAAAACAAAACCCAGAGCTTCTCCAAAAAAACCACACAAGCATTGGTGCTCTACCCTCCTATTTATAGTCTTTAGTAGCGGGGGGTAACTTGTTAACCCCAACTAACACTGGGTTTTACACACACGACAACCCGCTAACACCGACAGATCATAGTGCTTTAACAGAAACACTTCCTTTTGCAGGCCTGAGTCAATTCACTCAATTACCCCTCAAGCACATTCCCGGAAGCTTCCTGTTCTCGCACGACCGCACCTGGCTTCCGACCGACTGGACCTCGACACCTCCCTGAGCCTAGTCCTGGTCCACTCGTTGCGTACAACCGCACCCAGCATCCTGACCGTCTGCATCTTGACTCCTCCCCGAGCCTATCCCGGTCCACATCACCGTTGCCCGTCATATTCACCTCCGGCAGCTCTAGCTCCAGTTCCTCGTTGTTCCGGCTTGCAACCACCTCACCAGCCTCGATCATCTTCGGCGTCTCCCTAACCGTTCTGGACCTCAACACCTCCTGTGCCTAGTCTCGGTCCATTTACGCCTCACCATGACCTAGCTCAGAAGTCCTACAACCAACACTGACAAGCAAACCATCGCATAGCACCGCACCAGACATAAAGATCATACATCTGCATCAAAAGAATGTACTAGGAAATCAACCCAGCTGGTCATAAACCACTTATGGCCACTCGAATGCACATGACATGAAGTACTTGAAGCCCAAAATTTCCTTCCAACAGCCCATGACCACACATCGAGTTGTTACGACCACGTCGCAGGTTGCTACGACCATGGAAACAGAAGCTACGACCCGGTAGCAGATCGCTACTACCATCGCTAGCATCTACGACTATATCGGAACTGGTCACAATGACTTATGACTGCTGAAGTCGAAGCTACTGACCACCAACCACGGCAGTCGAAGCTACAACTAACGACCACGGTAGTCGAAGCTACGACTAACGACCACGGTAGTTGAAGCTATCGACAACCGACTACGGCGGTTGAAGCTAGGACTATCAACCACGTTAGTCGAAGCTACCGACCACGGCGGTTGAAGCTAGGACTATCAACCACGTTAGTCGAAGCTACCGACCACGACGGTCGAAGCTACGACTATCGACCACAGTAGTTGAAGCTACCGACCATGGCGGTCAAAGCTACAACTATCGACCATGGTAATCGAAGCTACCGACCACCGACCACGGCAGTCGAAGCTACATATATTTACCACGGCGGTCGAAGCTACCGACCACCGACCATGGCGGTCGAAGCTACTGACCACCGACCACGGTGGTCGAAGCTTTCGACTACCGACCACGATCAGTCGAGGCTTTTGACTACCGACCACGAACAACGTGGTTGAAAACCCGTCTACTAACAACGTGGTCGAAAACCTGTTTGCTGACCACGACAATACACAACGTGGTTGTAAATGCGAGTCAACAACGTGGTCATAAATCTTTCAGTCGACGATGACTCACAACATGGTTGTAAAGGTTACCTTCGACCACGTGGTCGAAACTGGTCTGCCAACCACTTGCTAGGGCTAATGCCTTTGCAGAAATAGCACAAACTTCAAAAAACAAAACTCAATCTTTCGAAAATAGGGGTCAATTACTCATCACACATATGGGGTCATTTCACATGGTCTCTCATAAACTTTAATTATAAATTGGAAATAGAAATTTGTAGCCGTGGCTAGATGCGTAGGGTAAATAAAGCTAATATAAACCAATGGTTCTGGGTATGCATGTAGACTTGTGCATCAGAAGAGCAAAAACCATTAAATGGTGCGATGACATGGTACTATGTTTAGAAGTTGCTCGGCATGATTAAATAATAGATCGAGCCATGGTGTTCAATAGTTGGCTATGCCTAGCCATCTTCATGTCCAAAGCAGAATATTCTCGGGAATATTTTTTTTATCATGAACCATCCTTGGCATCCTTCTCGACAAATTTTCTTCTGTAGTTTCCATTTCACTCGAACCTTGGTTGGCCCCATCAATATTCCGCGCCCAATAAACTTCGCCTCAAATCACCAACTTATGCATAATAAAACCTAAATGAGTTCATTCGGATTTATTTGGACTTTTGAGTTATTTGAATTTAGTTATGTAGTGCGTAATTAGAATTTAGAGTATTGAAGACTAAATAGATCAAGCGAGATCAAGAAAAAGATGAGGACTAAGAGTACAAGACCATCTACTGAGAAGACTTTGAGTCAGATCAAGATTTTGGTAAATTGAGCAAGGTAAGTCACCACTTTGATCATATTGAACCTACTTTTGAATGCATGTATTTTATTGAAAGTATCAAATTGTGTGCTTTACTTTATTATGCAAATTATATTCGCATTAGATCATAGTTAATTCCTCATGAATGATTGCTTAATTACATCCCACTCCGTGGCTTTAGACGTAAAACCTTGTTGACCTAGAATTAATGGCTAATATACTAGTAATAAATTTGTATCTAAGTGCCATGCTTTGTATTGCATAGAAACTTGGGGGCGTTAATTTGCCCTGTCATCATTTTAAACATGAGAAATTTGTTTGGGTGGTCACTGGTATGTTATAACATAATTATTTTATACTCTTAAAAACCCCAACATGCATATTTATCTAGGCGGATGGTAAGAGGGGTTGTTACAGTGCATGCATGAGAATGTGTGGATTCACTACTACAAAAGAGGCTAAACTGGACGCTTACATCATAGATGGTTCCTAGGAACCATCTGTGCTGCAAGTATCACAGACAGTTCATACGAATAACTGTCTGTGGTATTTTCACAGATGGTTTTTAATACAAACCGTCTGAGATAACTTCATTATCACAGATGGTTTTTAATACAAACCATTTGTGAAGTATCACAGATGGTTCTAGACAAGAACCATCTGTGATAATGGCAGACATCACAGACGGTTCTTATCAAGAACCATCTGTGATACTTCACAGGTGGTTTATATTAAAAACCATCTATGATAATGAAGTTATCATAGATGGCTTGTATTAAAAATCATCTGTGATATGTTTCCTGCCTCATAATCCTCCAAAATTTCATAATCTCCCGCCTGAGTCCGAGTAGGATTCCGTTCCAAGACATCTTTAGTAAAACGGGCATAACTTCTGCATACGGTCTCCGTTTTCGATGTTCTTGTACTAGTTAGAAAGCTAACGATGAGCTCGATCCAAAATAAATGACCTACTTGTGCTAGTCACCCTCTAAGACTCTCAAAATCGGCCATCTTTAGCCCCAAATTTGCATTACAAGTTTTTGGTTTCTATTTTTGCCCTTTTTCTTAGTCTTCCCTTTGAAATTTGGATTTTGTTTCAACTGAAAAGTTGTAGATCTCATCGAAACCTTTCAAATGAGTAAATATAAGCCATATAAAACTTTGATAATTTATGTTTTGATACTAGTTGTTTATATTGCACCGGTATATAAAACTTTGTGCTCTAATTCACAGATAGTTGGTATATAGAACCGTCTGTGATATTCATTCATCATAGATGGTTCTTGCTACCAACCGTCTGTGATAGATAGTATAACAAATGGTTTGTATATAGAACTGTCTGTGATAATCTGGTCGTTGGGCCCGTCGATCCTCCGCAACCCAACCTAGCCAATAGAAATCCACCAACCCTTACCCCATGGAGAGTAGCTCCACCTCTCCGTCCCCGCGCCAAAAATTTTCACACTCCCGCCTCTCCCTCCTCTATAAATAATCACCGAAACCTAGCCTCCTTGCCATTCTCCTCCTCCTTGGCCCTTACCATAATAGCCCGCACGAAGCAGACGACGCACAAGTCTATGGGAGGCAAGACACCACAGAAGCAACTAGCTACCAAGGCGATGCTCAATCAACGCCGACGATGGTGGGTGTCAAAGACATCCAGCTCATGTGCTGCATCAGAGGCGAGAAGGTCTAGGCATAAAGGATCTTTGCTTTTTCTTTGTTTTTGTTGTGTTAGCTAGATGGGTAACCTGCTCATTGTTTTGGGATATTGTAATGGTACACTCTAATCTTAATAAAAATGGAATGTGTATTGTGTTTCTTACTATATTTGCTTGTTTTCAGATGGCATAGTTAACATTTCCTGAGTGTAGCCAAAAAAAGAAAAAAATTAGGTATAGAATGAGCTATCACAGATGATTTTGTGATATAAATCGTTTGTGAAGGATTATCACAGACAGCTCAAACCAAAAACGGTCTGTGATACTAGCACATCACAAACGATTCTATCTACCAACCATCTATGATGAAAAAATATCACAGACGGTTCTAGCTACCATCCATCTGTGATACTCATCCATTATAGACGGTTGGTAGCTAGAATCATCTGTGATGTGTGAGTATCACAGATGATTTTTGATTCGAGCCGTCTGTGATGGTGCTCTTCATAGACGGTTCTAGTCACAAACTGTCTGAGTTGTGATTATCACAGACGGCTCACAAACCGTCTGTGATAACCTCCGATTATCACTGACCCATAAATTCAGATGGTTCCGAAAACCGTCTGTGATAATGGTTCCGAACCGCCGTCTGTGATAACCCTTTTTGTAGTAGTGATTGTGTTTGAACCACCTAGATAACCCTAAGGACTGAATCTTCTCATGACCTTCTATGTAACAAGTACAACCATAAGTCTATAAAGTACAACTTGACTTAGTAAACTTATCAAACCCTAAAAGTTATCTCATTGGCGGGGGAGTACAGGTGCAATCAAGGGAAGGGTGAAGTCTGTCAGCTACGCTAGTCGTTGTAGAAAGTAGTAGTCCAGCTGCGACTAATCATTTTGTAGACATCCCGAACAACTTAGTGGAGTGGGAGAAGCCCATATGGGTGAGATGATGGAAGGAGCAAGGTATTTTGAAAAGTTACTGTGATGATCTATTCATCTGCATGTCTAAGGAATCATGTAAACTAATGAGCTGATCATTTCTTGCGGGTAAAGTGTGCAACCTTTGCAGAGTTAAACTATTTGAACAGCTGTACCCATGGTCATGGGCGGGCATGGGAGTTTAACATGATATAGTTCTATTTCAAAAACTTTGTAGGTGGAAAATGGAAAAGTGAGGGGCAGTAAAAGACATGATTTGTGTTGCCTTGGGACGTGGATCCCAATGATGGTAATGAGTGGATATGACACTAAAAACTAGCATACGGTGCAGGTAACCTGGTGGATGGAAATATGTACTACTATTATTGCAAACTTTCATGCATTTTAGAAAACTTGGTTTCGGTTAAAATTGCTAAGTCTCAGGTAATTCCTATATCGGTATTTCAAAATAGTGGCTTTTCGTAGATAAAAGAACCATAAGCATTACTTTGTTTAGCCTTTCATCTATTATTACTGCATTTTGTGCATTGACTTGCTGAGTACATTTGTACCCACTCTTGCTTAATTACAAACATTCAGTACGTCAAAAAGAAGAAATGCAAGCCGTGTGGTCATTTAAAGGTGTCAACTAGATCAAGAACTAGGTTGCGTACTCTAGTTGGCTACCTGTGGGCATGTCTTGAGGGTCTCACCTATGTGAAGTTTTCATTTTCACTGCTACTTTTTATTGATTTTAGCCTAATTGGCCCCATGAGTAAGTCTACTATTATATTCATACTTCCACATGAAATGTACTTTGATATTCAATAATTTATCTGTGAGCACTATCTACTAATCCAAGGAATAGTACGGTGGATTCACAGAGAATTCTGATTGTAAAGTCTAGGTTCAACACCAATGAATGACCTTACAATTTGGACCATCCACATACATATTTTGTGCATGGGGAGGTGAGCCACTAACTCACCAGTTGCATCGATTAGGGATAAACCCTAAGCCAAACCAGTTGCAAGAGGACATCGAATCATGAAAACAAAAAAATGAAGCAACCAAAGAAGAATGATTGTAGGATTAATCTCACTCTTAGAAAGAGGGATGGCGATCAAATCTGCTGATGTATTGTAGCCTGTAGAGCAATCAATGCCAATGAAATGTTGAATAACTAATGTTTCTGAGCGATCCTGTCAAGACCTGAATGTGCAAATCCAGACTCTGTGTATTCTACACCAGTCCAGGATCATGGTAGTGCATATAGTGAAAATATAGATGAAATATCAACCATGATCACGATTAACTAAGAAAGACTCATATATTATTAACTGTCAAAATAACGACCCTATGGCCAATCTTACAAATAATAGTCTGAAGGGCCTAACAAAACTAACTAGCAGCGAAAAATAGAAATAAATGAAGTAACCATTCGGCATGCTACAGGCAATCGACTGGGAAGCGAAGTCCTAATCCAAGAAGTCGTCAAAGAATCCTTCTTCAAGTACCTCTAGTTGATATGGTTCTTTATCAACTGAGCAATAATAGATATAGCCGTGAGTACATAGAGTACTCCAATATGTCATTTGTAACAAGATGTAATATATAATTATGCAAGGCTTATCAAATAATGACTGAATGATTACTTTGCAGAAAGCAATAGTTTAGAGTAAATAAAATAAATAGATTAAAATGTGCTTTGAAAATGATTATTAAATAAATAATTTGAAGAAATTGAGCAAACCACAAGTGAACTGCCCATTACTTCCCAAACCAACCAAACCCAATTTTAAATCACCAAGCATTATCCATAACTGAGGACACGACTATTCAAATAGTTTTACGCTCTATGGAGGTTGCACAACTTTACCCACGAGACATGATCATCCCATATTGCCATGCGATTACTACACATACTTGGGTGTGTGGTGGAAAGATCATGACAAGTACTTTACAATGCTTAATCTCAAACTGATCTCACCCACTAATGTTTCGCTACAGAGTAGGCTGACTACCTAATCGGTAAGATTCTCCTCTTGCGCCAACAAAACATCTCAATGGTGAAACCAAGGTTGAAACATCACAAATTAATTAGCAAGGTCCATCCCATACTAGACTTATGGTTGTGCGATAAGGCTCAGATTAATGGCGAATAAAGTTAAGTCCTTAGATATTACCCAAGCAAAATATCCACATCCCAATATGCTATTAGCACCCACTTCACTTCACATTTACTCGCCCAAGTGAAAACTATTACGGTTTAACCAAGACTAATGATACCACCCATGTCATAGTACACATATTTTATAACTATAGCTACAATCGTGATTCAATATCTCATTAAGTCAAAATTAATTATTTCATCACCATGTGATGATGAGCCCAATGTAACAATAAGTATGGCTAAGCATATTAGAAGTATAATCCAAGTGGATACTAATATTACATCACTAGATCATTAACCATCCTACGGTGATAATAGAATCATGGCATTCAAGATTGGTTAATAACCATCAACTACAAGGGTTTGTATTAAATTAGCAATACATGATAATTTGAAATAAAATAATAATAAATACATTTGAAACAATAGGCTCAACACACTACTACAAAAAGGGTCATCACAGACGGTTCGGAACTGCCATCATAGACGGTTTTCTGTATTTATGTGTCAGTGATAATCGGAGGTTATCACAGACAGTTTGTGAGCCGTCTGTGATAAAGACAACACAGACGGTTTGTAACTAGAACTGTTTATGAAGAAAACTATTACAGACGGCTTGAAACAAAACCATCTGTGATACTCACACATCATAAACGGTTCTAGTTACCAATCGTCTGTGATTCGTGAGTATCACAGATGGTTGGTATATAGAACCGTCTGTGATTCGTGAGTATCACAGACGGTTGGTATATAGAACTATCTATGTAGTCCTTCATAGATGGTTTTAGCACAAACTGTTTGTGGTAGTTCGTCTTATACCTATGACCTTTGAAAACAAGCAAATACAGTGGCAAACACAACAGCACATTCTATTTCCATTATGATTAGAATCCACCATTACAACATAACAAGATAACGAACCTAACTCTTTAACACGGCAAGAATATATAAGGGCATCTCCAGCAGGAGCCCTCAAAACAGGCCCCCTACTTTTAATTTGAGGGCTTCCTCTACTTTTGATGGCCCTATTTTCTGGGCTGCACTCCAGCAGGAGCCCTCAAAACAGGGCCCCTACTTCTCAATTCCCTCTATTTCCTCACACACTATATGCATATGTATGAGACAAAAGCACAATACACAATAAAATATTTATGATTTCAAAATGAGGGACAATATTTAAATTTATGAATTCAAATACGAATATTCAAATTTAAATTCAAATTTGTTTCGAATTTTATTGTTCCAAATTTAAATTCAAATTTATTCCGAATATTCAAATTTAAATTCAAATTTGTTCCGAATATTCAAATTTAAATTCAAATTTGTTCCGAATATTCAAATTTCAATTCAAATTTGTTTCGAATATCCAAATTTGAATTTAAATTTGTTCCGAATATTCAAATTTAAATTCAAATTTGTTTCGAATATTCAAATTTAAATTCAAATTTGTTCTGAACATTCAAATTTAAATTCAAATTTGTTTCAAATATTCAAATTTGTTCCGAATATCCAAATTTGAATTTAAATTTGTTCCAATATTCAAATTTAAATTCGAATTTATTCGGAATATTCAAATTTGTTTCAAATATTCAAATTTAAATTCAAATTTATTCCGAATATTCAAATTTGTTCCGAATTTAAATTTGTTTCACTCGTACGGGAAAAAACGAGGAAAGCTGAAAAATGAGAGTTTATAGGGGCCCCTAGGAATGAGGGTGAAGGGGATTTAAGGGCCTCTCAAATTTGAGGGCTCTAGTAGGGGCCTCTTGACCTCTATTTTTGCCTCAAGCCCTCAAATTTGGTTTTGAGGGCTCAAGTAGGGGCCCTGCTGGAGATGCTCTAAGAAGCATAGATCCTAGTAGAGAGTAGAAGCTGGATGTGCGATAAGGCTCAGATTAATGGCGAATAAAGTTAAGTCCTTAGATATTACCCAAGCAAAATATCCACATCCCAATATGCTATTAGCACCCACTTCACTTCACATTTACTCGCCCAAGTGAAAACTATTACGGTTTAACCAAGACTAATGATACCACCCATGTCATAGTACACAGATTTTATAACTATAGCTACAATCGTGATTCAATATCTCATTAAGTCAAAATTAATTATTTCATCACCATGTGATGATGAGCCCAATGTAACAATAAGTATGGCTAAGCATATTAGAAGTATAATCCAAGTGGATACTAATATTACATCACTAGATCATTAACCATCCTACGGTGATAATAGAATCATGGCATTCAAGATTGGTTAATAACCATCAACTACAAGGGTTTGTATTAAATTAGCAATACATGATAATTTGAAATAAAATAATAATAAATACATTTGAAACAATAGGCTCAACACACTACTACAAAAAGGGTCATCACAGACGGTTCGAATCGCCATCATAGACGGTTTTCAGATTTATGTGTCGCTGATAATCGGAGGTTATCACAGACAGTTTGTGAGCCGTCTGTGATAAAGACAACACAGACGGTTTGTAACTAGAACTGTTTATGAAGAAAACTATTACAGACGGCTTGAAACAAAACCATCTGTGATACTCACACATCATAAACGGTTCTAGTTACCAATCGTCTGTGATTCGTGAGTATCACAAATGGTTGGTATATAGAACCGTCTGTGATTCGTGAGTATCACAGACGGTTGGTATATAGAACTATCTATGTAGTCCTTCATAGATGGTTTTAGCACAAACTGTTTGTGGTAGTTCGTCTTATACCTATGACCTTTGAAAACAAGCAAATACAGTGGCAAACACAACAGCACATTCTATTTCCATTATGATTAGAATCCACCATTACAACATAACAAGATAACGAACCTAACTCTTTAACACGGCAAGAATATATAAGGGCATCTCCAGCAGGAGCCCTCAAAACAGGCCCCCTACTTTTAATTTGAGGGCTTCCTCTACTTTTGAGGGCCCTATTTTCTGGGCTGCACTCCAGCAGGAGCCCTCAAAACAGGGCCCCTACTTCTCAATTCCCTCTATTTCCTCACACACTATATGCATATGTATGAGACAAAAGCACAATACACAATAAAATATTTATGATTTCAAAATGAGGGACAATATTTAAATTTATGAATTCAAATACGAATATTCAAATTTAAATTCAAATTTGTTTTGAATTTTATTGTTCCAAATTTAAATTCAAATTTATTTCGAATATTCAAATTTAAATTCAAATTTGTTCCGAATATTCAAATTTAAATTCAAATTTGTTCCGAATATTCAAATTTCAATTCAAATTTGTTTGAATATCCAAATTTGAATTTAAATTTGTTCGAATATTCAAATTTAAATTCAAATTTGTTTGAATATTCAAATTTAAATTCAAATTTGTTCGAACATTCAAATTTAAATTCAAATTTGTTTCAAATATTCAAATTTGTTCCGAATATCCAAATTTGAATTTAAATTTGTTCCGAATATTCAAATTTAAATTCGAATTTATTCGGAATATTCAAATTTGTTTCGAATATTCAAATTTAAATTCAAATTTATTCCGAATATTCAAATTTGTTCCGAATTTAAATTTGTTTCACTCGTACGGGAAAAAACGAGGAAAGCTGAAAAATGAGGGCCGGAGTAGGGGCCCCCTAGGAATGAGGGCTGAAGGGGGGATTTAAGGGGCCCCTCAAATTTGAGGGCTCTAGTAGGGGCCCTGCTGGACCTCTATTTTTGCCTCAAGCCCTCAAATTTGGTTTTGAGGGCTCAAGTAGGGGCCCTGCTGGAGATGCTCTAAGAAGCATAGATCCTAGTAGAGAGTAGAAGCTGGATGTATCGGATGAAGACCAGATATCACCGACAATGGAGAGGAGACAATAGCGCCACTTTTGTGACACGACGGTGAGACTGGACAAGACACTCTTATGACACTTATGACAAGAGTGTATTGTGTAGTCGACTGAGGTGTCACAATGGAGGCTCTAGCTCACGGCGGTAGTCAGCATTGTCGAGGAACAAGCTGGATGCATCGGATGGCACCCGGATATCATCGGCATTGGAGAGGTGATAGTAGCGCCACCTTTGTGGCACGACGGTGAGAATGAAGAAGACACTCTTACGACACTTATGACAAGAGTGTGTTCTGCATTCAACCAAGGTGTCACAACAGAGGCGCTAGCTCGCAGGAGTATTCGGCGTTGTCAAGGAATAAGCTGGATGCATTGGATGGTGGCCGAATATCACCGACAATGGAGAGGCAGCGGTAGCACCACCTTTGTGCCATGACGGTGAGACTGTGTAAGACACTCTTACAACACTTACGACAAGAGTGTGCTATGTAGTCAACTGTGATGTCACAACAGAGGCGTTAGCTCACAGTGGTAGTCTATCGGCATCGTCGAAGGGAGGAAGCTATATAGTGGATGAACTCATACGTGACTGTTGGTGGGAAATTAGATGGGGAGTAATTAATAAGGGCCGAGCGGTAGGAGGAACCGGTGCCTGCCATCCGATGTGGATAGAATGGACGGGTGAGATCGAAATCCTGGGGGATACGCCGTGGATCGATGATGTGTCATTATCAGAGACGGTTTGTTGCACGAACCGTCTGTGATAATACACATATCAGAGACTGTTTGTTGCACGAACCGTCTGTGATAATACACATATCAGAGACGGTTTGTTGCATGAACCGTCTGTGATAATACACATATCAGAGATGGTTTGTTATCTGAACCGTCTATGATAAGTCACATATCAGAGACGGTTTGTTATACGAACCATCTATGATATTAATATTAGAGACGGTTTGGTATACGAACTATCTATGATATTAATATCAGAGACGATTTGGTATACAAACCATATGTGATAACGCTTAAATATGCACACCCTAATCCAGCTCTTCTAAACTGTCCTCTCCATCATCTTCTTCACCAGATTTCTCAATAATGGCATCTAATATTCTTTTGATCTTCTTCCTCTCATCTATCCATCATGAGTTGTCCGGCTGCAATCTTACACAGGCAGCCAACAATTTATGTCTGGAGCAACTCCTCCGCTCACACCCTACTCTCCTTCCTCGACTCGCTTCCATCCATCAGCTGGACCTCATCATTGGACATTGATGGAGGTGTCTCGTTGCCGCTTAGGAAAGGGAAACCGCCCTTAGCCTCGTTCTTCTCTGCAATGTGCACAAAGCAGAAGAAGCTCTTGCGGCAGTGAAAAGACACATAGATAACATTGCCGATCAAGCAGAAACGGCCAATTCTGAGGAAGCTTATCATGGCAACCTCTATGAGATTATGGTCCATGCTAATGATTTGCCCAGGCTGGAGGAGGAAGTGTAGAGAGCAAGGACAATCTTCATGGCATTCGAGAACTCAACGTCTGAACCTCCAACTCCAAAAGTCGAAAAAGAAGCATATGAAGCCCGACAGACTAAGATCTGGGAATCTCTTTTTTTAGGACTTTTGTAATAAATTTGCCTTGAATTTGTCTCTCATCTCAGTAGCTTCTATAGTTCATACAACAAAGGACAAAACACATATGGTTGTAAATGAAAACTATCTGTGATAGTTTCATAGACGGTTCTAATTAACAACCGTTTGTGATAATGCGTATATCACATATGGCTTTTAAGTCTAACAATCTGTGATAGTTTTAGAGATGGTTTTAGCCATGAACCGTCTATAATAATCAAAGCACAAACGTCTCCACAGAATCGTCTGTGTTGAGACGTCCTATATAACTTGTTTTGTAGTAGTGACATAATCAAAGGTTACGACTTATCTTGGCTTTGCTCAGTTACCACTTCTTGAACTTTAGTAAATAAAATCCAAAGATAGCAAGACTAGAACAAAAAGATATAGTTCAATTTTAGATGAATTTAAGAAGAAGAATGGGGTCAAACGAAGTTTGGACGGAGAAGAACGGGTTCTCAGAAGATTTAAATGTAAGAAAAAGGAAAAGAATACCATTGTAGCTTTTCTAGCGAGAAGGCGAGGCACATCAGGGATGTGGAAAATGAGGGGTGGCTTCGCGTTTTACACCTGGTCGGCATAGAATCTGAGACGAGCACGGCACACGAGTTCAAGGCAAGCATAGGAAGCGACAGTGAGGCAGACATGGAGAAGAATTCCCGGTGGAGATGTGACCGCGAGGAAGATGAACAGTGCACAACACTATTCATCTAACAGGGTTGCCCCACCTAGCAGCTACGACATGAAGGATGGCTGTAGATGGACGACGCATGGCGTGAGCGGATGGTTGCAGTGAAGCGGCTGGGGGCATTGGGCTGGCGCGTGGGAGATGGGCCAAGAAACTATGCCGAATTGGGCTGAGGAAAGGAGAAATTGTCCACGTGGCTAGAAGCAGACTTGGCTGAGAGAGAGAGACTCGACCCAATGGCTAATTCTGAATTTCTAAGGTTTTTTATTTTATAAAAAGGAAATAAATTCAATTGAGTTCAAACTAGTAGAAAATAAACTCCGACAAATTCAAGAAAATAGAGAAAAATTGCTTGTAACATAAGGAACTAAAGCAAAATAGATTTTAAATTAATTAAATTTATTTTAATCACATGAAGTTTTTAATTTCTAAAAATTCAAATTATGTTTTAAGTAATTCAAGAAAATTCAAAATGGTTATTGTATTTCAAAAGCTTTAACAAGCACTGAAAACCAGGATGTTACTGATCAAGTGGCCAATCAACAACTTGAACTAAAATAATCACACAAAATTAGAAGTGTAAAAGTAGATGAAGAAAACAGATGCATGTGAGAGAGCAATCTGGTGATTTTCTTTATTGATATGATTCCTTATGTACATCATATATGAGCTCTCGCCTATATTTACAAACTAATAGTCCTGTAGGGAATATGGTATGCGCCCACATGTCCATGGAGGGCAAGTAACTGTGTGGGGCCAGGTTTGGGGGATTAATTACGTAACAATACCAACCAAAGGTTTATTTCATTTTGGGTACATTAGAAAGAGTCCACTCCTCTAAAATATAGGCGATAGACTAGGCAAATATTTATAAAAAATAAAAATAATATTAATTATTGTGGTTACATACCTGTTGTGGTTACAGACCAAACAGAGAGAGATGTGGTAGTGGAGAGTTGGGAGAAAGTGAATCGTCTTCCTCCCTCTAGTCTTCCCTTGGTATATATATTCATATGGGCTGTGCTATTACAAATGTGCCCTTACATCGGTACCTCCCTGCCGGGGGTATTTAAGCCATTACATATGTCCCATTTTGGGCCCTATATAACCTTCTAACTGTTGGTGATATGCCCTAGAGGCAACATGGAGATGTTGAATATATCACATACTATGTTTATGATACATTGCTTTGTTCCTTAAAATAGACATTATCATTATTGATCAATGAGTATGTGACTTATTCATGAGACTCTTAATGCCAAAATGTTGCTATTTCTAAATGATCCCTGATCATATATCATATGAGGAACAAATATGATTCAAAGATCAGCATATGTATTGATTGATGATCATGTCTCATGGATCATGGTATGGAGATACCAAATCAATAATATGGACATGTGTTAGTGAACATATGTTGGATAGACCCGCCATGAGACACTGCAGAGATTCCATGTGTCATTAGTTGGTCTCAAGTAGTGTTTATGTAGAATCCTTAGACTTGAGATCATCATGGTTCCCAATATGCGTAGTAGCCTATTTTGGGACTACTAACCACTACTCCGTGGCTCGGTAGTCATAAAAGTAGTCTTCGGGTTTGCTATGAAACATGTAGTGGGATGTTAATGATCAAGATAGAATTTGCCCCTCCTTATGGGAGAGATATCTCTGGGCCCCTCGATGTAATGGATTATGAAAGTGCATGACCATGCCAATGTGATTGAGGAGTCAATCACAAGTTTGTAATCTATCACGGAATCGAGAGAGTGATTGAGCTATTAAGAGGATGACACAGGTCTCGCCTTGAGCTTAATCTATATCGTGAGGCAAAGGGATTCGTACATGAGAACATTACAGGTTCAGCCGATATGATCTTTACGTATATTTTGGGGTTAATATGTCTTGCTAGAGGCCGCTATTAACAGGGTGACCGGAAAGGTGTTTCCGGGTCGCGACCAAGTATACGTGAACCTGCTGTGGTCGCACACTTAACGGGTTGGAACACTAATTCGAATGTGATTCGGATGTGGGCTCAATTCGGATAGAGATCCTGATAGACTCCTATTGGGCCTCGGTCCACGAGGCCCAAGTGAGGAGGTCTATATATTTGGAGGCGGGGGTGAGGATACACGCTCGCTCCTCACGAGCAAAACCCTAGCCGCCACCTCCCGAGCCAAACCTAGCCGTTCGCGAGTCTTTGGTACACTCGCGATCGGCGTTCAACCGGGACGTGTGGATACCGGTGGAGGCGCTGCTCGTTGCGGCGTTGATCGGCATCAACAAACTACGATTGGATCTGCTCGTGGTGTGGTTGATCGCGTGGAGGAGACGATTTGTTCGGACGATCGGCTACTTCCACTACTACCTCGGCGCGTGGTTGGATCGGCTTCTCCAACTCTTCTTCACGCGCTGCGTCTAGTGGTAACGATCTATGATCCCTCCTTAGCATGATGTCCCGTGTGCGCGGTAGAAATTTTTATTTTCTGCTATCGTAGCCTCACGCGCTCCTTCAATGGTATCGAGCCATCTTGCTTAGTTTGCGATCGGATCGGCGCATATGTTGATATGCGGTTGTAGTAGATTGGATCTATTACAGTCTAGATCAATCGGTTCATGTGATGAATCGATGGTAGCACGGGTTGATGAGATCAATCGGTGAATCGGGGTTAGATGAGGCGCAGATTGTATTACTACTAGTGCCCTAGAGATTGTCTCGGATCGGCATAAGGTGGTTATGTCGAATACTAGTAGGATATGAATCTGATAGCCTCGGGCCAATAAAAAAAACTAGTGTCCTAGAGAATGTCTCGGATCGGCATAAGGTGGTTATGTCGAATACTAGTAGGTTACGGATCTGATGGCCTCGGCCCAGTGGAAAAACTAGCTTCCTAGAGAATGTCTCGGATCGGCATAAGGCGGTTGTGCCGAATAGTTTTTCCATTGCGATTTCATAGATTGGATCTGTAAATTTCGTAGGGTGTTCAGGGCGCCTTGTATAGCGTCATGGGTTCACATCGTTAGGTAGAATACGATTCTACGTCTAACTTGTTTTTGCAGAGAATGATGTGAATGGTATGGCCCTATATCTTATTGGAATGTATGAAATGTATGTGATGCATGTAACATTCGTTCATGGCCTGCGTGTCATGATTATTTCAGCTATTGTTAGCTGTCTATATTGTATTTAACGACTGCGTGTGACCTTAATGCTTGAATCTATCTTTGTAATCTTCAATTTCTAGCTATTATAGGTAGTAGCCTAGTTTTGAGGTTACAAGCTTTCAAGCATGGTGGCCTAAAGGAGTGATGTGGAGGATGGAGATCGTCTACACCTACATGGAGATGGAGATCACCATTTTTGGGCCATACTACTTCACGCTTAAATGTGTTTATCTGTGATATTATCTATCTTATTCTTATGCAATGTTTTTGTGATATGTTGCTTTGGTAGGATAGAATCCTCATAAAATTAGGTGTTCATGCCCTTCCATATGTTGCACTAAAAGATAATGATCACCGCATGGTAGGTCTACCAAAGTAGAGTGCCGTCGGTTATCATCATTATTTGGGGTAGATGTCGGACATCTACATGCGGAAGCATTTGGTTTACTTAACAAGGTTATCAAAACAGTTTTGGACCTTGGGGCATAGGTTGGGGCAGGGCATATTGATGTCACCCAACAAGCAAGAGTCACATAGAGATGTGATTAGCAAGGTGTTGCTTACCCATGTCACTAGTTTTCTAGCCGTGATGCCAAAGCTCACTAGGAATTTGTGAAATGAGGATCTTGACCCACTATGTGACCTAGAGGAGTTTTGTTGCAAAACACATAGTGGGAGTCTTTTGTTAAATAGTTTAATAAAAGATGAACATAAACATAGTGCTAAACTTTGCATATTCTTTGTTGTAGATCATGTCAACTAATGCCGCATCCAGTTCTTTTAATTTGCGATCTATTCTTGAGAAAGAAAAACTCAATGGAACGAACTTTATGGATTGGTATCGCAACTTGAGAATTGTTCTCAAGCAAGAGCGCAAGGAGTATGTCCTTGAGTCTCATTATCCCGATGACTTGTCGATAATGCTCTCATGGCTGCACGAAGAGCTTATGAGAAGCAAACGAATGATTACCTTGATGTGAGCTGTCTCATGCTTGCCACAATGTCCTCTCGAGCTTGAAGCAATATGAGAACACAGATGCCTAAAATATCATTGTGGGGTTGCGTGGTATGTTTGAGAACCAAGCAAGGGTGAGAGGTTCAACACTTCAAAGTCCTTGTTTGCGTGCGAGCTTGCGAGAGGAATCGTCGACCCTCATGTGATTAAGATGATTGGCTACATTGAGAGTCCGGAAAAGCTTGGTTTTCCCTTAGCCAAGAGTTGGCTATCGATGTGATTCTCCGATCGCTCCCCGAGCTTTGAGCCATTCATATTGAACTATCACATGAACAACATGGATAAGACCTTGGCGAGTTGCATGGGATGCTAAAAGCGCCGAGGAAAGCATTAAGAAAAGCAGCAATCATGTGATGATGATGCGAAAGGCAAGGGCAAGCCAATGTCAAGAAAGGCGCGGTCAAAGAGTTAGCTCGATGAGATCGCGAGCAGTTCTAAGGCCAAGCAAGTCAAGAAGGGCGCTACTCTAATGCGATTGTTACTCTCGTAAGCAATCAGGTCATTGGAAAAGGAACGCCCAAAGTACTTGGAGGATCTTGAGAAGAAGAAGGGAAGTACGACTTCCTCTCCGTATAAATGTTATAGAGATCAATCTTGCTACTTCATCCACTGATTCTTGGGTATTTGATACCGGATCGGTTGCTCACCTTTGCAAATCGTTGCGGGGGCTAAGAAGAAGTAGAAGTTTGAGGAGGAGCGAAGTGGATCTTCGCGTTGGCAATGGAGCAAAAGTTGCTGCGGTCGCTGTTGGCACCATGCCATTGTCTTTACCTTCGGATTAGTTTTGGAATTGAATAATTGTTATTGTGTTCCATCTCTTTCCAAGAACATTATTTCGCTTCATGTTTGCAAGCGTAAGGTTATGACTTTAGATCTGTGAACAATGGTTGTTCTCTTTATTTCAAAGATATGTTCTATTGTCATACTCCATTGGTGAATGGGTTATATGTTCTTACTCTTGAAGAGTCACCGGTCTATAACATTAATGCAAAGAGGCAATGTTCGAATGATTTAAATCCCACGTTTATTTGGCATCGCCGCTAGGTCACATAAATGAGAAACGCATGGAGAAGCTCCATAGAGATGGTATTCTGCACTCATTTGATTTTGAATCATTTGAGACATGCGAATCTTGTTTACTTGGCAAGATGACAAAGGCACCTTTCACCGGTCAAGGTGAACGGGCAAGTGACTTATTGGCACTCGTACATTCGATGTATGTGGACCAATGAGCTCAATAGCCGAGGGGTTTTCAGTACTTCATAACTTTTATCGATGACTTTAGTAGATATGGGTATATCTACCGATGAAGATAAGTCTGAATCCTTTGAAAAGTTCAAAGAATTCCAAAATGAAGTGCAAAATTATTTAGGCAAGACAATCAAGTTTCTACGATCCGATCGTGGAGGCGAGTATTTGAGCCATGAGTTTGGCAATCATCTGAAGGATTGTGGAATTGTTCCACAATTGACTCCGCCAGAACACCTCAATGGAATGGGGTATTCGAACGAGAAATCGCACCTTATTAGATATGGTGCGCTCCATGATGAGCCAAAGTGATCTTCCGTTGTCTTTTTGGGGTACGCTCTTGAAACACCGCTTTCACACTAAACAGGGTTCCATCAAAATCAGAGAAAAGACACCATATGAGATGTGGACAGGACAACGCCCTAGCTTGTCTTTTCTTAAGATTTGGGGATGTGAGGCTTATGTAAAACGTTTACAATCTGATAAGCTCACCCCTAAATCTGATAAATGCTTCTTTATCGGGTATCCTAAGGAAACAAAAGGATATTACTTCTATAATCAAGGAGAAGGCAAAGTGTTTGTCGCCTGGCATGGTGTCTTCTTAGAGAAAGAGTTTCTCTCAAGAAGGGATAGTGGAGCACGGTGCAACTTGAAGAAATTCGAGAAACACCAAAACGTTTCAGCTCCTAAGGTAACCACAACAGATGAACAAACTGTTGAAGAACCTGTTGTGGACACACCGCACCACGTAGGTCGAGAGGTCACGTCGTGCACCGAGAGGTACATGTTCTTGACTACTCAACAACGGGACATATTGTTGTTAGACAACGATGAGCCTAAGACCTATGAAGAAGCGATGGTGGGACCGGACTCGAGAAATGGCTTGAAGCCATGAGATCCAAATTGAATCCATGCACAGAATCAAGTTTGGAACTTGGTTGATCCTCCCGATGGTGTTAAAACCATTGAGTGCAAATGGATTTTCAAGAAAAGATAGACATAGATGGAAATGTTCACATCTATAAAGCGCGATTGGTGGCCAAAGGTTTCAAACAAATTCAAGGTGTTGATTATGATGAAACTTTTCGCCCGTCGCAATGCTAAAGTCTATTCGGATCATTCTAGCGATTGCTGCATATTTCGAGTATGAAATATGGCAAATGGATGTCAAAACAGCTTTCCTTAATGGAAATCGAGTGAGGATGTGTACATGACACACCCACGGGTTTTGTCGATCCGCAATCACCGAAAGATATGCAAGCTGCAAAGATCCATTTATGGATTAAAGCAGCATCTCGAGTTGGAACATTCGCTTTGATGAAGTAATCAAAGGGTTTGGTTTCATCAAGAACGAAGAAGAGCCTTGTGTTTACAAAAGGCTAGTGGGAGCACACTCGTGTTTCGGTCTTATATGTGGATGACATATTACTGATCGGAAATGACATTCCTATGCTCGAATCATTAAGTCTTCATTGAAAATAGTTTCTCTATGAAAGACTTAGGAGAGGCGGCATATATTCTGGGCATCAAGATCTATAGGGATAGATCAAGAAGGCTAATTGGATTAAGCCAAGATACGTACATTGACAAGGTATTGAAAAGGTTCAACATGCAGATTCCAAGAAAGGCTTCCTACCTATGTCACATGGTATAAATCTTAGCAAGAGTCGGTGTCCTAGTACACCTAATGAGCGGGATAAAATGAATGCGATTCCATATGCTTCGCTATGGGATCCATTATGTATGCCATGCTTTGTACACGCCCGATGTCTCGTATGCTTTAAGTGCTACAAGTAGATACCACCAGATCCAGTGAAAGTCACCGGATTGCCGTAAAGAACATCTTGAAGTACTTGAGAAGAACTAAAGATGTGTTCCTCGTCTATGGGGTGAGGAAGAGCTCGTTGTAAATGGTTACACCGATGCTAGCTTCCAAACCGACAAAGATGATTTTAGATCGCAATCTAGATTTGTGTTCTCGCTGAATGGCGGTGCGGTGAGTGGAAGAGTTCCAAGCAGAGACGGTTGCTGATTCTACAACGAAGCCGAGTACATAGCAGCCGAAGTCGCTAAAGAGGCTGTTTGGATCAAGAAATTTGTTTCGAGCTTGGTGTGGTGGCTAGTGCCTCCAGCCCAATGGACCTCTCTCAGTGACAATAGTGGGGCCATTGCGCAAGCCAAGGAGCCTAGATCGCACTAAAAGTCCAAGCACATTCTACGACGATTTCATCTCATCCGCGAGATTGTGGAGAGAGGCGATGTGAAGATATGCAAAGTACAAACGGATTTGAACATTGCAGATCCGTTGACAAAGCCGCTTCCCACCAAAGCATGAGGCTCACACTAGGGCAATGGGTATTAGATACCTACATGGTTGACTCTAGTGCAAGTGGGAGATCACAGTGATATGCCCTAGAGGCAACATGGAGATGTTGAATATATCACATACTATGTTTATGATACATTGCTTTGTTCCTTAAAATAGACATTATCATTATTGATCAATGAGTATGTGACTTATTCATGAGACTCTTAATGCCAAAATGTTGCTATTTCTAAATGATCCCCGATCATATATCATATGAGGAACAAATATGATTCAAAGATCAGATATGTATTGATTGATGATCATGTCTCATGGATCATGGTATGGAGATACCAAATCAATAATATGGACATGTGTTAGTGAACATATGTTGGATAGACCCGCCATGAGACACCGCAGAGATTCCATGTGTCATTAGTTGGTCTCAAGTAGTGTTTATGTAGAATCCTTAGACTTGAGATCATCATGGTTCCCAATATGCGTAGTAGCCTATTTTGGGACTACTAACCACTACTCCGTGAATCGGGTAGTCATAAAAGTAGTCTTCGGGTTTGCTATGAAACATGTAGTGGGATGTGAATGATCAAGATAGAATTTGCCCCTCCTTATGGGAGAGATATCTCTGGCCCTCGATGTAATGGATTATGAAAGTGCATGGTCATGCCAATGTGATTGAGGAGTCAATCACAAGTTTATAATCTATCACGGAATCGAGAGAGTGATTGAGCTATTAAGAGGATGACACAGTCTCGCCTTGAGCTTAATCTATATCGTGAGGCAAAGGGATTCGTACATGAGAACATTACGAGTTCAGCGATATGATCTTTACGTATATTTTGGGGTTAATATGTCTTGCTAGAGGCCGCTATTAATGTGGTGACCGGAAAGGTGTTTCGGTCGCGACCAAGTATACGTGAACCTGCTGTGGTCGCACACTTAACGGGTTGGAACACTAATTCGAATGTGATTCGGATGTGGGCTCAATTCGGATAGAGATCCTGATAGACTCCTATTGGGCCTCGGTCCACGAGGCCCAAGTGAGGAGGTCTATATATTTGGAGGCGGGGGCCGAGGATACACGCTCGCTTCCTCACGAGCAAAACCCTAGCCGCCACCTCCCGAGCCAAACCCTAGCCGTCGCGAGTCTTTGGTACACTCGCGATCGGCGTTCCCCGGACGTGTGGATACCGGTGGAGGCGCTGCTCGTTCGCGGCGTTGATCGGCATCAAAAACTACGATTGGATCCGCTCGTGGTGTGGTTGATCGCGTGGAGGAGACGATTTGTTCGGACGATCGGCTACTTCCACTACTACCTCGACGCGCGTGGTTGGATCGGCTTCCCAACTCTTCTTCATTGCGCTGCGCCTAGTGGTAACGATCTATGATCCCTCCTTAGCATGATGTCCTCGTGTGCGCGGTAGAAATTTTTATTTTCTGCTATCGTAGCCTCACGCGCGTTCCTTCACTAACGAGCTCTTTGGTTTAGGTGGGGCCACCCCTACAACAGAGCCTCTCATGGTGAAGGGCTTCACAGGCCGGCCATGTTGCCGAGTCCTTGGCCCTCCGTCCTCGTGGCTCGTGAACTTCTCCGAACTTGCGGAGCCTTGGTGTTGAGGTAGGCGCGCGAGCGCCTGCTTTCGCGGTGCCTAACCGGCGAGGCGCCGCGCGCCGCCTCCTACCCTTCGAACGGGTGGCGCGGGCCGGCGCCTGTCGGCGGCTGCTCGCGTGCTTCGCCCCTACCCCTCGAACGGTGACGCGAGCCGGCGCCTAGCCGGCGTAGGGCGCGCGCTCCGCCCCCTACCTTCGAACGGGTGGCGCAGAGCCGGCGTCTGGTCGGCGTGGCGCGCGCTCCATCCCCTACCCTTCGAACGGGTGGCAGCGGAGCTGGCGCCTAGTCAAAGTAGGCGCGCACGCGCTCCGTCCCCTACCCTTTGAACGGGTGGAAGCGGACCTGGCGCCTAGTCAAAGTAGGCGCGCGCGCTCCGTCCCCTACCCTTCGAACGGGTGGCAGCGGAGCTGTCGCCTAGTCGAAGTAGGCGCGCGCACGCTCCGTGATGTGACGATGGCCCGATCTTCCGAGAGGTACTGATAAGTCGATTGTGGAGATCTCGACGTTGATGATCCAAAGGCTCCGACCAAAACAGATCGAACCCCTCGCAATCACTACACCACTGCTCAATTGGTTATCAACCGTGCCGAACACGATTGACCTCGCCAAGAAGGCTATCTCCTGCAAGCGAATCGAGAACACAAGCAAGAGAGTAAAAGATGCAATCTGAAATTGCGAATAATGTTTAAGTTGACAAGTTGGGGTTCCTCAAACCGAACATGCGGCGAAACTGCTAAGCAGAATAAACTCTTAAGAAAAACCCGAGGAAAACTAAAGGGGTGCGGCCTCCTTAAATAGGGAAGGGGGAAGCCACACTTATCTAATGAAAAGGGATGTGGTACTATTCCTAGTTACTGTTCACGCACGTGGTACTGTTCACGTGAACAGTACCGGCCCAAATAGCCTAAGTTACAAGGCCCTCGGCCCACTTTGACTCGGACTGGAAAGGTGATGTAACTTGTTTTGCAGTTTCTGATCTGCTCGGGTGGAGTTTGGAGGTGAGACTAGATCCATCTGAAAGTAGACTCCAAGAGCTTTCCAACGAGTACTCACGGGCCCCGAGAAGCCTTCTGGATCAAAAGTTATGGCTATTTGAAGTTGGCTTGTCAAGCTGAATCCGAATTGATCTGGAGGCCGAATTGGATTCCAAAACCTGTCCAACTTGAACCCTTGCTTCAATTGGTTCCAAAGTGATGTGGTGCTACAAATATATATATTTTCATCATTAGGTAGCATCATATTCTCATTTAAAATATGTTGAAGTTGAAGAAACGAATTCACCTTAGTTCATTCTTGATATTGGCCGCTATGGTCGTACGTGTTGGTGGCGTGGTCACATCATCCTCCCCTTCTTGATGGAAAACCGTCCTCGGTTTTAACATATGTGTAGTGTCACGTATTGCATGATCTTGATCATAAATCTTGGTGTATGATAACAAACGCAACAAACTCTCATTATGTAATATCATAAGTTCTTTATCAAATAAAGTAAAATCTCTTTGAAACGAGCTCACCTTATAATTTAAGTGATGCGTAGGAGCTCTTGTAATTGTAACAACAAGTAGAGCAAATATGGTTGTATCCATAGGGTTCATGTTCTTATCATCCTCCCCTTCTTGCAAACAAAGCCGTCCTCGGCTTTTGATAAGCTGAAAATATGGTAACAAAGAAGCCAAGGTGTATGCATGGTATATGTATATGTCATCCATTTTAACAGTTCTTCGTTGTTGCACAATTAATGTTATAAAACTGCAATGATCATAAAAGCTCATTGTATTATTAACCCAAGAGTAATCATATATGTTAATGAGCAATTCAAAATTTCTCACACAGTAATTATTGCAACTTGTTTTGCAAATGTAAGTGAAGCATTTATGCAATTCAAATCTTTGATTTCGTAAACTTGTAGTGGTGGCATATATGGACAAAACTACAACTTTTGGAATCAAGCAAAGTTTATCCATATAATCGTATCTCAATCGAACAATAGTAAATTCATCTAGCCAGGGTGAAGAGATTTGTATGTTCTGCCATAATTCATCATCTTTATTCAGATTGTCCATACTAGTTGGTGCAAAAAGAGATGAACACATAGGCATTGGATGAGTACTAAATTTTACTTCCCTCTCACATTGAACATGATTCAACATACAAGAATTGTTGTTCCAAATAGCAAGTTTCAATTCATCCATGTGATCACAAGTTATGCATATTCGATATACAAGAAATTGATTTTCCACACCATAATCTCCAATCAAATTAAACTTATATCCAGGGGTGTAGGCACTAAACAAGAATTTCGAACATGTAAGTTCAGAAACTTTCTCCATAGCATGTGACAATTTCATAGGTAGATCCAACATGATGTAACACAATGAATTAGCAGGAGAAATTCTAGTCAAAACTTCTTTATGTGTTATTAATTCGACATGTGCAAAATTATGAGAATTTAGATCAGCACATGGTTCAATTAAGTCAACACAAGGAACATCAAAAGAGTACACTACAGCAGGTATATACTCACAAGATTGCTCTATATCTTGTTGTAGCACCAAATCATTACCGTGAGCGATGATAGCACCATGTTTTTTTTACCTTTTTGGCTCTCCTCAGATGATGTAAGTGCATCCATCTCCTTATCTTCATTCTCAACCAATGGGGTTAGTGATTCAATCAGCTTATGCTCCTCTTCGGCATGGTTCTCAACTACAAGGTTAGCTGCAAGAGCATATTCATCCTCAACATCACTAGCACTTACATAACCACCATCTTCTGTCGCAATGTACGCCCGCTGACTTGGGCAATCTCTCATGACGTGGCCCATCCCTTTACAACGGTGGCACACAATGCCCGTCGTACGGCCCGTGGAAGCAACCGATGAAGAGCTCTTTGCTGGTGCTTGCACACTAGTAGATTTGCTCGCCTCGGGTGCTCGTGATGGTGGTGGCAGTGCTGCTGAACGTGCCCTACTCACAGAGGGGGCAGCAGCTCGAAAAACAGGAGGTGGGGCTGTCTTGGGTTGCTCCTGTGTTGGTCTCGATGTAGACGTACCTCCAAAATTGCTCCTTGTCCTTTGTTGTCTACCCTGCAATTCTTCCTCTGCCAAACAAGCAAGCTGGAACAATCTATGGATATCATTATACTCTTTGTAATCAATTATGTCCTGAATTTCACGCCTTAATCCCCATAAAACGAGCCATCTTATCCTCCTCATCCTCTTCAACATTACAACGCAGCATGCCTATTTGCAGTTCTTGATAATATTCCTCAACAGATCTATTACCTTGGTCTAAGCGCTGCAATTTCTTACGCATTTCACGTTTAAAAGCAGGAGGAACAAATCTAGCACGCATAGCTACCTTCAATCTATCCCATGTATCAGGGGCTAAGCCAGAATTAACTACTTGAGTCCACCAAATGATAACAAAATCTTTAAATTCACTACTAGCTTGTCTGACTCTATGCACTTCAGGAACTAGATGGGCATTAAATTTTTGTTCAACTGTCATCTCCCAATCTAGATAAGTTTCAGCATCATAGGTACCCGCAAAAGATGGTATGGAAAATTTAACTTTAGCAAACGGATCATCATGAACATGAGCATTGTGATACTGAAAATTATTGTTACCTCCCATACCATGACGGTTCTGATGAGGATGGTGTCGTGGCCGTGCAGCACCGGCGTCACGGTTTTGTCTCTCATTATCATTTCCCTCCTCATGATCTTGGCCTCCATTGTTTGGTGGCCGATTCACCATTCTTTCAAGGCGTGTAGTGAGTGTTGCAATGCTCTCATTGATGGAAAGTTGCATTGTATCCATCTTCCTATCGATGTCATCGATAATGGCAGCGTTGTTCATCCAAAAGCGCCATGAGCTCTCCTTTGAAACACACTCTTGCGCATCGACGCCTCACCGCCATGGTTAGTAGCAAACAAAAGACAACATAAAGGTATTATCCCTATCAACTACTAGGTGGCGAAAGTAGAATCACACACTCTCAAGCGCCTTATCACACTCTTACAAGTGTTCTTACCAATGTAGCGGTGGTACAACCGGTGGCTGGTTCGTGACACCGTGTCGAGCGTGGGTACGATTGCAAGAGGGAACCTGTTCGATCAAGAGTAGGTGTAGCTTGGAAGGCACAATATGGTAGCAATGGAGAACAATCAGTTCATTTCAGAATTGCATAGAATTGAATTATAGTTCGTATCTAGCACTTAGCCTATGTTGCTGATCAACCAAGGATGGAAGAAGGCTAAGAATAAGTGTATGGCAAAGTGTAGGAGTGGTAAATACAAGATAATTCAATCCAATTCAAACTGGAATTGAAGAACACAAGGATTGACCCAAAACTGAAAACTTCAGATTTCTGTCCACTGGACAGCACGTTGGTAATTCGGCCGTAACTTTTTGTCAGATGGCTCTTTTTCACTGATTCTTTTTTTAATGTTTTCTGACGGCTTTTTCTACAGATTTTGTTTTGGGGCCAACTTCTGAATCCCAACACAGAAATTCGCACAAAAATCACAACTGCTGACTGTTGCAGATTCACAACAGATAATTAGGTCAACTTTCACCGCACATATCTCTTAACTGCCTGGCTGGAATGACGTGAAATTTTACAGATAGATGGATAAGGAAATTTTGAATCTAATGATGTTTTTGGTGGCGGCTGCAGAGGAAGGAAAGATCAGCCGAAATTGGAAATTAGGGTTTGGGGTGGGGAATTTTTTTGTTGTTTGGATTTTCAATGGAACAAGGATATGACCAGCAACTAGACAATGCTAATATGGACACAAATTCAATTTAGCAAACCAAAACTAACAGATTGAAAGGCACAACGGGGTTTGGACAGCGGAAATTAACTCTTTTTGTGGGGCAATTTTTTTCGGACTATAGGAAATAAAACCAATCTACTAACTAGGGATACAAGAATTACCTCACGCAACCGTTGCTCGATACCAACCGATGTGATGATGGCCCGATCTTCCGAGAGGTACCGATAAGTCGATTGTGGAGATCTCGACGTTGATGATCCAAAGGCTCGACCAAAACAGATCGAACCCTCGCAATCACTACACCATCGCTCGGTTGGTTATCAACCGTGCGAACACGATTGACCTCGCCAAGAAGGCTATCTCCTGCAAGCGAATCGAGAACACAAGCAAGAGAGTAAAAGATGCAATCTGAAATTGCGAATAATGTTTAAGTTCACAAGTTGGGGTTCCTCAAACCGAACATGCGGCGAAACTGCTAAGCAGAATAAACTCTTAAGAAAAACCCGAGGAAAACTAAAGGGGTGCGGCCTCCTTAAATAGGGAAGGGGGAAGTCACACTTATCTAATGAAAAGGGATGTGGTACTATTCCTAGTTACTGTTCACGCACGTGGTACTGTTCACGTGAACAGTACCGGCCCAAATAGCCCAAGTTACAAGGCCCTCGGCCCACTTTGACTCGGACTGGAAAGGTGATGTATCTTGTTTTGCAGTTTCTGATCTGCTCGGGTGGAGTTTGGAGGTGAGACCAGATCCATCTGAAAGTAGACTCCAAGAGCTTTCCAACGAGTACTCACGGGCCCCGAGAAGCCTTCTGGATCAAAAGTTATGGCTATTTGAAGTTGGCTTGTCAAGCTGAATCCGAATTGATCTGGAGGCCGAATTGGATTCCAAAACCTGTCCAACTTGAACCCTTGCTTCAATTGGTTCCAAAGTGATGTGGTGGTACAAATATATATATTTTCATCATTAGGTAGCATCATATTCTCATTTAAAATATGTTGAAGTTGAAGAAACGAATTCACCTTAGTTCATTCTTGATATTGGCCGCTATGGTCGTACGTGTTGGTGGCGTGGTCACATCATCCTCCCCTTCTTGATGGAAAACCGTCCTCGGTTTTAACATATGTGTAGTGTCACATATTGCATGATCTTGATCATAAATCTTGGTGTATGATAACAAACGCAACAAACTCTCATTATGTAATATCATAAGTTCTTTATCAAATAAAGTAAAATCTCTTTGAAACGAGCTCACCTTATAATTTAAGTGATGCGTAGGACCTCTTGTAATTGTAACAACAAGTAGAGAAAATATGGTTGTATCCATAGGGTTCATGTTCTTATCACTCCGTCCCCTACCCTTCGAACGGGTGGCAGCGGAGCTGGCGCCTAGTCGAAGTAGGCGCGCGCGCTCCGTTTCCTACGCTTCGAACGGGTGGCAGAGGAGCTGGCGCCTAGTCAAAGTAGGCGCACGCGCTCCGTCCCCTACCTTTCGAACGGGTAGGCGCGCTCTGTGGTGTGCTTCGAAGCTGTTATGACCCCGCGGTCTGGTAGTGCGCTTTTAATGCTGCTTGGAATCGTGCGGACGCCTGGCCTGTCAGGGCGCAGGCTGTCCTGCCGCGCCGTCCGCCTTCCCGTGGGTGGGGCACGCGGTGGCTTGTGATTGGTGCATCGGGGGATGTGAGCGGTTGCGTGACCGCGGCCATTCGCCTCTTCCCCAGGAAAGTGGGACACGTGGCGAGCGCCCGTTGGCGTTGCGCGCTGTCTGGCCACCTACCAGGCACGCTCGTCGAAGTGTTGGCGGTTCTTTTTTCCAAGCCGTGGGTAGTCGAACCGCTGGGGATTAATCTGGCTGCGCTTGCAGCCGTGGGGAAGGCGAGCGGGCTTTATAAGGTGCCACCATTGCCGTGGGGACGTTCTGTCTCGCCTATCTCCTGGCTCTTGTTGTTCTGACAATAGCGCAACTTGCTCCCTCCTTGTTCCTTTTGCCCTGATCGCAGAGGACAATGGCCGGCCAGGACGATGTCTCCCACCATCCCGGCGGCAGCTCCTTACCTAGCCGGGACGAATTGTCTGTCCCTTTTGAGTACGAGCTGGTGCTGCGGGGGCGTTCGCGTGCTGACAGGCGGTGGGACGCCATGGAACACTCGGGGGGCCGCTGCTCCCGTGTGTTGGGGAGGAGTCGCGTAACCGAGGAGGCGCTGCAGCGGCTTGTGCGGGAAGGGAAGATCGTGGAGCGTGATGGGGCTCGCCTACCTCGTCGCGACGAGACAGAGCCGAGGCCCCGGGAGATGGAGGCGATCGTTTTCGTCGCGTTTTTCGACGCCGGCCTTCGAATGCCCTCAACGATGTTTGTGGGTGAAGTCCTGCGGGCCTACGAGTTGGAATTAGCACAACTGAGGCCAAACGCCATAGTCCGCCTAGCTGTCTTTTCGTGGGCGGCACGGACAGAAGGCCGGCGTCCCAGCGCGAGCCTGTCCATCACCCTGCACGACGCATGCTGTCGACTCAAGAAAGTCGGGGAGGGGGCAGTATCCAACTTTGGCGGCGTGGACTTCGTTCTGCGAGCGTCCTGCACGACGCTATTCCCTGCGTCAGCCACCTTGGGGAGGTGGGAGTCCGGCTGGACGCGGCAGTGGTTTTATTACATCGTGACCAGCGCGAGCGGCCTACTGTGCCACGGTGGGCCAATCTCGTTTAATACCTCGCCAAGTGTGAAGCCGGAGGCTGACGACGCACAGAGGCTATGGAGGCTTGCTGGCGTTGCGCGCCGGCTAAGTATGCACGACTTGGCCGAAGAGTTTACGATGTACGGGGTGGCGCCTCTCGTCTCCCGGTGGAAGTACCACGATGGGGCGACGACCAAGAGGACGGGGATCGCCCGCCACTGTCTTGCCTGCTTCCACCCTCCGCTCCTTGTAAGTCATGCAGTGTGTTGGTACGCATCTATTTGTGTCTGCGTAGTCCCCTCCCGATAAGTGTCGGGACCCGGAGCAACAACTCCACATCCCTCTGTGTTAATCGCACTATCCCAGGAAAAGCTAGTGCACACAGATTGAACAGTGATACATATCATGCATGATAACCAAACTTTATTATAAAGCAAAAGTACGGGCCTTATGGCCAAGTTTACAATACGGTGGCTTCATGGCCAAACATGAAATAAACAGCGGAAGATAAATGAAAGGAGCAGCCCATCCTGCCTTCCCACAAGGCGAATTGATGTAAGACGTGGCCTATTCGTGCAATCCTCAACATAGTTGACGCTGCCGCCCTCTGCAACATTGTTTATAGCAAGGTGAGCACATAAAGTACTCCACAAGTTACACCAGGAAATATAACAGATTTGATGCATGCATAAGGGGTTACAAAGGAAGGCATAATGTGGTTCATTTGCATAAACAGCATTATTGAATTAAATACAATAACGTAAGTGCAAAAGCTGAATTTGATACAGATATAAAATCCAGATTTAACAAAATAATAACGTTAGTGCAGGCAACAACCTAACACTAACCTAACCACGGGTATCCCACCCGGACCATCTTTCCAAAAGTTTCACAAATTTCCATAAACCAAATTTTATTAAAACCAAAGTCTAATCCGTGAAAAACCATACTAAGCATGTCCTTGACCGTGGACACGGCTATCCAGGATAGTTTGTTACTCTGCAGAGGTGTACAACTTTACCCACAAGACATGTCCCCGCTTTGCCACCGAATAACACACTTCCTTAGGTGTGCGGCCGAGAGATCATGACAAAGCTGTTCCAATGTTCCATTACCAAATTAGCTACGCCGCCACTAAGGTTTCACCACAACATGAATCCACATGTTGGAGCCCCCTCTTTTGCCATGTGAGACTTCTCATGGCCTACGCCACGCTCACATTCAGCCTATAGCGAAACTAAAATGGAACTTCACAAATTACTTAGCCAGGTCTGTCCCATACTAGACTTGTGGTAGTACAGTGTGACTTTGTAATAGTATTTCACAGACCGGTCCTTAACTGACTTAGGCACCAACCACATACCCCTTGTGCCTGGCAATCAACATTGTGTCACCAAACAACAATGCATACCAGCAAGCACTCACCACTCTAACCATTAGCCTAAGTCTAAACCAAGTTTTCATATTCTGTTTGAAAATATTTCATAATCATTCTTGACCCACCAAAGTCAAGAACACATTCGAAAACTTTATCATTTTATGTGAAACAATTCTTCCCACCCGAATTATTCTAAGCATGGCTAAGCAATTCCATAAAATGTTCTAGTGAATACTAATGTACCAACTAGGTTTTCATCTATGGTGACAAGGTATGCTTATTCAATTGTCAAGATTGGCCATACACAAAGGAATTGGGTATAACTAGAGTTTAAACCGAATTTAAACTAGATTGAATAAAAGTACGCATGCATATTAATTTAAAAACAACATAATAATTTAAATTACTGGGATCAACATGGTCAAAGGTGTAACTTGCCTTGCTCGAAGTCTTGCTGCGATTCGTCGAAGAAATACTCTCCGGATTCGTCGTAATCTATACGCAAAGAACCAAAAGAAATTCAAACAAAATTCAAATAAAATCCAAAAATTCAAAAAGAGTCCAGAAATGGGTAGTTTAGGATTTTAGAAAAATTTAGAAATTTGAACAAGTTAAATCGGAATTAAAATGAAGAAGTTATGGCCTTCGGAAGTTCTCACGACCACGGCAAACGTGATCGGGCGGAGCTACGACCACGGCAAATGCGATCGGGCGGAGCTACGACCACGTAGTCGACTTACGACCACATGGAAGGTTTACGACCACGCAGTCGACATACGACCACACGGAAGGTTTACGACTACGCAGGGAAATTACGACTACGGCCACAGACCAGTCTACGACTATGACTACACCGAGAACCTCGACTTCGACTACCGAGAGAACCTACGACTTCGACTACACGAGAGAACCCACGACTTCGACTACGAGAGAACTTACGGCCGACTACATAGAAAACCTCGACTACACGGATCTCGACCACACGGAAGGGTGTTACCTTGAAACCGGTTGGCGCGGGGTGGTCGGAGGGAATCGGCAGAGTGGCGGAGACGGCGGATGGTCGAGAGGTTCGATTACGAGTGGAGACGGTCGGTCGACGAAGAAGCGGCGGCGCCGAGTCTTCGGCAACAACGGGCTCGGTGGCGGCGTCGCTCGACGGAGAGGAATGGTGGTCACCGCGCTTGGGGATCACGGCGCGTCGTCGGCGAGGCGCGAAGAGACCAGGCGGCGCCAATTCCTCGCCGGAGCTCGCACGGCGGCGAGGAAGCACGGTCGGGGCCGATCGGTTCGAGGCGGAGGGGAAAGAGAGGCGGCGCACGGAAGGCGAAGGAGGATAACGGGCTCGGGAAGGAGCTTTATAGGGCGGGACGGAGGTAATGGGCTCGCGGAGTTAAGGACTTTAGAAACAGTCGCATAACGGCGAGAGGCTTTAAGCCGACAGAAAACGGACGGAGGTGGGGCGGTTACTAGTGCGCGGGCTTAAGGGCCACTAATAGCATCAATAGCCGGTCATTAGGGGGAGTAACCGAAGCTTTTAAAAGCTCGGTTAGGGTGTTAATGGCGGCCGGCGGGCTGGGGAAGAAGGGGAGGAGGAAGAAAGGGGTGCGGGGCCCGCATGTCGGCGAGAGAGAGAGAGAGGTGAGGGGAGAGAGGCGGACGGCCGGATTTGAGCCACGTGCACAAAGAGAAGATCGGGCCGTTGGATCCAACCCGAAGGGTAAGTGGATGGGGACGGCCCGGATTAGATCGGCCGGTGGGCAGATGCGATTTGGGTGCGCCACGTGTCAGCCGAGGGATTTTTGGCTTTTAAATTTTGTTTTAATTTTCAGAAATGCTAGATAACTTTATAAACACTTAAAAAAAATATTTAAAGCCCAAAAATTCTAGGAAAATTCCTAAAAATTCCTGGAGGCATTTTAGACTTAGGAAAAAAATATTTTTAATTTCATATTTTCAATAAATAGCTTTATAAAATATTTTAGATACATTTTCTTGCTTTAGATTTTGAAATAAAATCCAGATAAAACCAAATAAACTCCAGAAACTCAAATAAATTGGAAATAAAAATTTTTGGAATGTTACAAACCTACCCCCCTTAAGGAAATCTCGCCCTCGAGATTTGAACTAGCTAGCAAAGAGATGGGAATGGTTGGCTTTCAGATCTTCTTCTCGCTCCCAAGTTGCTTCGTCTTCTGTGTGATTGCTCCATTGAACTCTGCAGAATTTGATGGTCTTTCTTCCGTCCGCGCTCATTGTCTCGAGAATCTTGATCGGTTGCTCTTGATAGGTGAGATCCTCTTGAAGATCAAGGGTTTCCAAGTCTGCTTGATCCGCGGGTACTCTGAGACATTTCTTCAACTGAGAGACGTGGAAGACGTTGTGCACACCTGATATGCTTGGCGGCAAATCCAACTGATATGCAACTTCTCCTTTGCGGCTTGAGATCTTGAATGGCCCAACGAATCTTGGTGCAAGCTTTCCCCTGACTTGGAATCTTCTGACTCCTCTGAGCGGAGATACTCTGAGATACACATAGTCCCCAACTTCGAAAGTCAGGTCTCGACGACGATTATCGGCATAACTTTTCTGCCTGGATTGAGCTATCTTCAATCTGTCTTTGATCTTCCTCACTTTCTCTTCAGCATCTTGAAGTAGGGTTGGTCCCGCATCTTGGAATTCTCCAGACTGTTCCCAATGCAAGGGTGTTCTGCACTTCCTACCATACAGTGCTTCAAAAGGTGCCATCTGCAAACTTGCCTGATAACTGTTGTTGTAAGAGAACTCAGCATAGGGCAATGAGCGATCCCAACTATTTCCAAAATCCAGAGCACATGCTCTCAACATATCCTCTAGCACTTGATTTACTCGCTCTGTCTGGCCATCTGTTTGGGGATGATAAGCTGTACTGAAATTAAGCTTACTTCCTAACTCTTCATGAAGTTTCTGCCAAAACTTGGATGTGAACCGACTACCTCTGTCCGATACTATCTTTTTCGGAACTCCATGCAAGCACACAATTCTAGCCATGTAAATCTCAGCTAACTTACTTCCAGAATAAGTAGTCTTGACTGGTATAAAATGAGCTACTTTGGTCAATCTGTCAATTACCACCCAGATTGAGTCATAGCCGGATTGAGTTCTAGGTAGTCCGATTATGATGTCCATACCGATCTCTTCCCACTTCCAATCTGGTATTGGCAAGGGTTGCAAAAGTCCTGCAGGTTTCTGATGCTCTCCCTTGACTTTCTGGCAGGTATCACAAGCTTCAACAAACTCCGCAATTTCCCTTTTCATACTAACCCACCAGTATCTTTCCTTAAGGTCCTGGTACATCTTGGTACGACCTGGGTGAATTGAATATGGAGTTTCATGGGCTTCTTGCAGAATCACTTTCTTGATCTCTTGATTATTAGGCACGCAAATGCGGTTTTCAAACCAGACGGTCCCATTCTCATCTTCACTGAATCCTGGCGCTTTGCCTCTTCTCATATTTTTCCTGATTTCCTGGATATCTTCATCCACCTTTTGGGCTTCCCTGATTTGATCAGGTAAATTAGGTTGAATCTCTAGGGCTGAGAGAAAACCTTGATTCACTGGGTTTAAACTTAAACGGGAGATTCCTTCCTGAAGTCGGATCTGATCTTCTTTTGACAACACACTGTTTGCATAAGACCTTCTGCTTAGCGCATCTGCCACGACATTTGCCTTGCCGGGGTGATAATGAATTCCAATATTATAATCCTTGATCAACTCTAACCATCTGCGCTGCCTTAAATTAAGTTCTGCTTGAGTGAAAATGTATTTCAAACTCTTATGATCCGTGTATACTTCACAACGATTACCGATGAGGTAATGACGCCAGATCTTCAAAGCATGCACTACGGCTGCTAGTTCCAAGTCATGAGTAGGATAATTACACTCATGTGGTCTTAGCTGGCACGATGCATAGGCTACCACTCTACCTTCTTGCATAAGAACACATCCCAAACCTTGACGGGTGGCGTCACAAAAAACTTCAAAATCTTTATGCACATCTGGAAGGATAAGCACCGGGCTGAAACTAACTTATTCTTGAGAGTCCGAAACTCGTTCACAAAGCTTTCGTCCATTCAAACTTCTTTTCTTTCTTGAAGTTGAGTCATGGGTTTGGCTAACTCAAAATCCTGCTATGAAGCGGCGATACTAACCAAGAAGTCCAAGGAAACTTCGACTTCACATCGCCTTGAGTGGCTGCCATTCCATTACGGCTTGCACTTTAGAGGATCCACTGCAATTCCTTCACTGTCACAATATGACCAAGAAAAGCAACCTCCTTTAGCCAAAATTCGCATTTACTGAATTTGGCATAAAGCTGATGCTCTCTAAGCTTTCCCAGGATTATCCGAAGATGATTCTCATGCTCTTCTTCATTCTTGGAATAGATAAGAATGTCATCTATGAAGATTACAACAAACTTATCTAAATACTCCATGAATACACTATTCATCATGCTCATGAAGTAAGCAGGCGCATTTGTTAGTCCAAAAGACATGACAGTGAACTCATAATGTCCATAACGGGTAGAGAATGTAGTCTTAGGGATATCTTCTGCACGGATCTTCAACTGGTGATATCCTGATCTCAAATCGATCTTGGAGAAGACTCTGGCTCTCTTCAGCTGGTCGAACAGATCATCGATCCTGGGCAACGGGTACTTGTTCTTAATAGTAACCTCATTAAGCGCTCTGTAATCCACACACATTCTCATGCTTCCATCCTTTTTCTTGACGAACAAGATAGGTGCACCCCAAGGTGAAGAACTTGGTCGAATATACCCTTTATCCTCCAATTCTTGAATCTGTTTCTTCAACTCGGCTAACTCATTAGCTGGCATACGGTACGGTCTCTTGGAAACTGGGGCCGTGCCGGGGACTAGGTCAATCGCAAACTCGTCTTCCCTATCTGGTGGCATCCCTGGTAAATCCTCCGGAAATACATCTGGGTATTCCCGTACTACTGGTACTTCTTCTTGCACTTGAAGATGAGTGAGAACACATTCTCCTTCTGCATGGGTTTCAGGGGAAAACTTTACTTCTACTCCTTGATCATTGGTCAGGGTTATGGATCGGGTAGCACAATTAATCTGACCATTGTTCTTGGCTAACCAGTTCATGCCAAGAATTACATCCAATCCCTGAGATTCCAACACTATTATGTCCGCTAGGAACAGAACCCCATTTATGATTAACTCTATTCTCGGACACAAGGTCCTTGTTCTCATTTCCGCTCCAGGGGAGAGAACTATGATGGGTGTACTAAGAGAAACCATACCCAACCCATTCTTAACCACAAAATCCAAGGAAATAAAAGAATGGGAAGCTCCGGAATAAAAAAGAACTGAAGCCGCACCGAGTTTACAAGGAACATACCCAAGACGACATCCGTGCAGCCTGAGCTTCTTCGGCGGTGATGTGGTTCACACGTCCCTTAACATAGTTTTCTCGCTTCTGAATCGCGACCTTGATTCTGACCTCCCGAAGCATTTGCATTAGCTGCAGCTTGAAGCTTCTTGGGGCAAGACTTGGCATAATGCCCTGTTTCCTTGCAATAGAAACAAGTCACTCCATCAGCTGTAGTAGTGTTCTTTTGAACTTGACCACCAGTAGGAGGAACAGAAGCTGCCTGATATTTGGGGCGGTTGACTTGGAAAGTTGGCCGGTTAGCTGCTGGCCTGAAGCTGCTTGATTGAGGCTTGAAGTTGCTGGAGTGCGGCTTGAACTGCCCAACCTGAGGTGGGTTACTACGGGGCTTGGGAAAACCTCCAGGGTTAGCCTTTTGCGTGGCCATCCTTCTCTTCCGATTTTCCATCTCTACAAACTTGCCCTCCTGGCGAATGGCTTTGCTAACCAACTGATGAAAATCCGCATAGTCACTTGATAACAACTGGATAGAAATATTGTCATTTAGGCCCTCCAAAAATCTTTCTTGCTTGGCTTCATCGGTAGCCACATCTTCTGGTGCATAGCGCGCCAATTGATTGAACTTTTGCAGGTACTCATTCACTGTGCGGCTTCCTTGGCGCAGAGCTCTGAATTCCTTCTTCTTCAGGGTAATGGTGCCAGTTGGAATATGAGCCTTGCGGAAACTCTGAACAAACTCATCCCATGCGATGGCCTGAGGGTTGGCATGAGAAGCAATCAAGGTATCCCACCACTCGGATGCAGGTCCATTAAGCTGGTGAGAAGCAAACAAGACCCTTTCTCGATCAGTGCATTGCAGAATATCTAACTTCTTGCCTATCGCGCGGAGCCAATCATCGAGATCCATTGGCTCGGATCGCTTGAGAAGGTTGGAGGCCTTATCCTCAAAAATTCGACATCCGGTTTTGAGGAGCTTGAGCCGTGGTCGAGGAGCTTCTTGAGCGGGGTTGTTGATAGCTGAGCTAACAGTTGAATCAACTGATTTTGATTTGCCATCATTTGAGCCTGTCGGGTCCAAACACAAGGAGGAGGAAGGATGGGGGCAGACTGACTTCCTTGCGCTCCGGTGTCGTTGGCGCCGTCGTTGACATTTCTCCTTGTGTTCACCATCTGTCAGACTCTTCCAGATTTTAGAGGAAAGAGAGAGAGGACTAGGAGAAGGTCTATGTAACATTCCCACCACAAAACAAGAAACACAACAAAAATTCAAGGAGCAACCAACCATATTATTTTATTGAATATAACCTTGAGGCTGTTGACAAAGGAATAACAGCTCACAAGTATCGTTCTACTAGTAAGGTGCCTGTGCGTTGCAACGGAAAACCAAATTTCAAATGTAACAAAATCATCAACTTCAATGCTACAGAGGTCAAGTCATTTGACAAAAGAGGCAACAGGGTTTATCATCCATGCTACTCCAGACATAGCATGTTTGTTTCTAGGCTAGAACTTGCTGGACTGAAATAAGCATTTCCTTTGAAAAAAATCATTTGTTGGGGATTGATTTAAGTCAATACGCTAGATTGGACAGCAAATTTGAGTATTTGACAATGTTGGGTACATTTTCATCTGTCTTGAGATTTATACATTGTCATCCATATTTCATAACCATAGGTTATGCATATATACTTGTGTAAGATAGAGCAAGGATGCCTCTCAAATCAAGGTCGTTGTATAGAGATTCAATCAAATCGAGCAGCGGTATTTACACTTTCTTTGATGCGCTTAACTTGCTTCTACAACTTATCCATTGCCTTGGGAAACTGACGGATGTCAACTCCATTACCGAGCTGCTTATTAATTTGATCGGCAAAACAGTTGACCAGACGCATTTCCATTTCAAGGCCTCCCGCTTGGAGTTCCATCTAACATCCTTAACTCGCAGATAATTAATTTATTAGCTAAAAGCATTAGCGATGGGTTGTGCGATTATCTCTTCAAGATAGCAGCTCAGTCATATATATTATTTTTAGATCCACTATCTCATAGGCATGTGAAATCAAAAGTAACAGACCTTTTTTTAAGACCTTACAAGCAGTCATATGAGAGTTGTGGCTGTTGACTTTTATCTAAAATTATACTTTAGCTTTTGGAACACTGAAAAACCATCCAACTATAGGCAAATGTGGAAATGGAAATGACTAACTTGGTTTCATTGTTTTACGCAAGAGGTTAGGAAGATTTCAAAATCCCAATATAGCTGATTCTTCCCATTGAGAATCCTGAAAGACATAAAATCGAGGGACATGTACTTAATGCACATGCGTACAATACTGCAGGCTTTGCAAGTGAGTCCTACAGTCAAAAATAAATTTACCCAATGTATATTGGTTTTAAAGTTTCTTCAACACTAATTTCAGAGTAATGAACCCAAGGTAGGGCTTACACAGTTGCCTAGAAATGAATATTGTGGTTTTTAAAGGTGCATAAGCAAACTGCAAACATAGATATATATGGATTGATGATATCATCTATAACATATTTTGGATAAGTGAATCTTATGTGCCTTAATGAATACTAAAAGTGAGCACAACCAGCCTGACCATAGAAAAGGGGCCGACCATTGAGCTTGATCTAGTTTAGTGATCCCAGGTGGGCAGGGTAAGACAAATAAAAATAAGTTACATCTGGCATAGCTTAGTCTGGCTTGGCTCAATAAATTCTAAGCCCTAGTCAACTATAAGTTGAGCTCAGAATTCTTAAGAGTACCTGTACGGCTATACGCCATATAGGCTCCACATCTACCACCTACCTTGTCAAAATTCAAGCAGCCACAAATGACAGCACTCAATTGCTCTTATTATTCAAATACCATGTTAGATGTATAACGTCTAATCTAACAGCAACTATAATTCCAATTAGCATCTGGCAAGTGAAGAATGAAAATACGCAATTAGAAGATTGACTGCAGCTCTAGGAAGGTATTAACTTCTAAATTATAGCAAAAGTCCAAGAAGAAGTTTTCAACAGAAGAGAACATTATATAGAGTTCAACCTATAGCTTGTAAGATGATCAGAAATCTTCTTTAACCATACATACACATCAGAAAAGAACATCAGATAGAGCAGCACTATATTGGTAAGAAAGCTCTTCTTTACCATACTACACCTTGTATGTTCAGCAGCTATTGTATAATGCAGTATTGATAGTATCTACGGAGTTCATTGATGAAGTTTCATTTAATGGCGACTTCAACACAACTGGTGGATTCTTAGCTGGCACCAATGTCAAGGGTACGGTTCCATTAAGTATCCTGACTACCCTTCGCATTACCATGCCGCAAGACTTGTACTTATCAGCCAGGAAGCAGCAGTTAAGTAACGGCAGTTGCTAGGTCACATTATATTTTTGGAGATTGGATGGCTCACCACCACATGAAGAGTAAACTCATTGCAAAAGAGAACATACCAACACCGAAACAACATATTTTCTACTTGTTGTATTTGTTTGAACTACAATGTACTACTGCTAATGTCCCGATTTGATCAAACAACAACAAATATAAGAAAGTGAAAACCCATATCAATTCTCAACAATTGTTAGCTAAGAGTAATGGACTCGTACGAACAAGGAATATTGAGATCATATACACTGAGAGGAATACAAATAATAAACCACAGGGAGAAGGAAAGCCTACGTACCATACTTTGGTGATGAACTGCATTTTAGGAGGCTCAAAGGGATAGCCACCTACCAATCAAAGACCACAATTAACCAGTTACACAATAATAACATTTTCCAAGCCTTTGCAGCTCTTGACTGGGCTTGGCTTCAATTATTAGCATATAGCGGTGAGAGTGATGCACAAAAGATTTTAACTTGTAGAAGTAGAACAACTAACAAAGCCACCAAATTCCAAGCAATTGAAGATTGCACATATATCATTCTTCTCACCCCAAGAGCGCCAAGCATTTCGGGCCCTATTGCAAAGACTCGAGTTGTATTATTCAACATCACAATTTTTTCACATCATAAAAGACAAAAGTGTGATACACCTTGCATCTTTGTAGTATATGTTTGCATCTGCAGAATTAGAACATGAAGTACAAATCTGTCTGCTCAAACACACACTGCTTCTCTACACCTGCTTTAAGGTGCATACACATGAAGTACTGCGCTCACAAATGTCTGCCCAATCAAATCCTAATCTAGAACGAAGAGGGCACACGCTCCAAATCCTTACCCTACCTCACACACAGGAATCGCACTACGCCACCTCAGTCAATCTACCCAGCCTCGCGGTCCGCAGAGGCTAGGGACAGGTGAAATCGTGGGGCAGAGGTGACGATGGAATCTCACAAGGGACAAGGGGAGAGACGAGGGAGATGTGTCTACCTGGCAGGCGGATGTCGACGAGGAAGGTGCTGCCCTCGTAAGGCGTCCCGACGGTGCCGACGATGGTGCCGATGAGGTGGGAGATGTTGGAGCAGCCATCGTGGAGAGCGAAGGAGACATCGGAGACCTCCCTATCTCGGTTGCACTCCATGAGCTCCTTCTGCAAGCACGACACGTCCACCATCTTTGCATTTGCCTCCCCTCTCGCCTCACCTCGCCTGCAACTCCCCTAATGCGAGGGGGAGGAGGATGCGGCAGTTCTGCGGAGGAGGCGAGAGCGGAGCGGAGGAGCGGGGGGAGGAGGAGGCGGCGCGGGGTGGGGTGGGGAGGAGGAGGCGAGGGGCAGAGCGGAGGAGCGGGGGGAGGAGGAGGCAGCGGAGGCGAGGGCAGAGCGGAGGAGTGGGGGGAGGAGGCGGCGGCGGCGCGCGGGTGGGAGGAAGGGGAGGAGGCGGCGACGCGGGGTGGGGAGGAGGAGGCGGCGGCGGCGACGCGGGGTGGGAGGGAGGGGAGGAGGCGGCGGCGCCGGGTGGGGAGGAGGAGGAGGCAGCGGCGGCGCGGAGAAGCAGGGGAGGAGGCAGCGGCGGTGGCACGGGGTGGGGAGGAGGAGGCGAGGGCGAAGCAGCGGAGAAGGGAGGGGAGTAGGTGAGGACGGAGCGGCGGAGGAGGGAGGGGAGTCGGTGAGGGCGGAGACACATAGAACGGGGGAGACGGGGGACGTGGGGAGAGATTCGATAGGGGACGTGGGGAGAGATTCGGCGCAGGCAGTTTTTCATTTGAGTCGGGCCCACATGTTGGCGGTGGTTTTTTTTTGAGAACTCAAATTTTTTTTAGATAGTAAAAGGAAGGGTGGGGAGGCCGCACCAACCACCAACTCCTTCTTTTATATAGTAAAGATAACTTTAAACTTAAACTATGGTTTCTATGGGCTGGTGCTGCTACTAATAGAAGGCTGGTTTTTTTAAGTTTCTTGGGGGGTGGTCCTGTAATAGAAGAACCCTCATCTTCTACACGATACTTGGCTAATTCTTCTTCTGCTTCGCGGAGTCGCTGCGCCATGAGACTCAACTCCTTCAAGGTATCTTGGTACACATAGTCCAAAGACTTGGTGTACTCCACCTGCTGAACGAGCCGAGGGTTACTCTCAAATTCTGTCCAGGAGAAGACGCTGCTGAGCCGGCGCAGGTACTTGGCTGGGAAGTATCGAATGTGGTGCGCTGAAGCTCTTGGGCGTAGATGTCCTCATCCGCGAATTGCTTCACGAGCTGCATCTTGGATTCCGTTGAAGAAGGTTTCCGGGGTAGAGGAGCATCAAAGGTGTGACATGCTTCTTCATCTCCCATGTTGGCGTGATCAGCACTTCCACTCTCCAACGTTCTTGATCTCCATAGGTTTCAAACATCCTTGGTACACGGGCGTGCCGTAACACCCACTCTTGAAGAAGATCCCAAAGGCGGTCACTAGGTGTCCACTAAGATTCCACGGGTGACTTGGGTAGGACGTTCAGCCATCTATAATTTTGAAAAAGAAAAGGAGTTAGTCATCAATTATGTGTATTTATATTTTTAAAAGAAAAGAATAGACAAGTGAAAGAATAAAGAAGATAAGAGGTAGAAGGATTTTTAAAATGTTCTTATTATATATATATATATATATTTTAGAAAATAAATCCTTAAGGTCATCCATTCTATTCTACCTACGGTCACGTCTTAGGGTCAACATGCTCTGATACCATCTCTGTCGGGACCCGGAGCAACAACTCCACATCCCTCTGTGTTAATCGCACTATCCCAAGAAAAGCTAGTGCACACAGATTGAACAGTGATACATATCATGCATGATAACCAAACTTTATTATAAAGCAAAAGTACGGGCCTTATGGCCAAGTTTACAATACGGTGGCTTCATGGCCAAACATGAAATAAACAGCGGAAGATAAATGAAAGGAGCAGCCCATCCTGCCTTCCCACAAGGCGAATTGACTGTAAGACGTGGCCTATTCGTCGCAATCCTCAACATAGTTGACGCCGCCGCCCTCCGCAACATTGTTTATAGCAAGGTGAGCACATAAAGTACTCCACAAGTTACACCAGAAATATAATGATTTGATGCATGCATAAGGGGTTACAAAGGAAGGCATAATGTGGTTCATTTGCATAAACAACATTATTGAATTAAATACAATAACGTAAGTGCAAAAGCTGAATTTGATACAGATATAAAATCCAGATTTAACAAAATAATAACGTTAGTGCAGGCAACAACCTAACACTAACCTAACCACGGGTATCCCACTGACCATCTTTCCAAAAGTTTCACAAATTTCCATAAACCAAATTTTATTAAAACCAAAGTCTAATCCGTGAAAAACCATACTAAGCATGTCCTTGACCGTGGACACGGCTATCCAGGATAGTTTGTTACTCGCAGAGGTGTACAACTTTACCCACAAGACATGTCCCCGCTTTGCCACCGTTAACACACTTCCTTAGGTGTGCGGCCGAGAGATCATGACAAAGCTGTTCCAATGTTCCATTACCAAATTAGCTACGCCGCCACTAATGTTTCACCACAACATGAATCCACATGTTGGAGCCCCCTCTTGTGCCATGTGAGACTTCTCATGGCCTACGCCACGCTCACATTCAGCCTATAGCGAAACTAATAGCATCAATAGCCGGTCATTAGGGGGAGTAACCGAAGCCTTTAAAAGCTCGGTTAGGGTGTTAATGGCGGCCGGCGGGCTGGGGAAGAAGGGGAGGAGGAAGAAAGGGGTGCGGGCCCCGCATGTCGGCGAGAGAGAGAGAGAGAGGTGAGGGGAGAGAGGCAGACGGCCGGATTTGAGCCACGTGCACAAAGAGAAGATCGGGCCGTTGGATCCAACCCGAAGGGTAAGTGGATGGGGACGGCCCGGATTAGATCGGCCGGTGGGCGGATGCGATCTGGGTGCGCCACGTGTCAGCCGAGGGATTTTTGGCTTTTAAATTTTGTTTTAATTTTCAGAAATGCTAGATAACTTTATAAACACTTAAAAAAATATTTAAAGCCCAAAAATTCTAGGAAAATTCCTAAAAATTCCTGGAGGCATTTTAGACTTAGGAAAAAAATATTTTTAATTTCATATTTTCAATAAATAGCTTTATAAAATATTTTAGATACATTTTCTTGCTTTAGATTTTGAAATAAAATCCAGATAAAACCAAATAAACTCCAGAAACTCAAATAAATTGCAAATAAAAAATTTTGGAATGTTACAATAAGGCTTGTCTCTTGTGTAGTGGCCCGGCTAGAAGATGCGGAGCGCGCGGTCGTGGCGTTCCTGGGTCCGTACACGCTCAAGGAGCACAAGCTGCATGAGGCCGCGACCAAAGCAGCGACGCAGGGGCGGATAAATCGCACGTGCGAGGTGCTGGGCATTGCTGTGCCCGAGCGCGTGGTGCCGGCGGAGGCTCTCGCCGGGATTCCGGACCATTGTGGCAGTGGTAGCCAAGCGGGGGTATTGTCTTCGCGACGCCGGGCCCGCTCTGAGGTTGCCGTACCCAGCCCGCCAGCCACCTCGGCGGCTGGCGTCGCTGGGATGGGATGTGCAACCGGCGAGGAGTCTGGCCGGACCAGTTCGGGTGGGCGCGTCGTCTTGAGCCCATTGGCGGCACCGCCCGCCGGCGCTGTGGAGGCCATACGCATGGCCTTCATTGGGTCGGAACTTGCCAACCCGAGGGGGGACGTCGCTCCTGGCGAGAGTGCTGTGGCCGGCGGTGCTTTGCCACCCACGGCGGCTGCCAAGGACGCGCCCGGGGCGATAGGGACAGAAGGCGCGATGGGAGCTGCGACTGCTAGCGCCGCGTCGCCTGCGGTGCCACAGCGAAACGTCCTCGCGTCCAGTCTCCGTCGCCTCCGAGGGGTCAGTACGGCGTCGCCGGCCCTGTGCTTGGAGTTGTGGCGCCCGACGCGGCCGAAGGGTCTTCTCGACCGCCCACCGGGGCACCCGCCCCCTTGCTGGCGGCTGAGCGGGCCCCCCTTCCGTTGCGGCGGAGGGTGCAGGAGGTAGGCGCAGCTCCTTTTCCTCGCACGACTTCGCGAAACTCTCTCCGATTTGCTCGCTCATTCCGTCGACATCAGGCGAGACGAAGTCTCCTGGACGTGAAGGATCGAGCAACGGTGTGCGCGATCGCCTCGACCGCGGCGGGTGCCCGCAGCGCTCGCCGCCGTTGAAGTGGCCGGCCTCCGCGCCCTTGACGTGGCGGGCGGAGCTTGTTCTCTCGACTTCCTCCCGCGCCGAGACACTTCGCGCTTTTAATGCAGTGCGAGCGCGCCGCGGGCGCTTGGATCGGCGATGCCGCCGCCGTCGCGCGAGAGACCTCCCGCGCTCGCGCTGCGCAGCCTCTGAGATAAGGGTAAGTGTGTGCGCCGCGGTTGCTAGAGTACTACCGGCATCTGCTGACTCTTGCTATTCCCAGACGCTTGCCATCAGCCAAGCGCTGGATGAGGCCCGTATTCGGGAGCGGAGAGCCCTGGAGGTCGGTCTTCGTGCTGCGGATGACGCCCACGCCACGAAGGACGAACAGCTTCACACGCTGGAGGGCGCCCTGGCGGCCGCGCAACAGAAGACCGAGGAAGTCCAACGCGCCGCGGTGGAGGAACGTATTTCCTTTTTGCAGCAGATCACCGCTCTAAAGGAGGAGAAGGCCCAGCTGGTGGAGTCTCTTGCGGAGAAGGACCGCGCCTTGGACAATGCGTCCGTGTCGGCGTGGAGGGCAATGGAGTCTCTGAACTGGGCCCTGCGGGATCTGTGTGTTGACGTGCCGGACGCTACTCACGGGCCGGAGGACTTGGTGGAGACGCTTGGGCTGGTCGAGGAAGGGGCTGGCGTTGCTCTCCGCAGCGCTAGCACCTTCAGCGAGCATTGTGGCTTCCTCAGCGCATGCCTCGCCCTCGCCATGCTTTACACGCATGGGTGCAGACATGTCCACGAGCTGGCGAACCCTCACCTGAATCTTCCTGCCCAGCCGGAGGCGATGTCGGACGCTATTCGCTTCATCGAGCCTGGCGTCCGAAACTTTCACCAACGGATCTGGGGCTATGTCGAGGAAGACGCGGCCAGGGTTGCAGTGCAGCATACGCTGCATGGTGGTGGGGACTTCCTTCGCTGGCTCGAAGGAGTTCCCCGGCGCCACAATGGCGGCGCGGGCCCATCGACACCGCCCGAAGGATGAGCGGTTGGTTAGGGGAGTGATGTACTATGCGCTCCTACTTCTGTGGTCATGTAACCCCGACATTTTTTGCAGTGAACCGATGTAGCACCCATTCTTAATGTTATGTGCTGCTTTTATACACCGAGTACGCACAGAGGCAGCGCCTGTGCGTGCGCGGGATTTGTGTTTTGTTTATACTCCGGAGAGTGTGCGCGAGGGTGTCCCCCTGCCGCGTCTTATTTAGAGTCCGTAGACTACCGCTAGGTCGACGCATCGCAGTGGCGCGCGGCTGGATGTGGGGACGTCGTGGCTGTCTGCCCTTTTCGGCGCGGGCCCTGGCGCGACCACTGGCGCGGCTTGCTGGCTCTGAGCGTCTTGCATGTCGCGGACAGCCCCGCGAAGATCCCCTAGCTCTCGCTGGAACGCGTTGAGGGCTGCCAGCAGGGTGCTTTCCACCGCTAGTGCGGGCGGGGCCGCCGGCACGCCCGGCGGATGGGTTGGCACGGGTAAGATCACCTCGCGAGCTCCCGAGCTGCCGGTCGCTCCGTTGTGGCTATCTCCAACCGCCCGGTCCGCGCTTCCGCCGAGCGTTGCGACGAGGGTTGTGGGGTTGGTCGCTGTCGCGTCGGCGGGGTTGGTCGTCGTCGCGCCAGTGGCGGGGGCGGTCGCCGCAGCGCCGCGCGGGCGGTCGCCGCAACGCCGGCCGGGTCGGTCGGCCGTCGCAGCGCCGCAGCGGGGCGGTCGTCCAGCGGCGGCGGCGGGGCGGTCGTCGCAATCGAGCGCCGACGCCGCGCCACATGCGGCCGATGCCGGCTCCACGCACCGCGCGACGCCCGACCTAGCCGCTTCTTCCCCTTCGCCGCCGTCGACGAAGCTTTTTCCGGTGCCATCCTTCTTCAGATTTTAGGCTTGCTCCTGTCCTCCCCACGGACGGCGCCAACTGTTGTGGTTACAGACCAAACAGAGAGGGATGTGGTAGTGGAGAGTTGGGAGAAAGTGAATCGTCTTCCTCCCTCTAGTCTTCCCTTGGTATATATATTCATATGGGCTGTGCTATTACAAATGTGCCCTTACATCGGTACCTCCCTGCCGGGGGTATTTAAGCCATTACATATGTCCCATTTTGGGCCCTATATAACCTTCTAACAGGCCTGCTGGGTTTAGATGGGGGCCACCCCTACAACAATACCAAACAACAGATACCAGAGATTTGAAAGGCCTGGGAGGGATACCCGAAGCCTAAAACTCAAGAGAGCGGAAAGGTGTAGAGTGTATGCACCATGCTCAATCTTAACTTATTGGACCCTGGTGCAACAACTACTAGATCCTCTTTGTAAATCACACTAGTCTAGAATCAGCTAGTTCACATAGTGGACAAGAAAAATAAATATCAACCATAATGATATTTGTTTATTAACTAAATATGGGCATGATTGCCAAAGTTTACATCATGGCCCATATGCCAAAATTAAAAAATAGCAGCAGAAGAAAAATACCAAAATGGAAGATGCCCAACAAGCCTATCCATAGGCAAATGACAGTAAGACGTGACCTACTCGTCTTGGTCATCACCGTAGTTGAAGCAGTCCTCTTTTGAGCAATAGAATAAGCAAGGGTGAACACATAAAATGTACTCCGCAAGTCACACGGGAGAATGCATCATAATGATAAAGGCAACAAAGGAAAGCATATAGGGTTAGTTTGAGAATAAAGTAGCATTTAAAGAAATACAATAAATAGATTGGAAATTGTTGATTTCAATACAGTAAGTAAAAACAATATTGTAAATGAAATTAATACCGTTAGTGTACGTCCATCCCCTAGACTAACCTAACTACGGGCGGACCATCTTTTCCAAAAAGTTGTCATATGGATTCCATCCATCCATACACTTTTTAATCTTTTATGGATTCCATCCACCCATGAGCTTTTCAAAAACCATTTTGAAAACCAAAGTCTAATCCATGAAAACTTTACTCACATTCCCATGACCGTGGGCACGACTGTCCAGGATAGATTATTCACCCTGCAGAGGTTGTACAACATTACCCATAAGACATGATCACCCATATTACCATCGGATAAGCACACTTCTTTTGGTGTGCAGCAGAGAGATCATGACAAGGCATTTACAATGCAAAGCCTTCAACCTGGCCAAGCCAACACTAAGATTTCACCCCAGTAAGGAATCCACCACATCAGGACCCCTTCTTGAGCTGTGTGATACTTCACATGGTCTACGCCACGCTCATTTTCAACCTACAGTGAGACTTAGGTTGGGACCTACAAATTAGTCAGCCAGAACTATCTCATACCAGCCTTGTGGTAGTACAAAAAACATTTGTAGCAGTAGCTCACAGACTGCTCCTTAATTGACTTAGGCACTTCCCACATACCCCTTGTGCTTGACAATCAATATTGTGTCACTAAACAACAATGCATGCCAGCAAGCACCCACCACCTAACCATTTGCCAATGTTTAAACCAGGTTTTATATTTTAAGTTAAAATATTTCATAGACTTTCTTGACTCACAGAAGTCAATAATACATTTCAAAAGCCTATCATTTTATGTGAAAAAGTAATCCCAAAACAAAAAATATGTCTAAGCAGATTTAAGCATTTGATACAAAATTCTCTAGTCCAGTCCACACTAATGTACTAACTAGAGTTTTATTCTAGATTGACAAGGTATCTGGGAATCAATATCAATGGAGGTATTAACAAGTAGGCAATAAGTAAGTTTAAAATTGAATTGAAATACGTTGAATAAAAATATGCATATAGAATAATTTAAAACAATATAATTTTATTTGCAAACTAGGATCAACATAATCAAGGTGTGTGACTTGGCTTGCTCCATGAGTTGGTGTGAATCGTCGTTGAAGAATTCCTCTGAATCATCGTAGGCTACACATTAAAATAACCCACCAAACTTAAATAAACTCCAAATATTAGGAGGAAGTCCATGGTTCACCTGGTCCATACCAAGAGGTGGTTGTGGCTGTCGGGCGCTGTCATGGCGCCTGTGTGGCATTGGGTGGCAACCACGTCAACTGCCACATGGGCCTCATGCGCTGACATAGCATGGTCGACGAGAGGAGACACTTGGTGCGATGGTCACCGGCGATCCAATGACCGACGATGAGCAGCGAGGGAAGGAATGAGAGAGGAAGCAGTGGTGGTTCCATTTACACTGGGCATGACGCTCGAGGAAGACAGGAGGGTGGTCGGTGATGAAGGAGAAGCGGCAGTGGCGCACGGCTCCGGTGAAGACGGCGCTCCAGTAGTGCAAAGGCATAACAAGAAGGTAGGCAAGCATTGAATGTGTGTGGGGAAGGTGATGGTGATGTTACTGAGGCCAGTGGCAGCTTGGCCAAAATTCCTCCTAGGAGGGGGTCATCGATGCACACACAGGGAAAGCTCGGTGCTAGGTTGCTCGAAAGCCGAGAGGAGAAATTGGGGGGTGGAGAGCGATGGTGCGAGTCTCAGGGTGGTGGAGGGTGGCTTTTATAGGGCCATAGAGGGGGGGGTGGTGGAATTCCTCAACGTTGATGGCGGTTGGCGAAGGGGAAAAGGAAAGAGGGAGCGCTCGGAAGGAAAGGGGGTGTGAAGTTTGAGGGATTCGGCTTCGGCATCATGCGTAGCTTCCAAAATCAGGGAAGGGCAAAGGAAAGGAGGCCAAGGAGGATTGGAGCAAGGTGGTAAAAAAGGAAAGAGAGGGGATGGGGAAGGAAATAGGAAGAGGGTGGGAGGTTGGGGATGACAGGTGGGACCCACTCGTCGGTGAAAGAGAGTGAAAGGAAAGGGAGTGGGCGGCAAGGATTGACTGGTGCGAGGTGGCATGATATAAACCAGCCACTTGTTGTTCCAGGGACGAGGGAAGGGGAGTTAAAATTAAAATTTTATTTTTAATTTATAGAAAACCAGAGAAATTCATTAAAGGTTCAGAAAATAGCAAATAAATTCTAACAGTTCTAGAAAAATTCGAAGAAATTCTTGGAATTATTTTGCACTTAGGAAAGTATTTCCAACTTAATTTGGTCTCAAATTTTTATACTGAAAAAACTTTTTAATTTTAAAATTGATTTTAAACTCAAGAAAATAACAGAAAATCGAAATAAAAGCCAAATGAGCTCAAATAATTAATTTGAATTAGGATTTTTATAAAAAATCAAAATATCCATTATTTAATTACACTTTTGTGTTTTTAATTTAAATTAATTTTTGAAAGAAAGCCTTTTAAAAGTAGAAAAACAGGGCTAACCAAACTTTAAAACTCAGGCGAACTCGACAACCCTTGTTTTTGTTTTAAGATAAAATATTTTTTATTTTACTTTTTTGTAAAAACCTAGGCTGTTACATAATTCAAGTATATATCTTATACCAAATGTTCTCTCTCTCTTTCGTGGTGCCCTAGGAGTCATATTTATAGCCATGGATGAGGTGGTTTACATAAATGCACCCCTTTGGGTCTTAACTAGTGGGGGCAATCATGTTATTTCCTTATTATGGTCTTTATGGGCCTGCCTTCTATTTACGTGTACACTTGGGCTTGCCCTCGGTGATTGGACCAAGGTGAGGGTCAGTCTCCCAACAGTAGCCTCTCATGGTCAAGAGCTTCACAACTTGCAGGCTGAAACCATGCCCTTCACACTTTGGCCCCATCCATCCCTTTGGTCTGATGTTGCGATTGTTGAGATGGTCAATGAGCTCCTCTGTATTGGCCATGCTTTGGGTAGCCCTTTAGATCACTTCCAAGGAGCATGCTTGAATCACCGACCACGCCATCCTATCACCGGGCGTACTCCTATGTCAGCCTCCTTCAACCGATGCATCCGGTCCTCGCCTGGGCCTTGTAGTTGTCAGACATGTCACCGTAGTGGTAGACATCTTCTGCTTTGCTGCTTTGGCTTTGGGCAAGCCATGTTGCCGTCGTGTTGGGGGCCCTAAAGTTACGCGTGGGGGTCGATCCAGGTGCCATTGAGGTCTTCCTTTGGCCCCTTCCCCAATGCCCAGTCCACACGGTCCACCTATGCCCACATGGCTCACTACCTGGAGTATCGTGCCAGCCTCGTATGTGGGCCTAAGCACGCGTTGTATTCTTTAGACATGTGCCACCCATCCATGTTGGGGATGTGGGCGGTCACATCGATTGAGAGGTCACACACATCACCTCAAAAGGTGTGCCTTGTCCCATCAGTATTAAGGCACTAGGGTGGTTCACCTCTCTGCATTACTTCCTTGCATTCCATCTTGCTCATCTCTAATTCCTCCATTTTCACTCATCGTCTCACCCAATTTTCTTCCCCATGATTGCGACTACTGCTGGGTTCTTTGGTGATCCTGCATGCGTGCACTCCCACCATTTAATTTGACGATGGCTCAATCTTCCGAAAGGTACTGATAAGTCGATTGTGGAGAACACGACGTTGATGATCCAAAGGCTCCGACCAAAACAGACCGAACCCCTCGCAATCACTACACCACTGCTTCGTTGGTTACCAACCGTGCCGAACGGGATTGACCTCGCGAAGAAGGCTATCTCCTACAAGTGATTGACAACACAAGCAAGAGAGTACAAGATGTAATCTAAAATTGTACTGCGAATAAAGAGTAAGTTCACAAGTTGGGGTTCCTCAACCGAACGTGCGGTGAAACTACTAAGTAGAATAATCTCTTAAGAAAAACCCAAACCCTAGAAGAGGGTGCGGCTGCGTATTTAAGAGACACAGGAGGTGGAGGATTGGCCAAAACACTTTGGAAGTCGAACATGGCTCGATTACAAGGCCCAAGGCCCACTTTGACTCGGACTGGAAAGTGACGTGACTTGTTTAGCAATTTTTGATCGACTCGGATGGAGTTTGGAGGTGAGACCAGATCTATCTGAAAGTAGACTCCAAGAGCTTTCCAAAGAGTACTCACGGGCCCGAGAAGCCTTCTGGATCAGAAGTTATGACCGTTTGAAGTAGATGCTGTTAAAAGGCCGAATCTGAGTCGAACTCGCAAACAGGACTTGGATTGCACTTGACGGTTCCACTTCTATACTTGAGCTCACGTGGTTCTTCCCCATGGTTCCTAAGGACAATTAAATCATCATAAGAAAAGTAGTATGCCATTCTTTGAAACATTTGTATGCAAACCTGGGAACGCATTCACCTGATGGTTAAGTTGACGTGCTCGCGCTCGAGTCATTGGTCCTTGTATCATATTTTTGGTTTGTTGAGTTTGTTGTGGAGCCGGCATGGTTGTATCTATGGAAAGGATGTCCTCATCACCATTCTTCCTTCGGCCCCTTCCCCGATCCCAGTCCACACGGTCCACCTATGCCCACATGGCTCACTACCTGGAGTATCGTGGCGGCCTCGTATGTGGGCCTAAGCACACGTTGTCTTCTTTAGACATGTGGCAACCATTCAGCCTTGGGGATGTGTGCGATCGCATCGATTGAGAGGTCACACACATCACCTCAAAAGGTGTGCCCTGTCCCATCAGTGTTAAGGCACTACGGTGGTTCACCTCTCTGCATTTCTTCCTTGCATTCCATCTTGCTCATCTCCAATTCCTCCATTTTCACTCATCGTCTCACCCTATTTTCTTCCCCATGATTGCGACTACTACTGGGTTCTTCAATGATCTTGCACGCGTGCACCCCCACCATTGGCACCATGACCCACGGAGGGCCACGCTAGTAACAATCATCAGCCTAAATTAAACTAAATTCATAATGGCATATGGACGAAACATTAAACTATAATCTAATTTTAAAATCCTCCTTGAAAGCTATTGCTACTTCTGCCAGTATGGGTGCAATTGAAGCAGATATAGTCGGAAAAATCACACGTCCTTTATCCTATTCCACATTTTTTTTCTTAGATTCTGGGTCAAACAGGGATAGTGCAAAAATACAAATATGAATATGGATAATATCGGTCATGAATACAGAGCGAATACAAATTGGATTCGACGCTTTAACGAATAGTTTGACGAATATCCCATGAAAATAGAGATAGTATGTAACGCACATGTAACACCGATCACCAGCTGTATGTGTCCAAACTGGAACAACATTGTAGCCACTTAAAGCTAAACACCACCCCTACACTTGTACTCATAACCACTTGTACAAATTTAATATACAATTGTAATAAAGAAAACAAAAGCAAAACATGAGGTGTGGGCAGTTGGGTCAGCCTGAAGTCCAGTGGCCAACATTTCTGAAGTACTGGCCCAACCCATCCATCTCAACCTATCACATCAACTGCCCCATTGCCCAGCACTGCCATACAAACATACAGAAAGAGTACACAAAGAAGATGAGGATTGCAAGGAGAAAAGGTAGAGGTCAGGATAGGCCGACTACTCGTCTGACATCAGGATTTGAAGCCAGCTCATTCACCTCCTTCACATGCTGCTCCTCCACCGTTGCCCTCCTGATGCTTGTGTGCCACCCTCGTCAGGATCTAAAGCCCTGTGGCACAGTGTGGTGTGCAACGGTGGCGCTAGATGAGCCATGGCCTGGTGGACATGCAGTGGTCAATGGGGATGAGCGGTGGTCTGCCGCACCTTAGGAGTCCCTAGATGCTATGCCTCAATGAGATGATAGGAAAGGTGGTCTGCTGCACTTTAGGGCATCTGTAGTGTATGAAAATAGAGGGTCATAAGCCACCTTAAGGTTGACATTAAACATTACAGGGGTGACCTTAAGCAGGCCATAAGCAAAAAAGGCTTGAGGCTGGTCCTCAAGTTAAAGACCTGGCCACAAGCATTAAAATACAATTTTCTTTACATCTATTGTTCTCTCTCCCCAACAACCAACTGCCACATCCCCCTTCTTGACAGCCGAGTGGACCCACCTTAAGAGCCGACGGTGGCCTCAAACGTTGCAGCATCGGTCTTAAGAATAATGCGGGGCCCACCTTAAGAGCCAGCAAGCTATATACACTACAGATGCCCTTAGGAGTCCCTAGATGTCTCGATGCCTCAATGAGATGATAGGAAATTTAGGATGGCCTTAGGATCACGACATCTACGGATATTACTGAGTAAGTGTACTCAAATAATACCAAGAAAAACTCAGATATGTCTTGTATTCAGCATAAAGCGCTCTTCTGAATCCGGCTCCATATCCAATAATTACTATCTGATTCCGACCTCGAATCTGACAAAACATGTTGGATACTGACTTTCTTTCCTGAATTCGCTCCGAATGGGTTCAATCAATTGGTCGGTCAGTGAGGAAATATCTGCTTCGATTGCACCCCTAGTTGCCAGGCAGCCCTGTCAAGTTATGCTACACTTGGAAGGTGACAGCATCCATTGGGTTATTAATTGTGCTAACTGGCCAAACACGAGCGTTCATCATCTTAGGTTCGAGATCATACCTAGCAACTAAAGTAAAGCCGTGCCCAAGAAAATCATCATCATACCCCGCATCGCAGGGAAACCCTACCCAAGCTCATCAAAAAACCTAGCTAGCAGCTACCGTTCCCATGTTGATGATGTTCGTCGCATAAGGCAGGCGATCCATGAAGCATGCACTTGCACCAGTCATACTAAGTTTGTTGGTGCTATTAATGGAGGTGGTGGCAGCATATGAAAAGTGAGGCATGGCAGTGACATCTAAAAGGCAATGCATGCTAGCGGCATATGAAAGGTGAAGCATGGTGACTGGACGAGAAAATGTTATGGCAAGAAGCCATGAGAAGAGTAGTGGTGAAACAACCGAAAATTTGCAAAAGCAAAATTTTGATTTGAATTGCTTTTGATTTGTGCTCCATAACCCTCCTTAATCTATCCTACACCAATCTCAAAGCAAAAACCCCCACTAATCCTTGTCATCACGGCGTTATCACGGTGGGAACGGGATTTTTCTCGCGATCACTGTTCACGTTCGGCAAAAAGCGTCACCGCCTCTGATTTTTCTGCTACCGCCGACCTCCTCGCGCCTTCGCGCGCCCGCTCACCTCTGCCAGCTCCCGCCCACCTGTCGGCCTCCGTACCAGCTCCTTAAATGTGCCCTAACACCGCCCTGACCGGCTACGTTGCGTGGCCATGTCGCCGGCCGTTCCTTGCCGCCACCCCTGCCAATTCGTGCGCATTCTCCTCACGGCCGACCTGAGCGTCGCCAGTACCTTTTGACCGCCGCTCTGCATCACTCATGACAGCTGCAGCCGCACGGGAAACCTCGAGCCACCCTGGTCTTCCCGAAACCGCCACCGCCGTGGTATTCCTCTCCCCTCTCCGGTGCAAACCGCCTTCCCCGGCTATTTAAACACCCCTGAGCTTCCCAAGTAAAGCACCTCACCTCCCCAAAGCTCACCAAGCCCTCCTAAAGCAACCACCGCCGCCCCATTGTCGGTAATCGAAAAAATCCCCATTCCCGAACCCTAAAGCAATGTCAATTCTCCATTCTATAATTTTCCAATTCCCTCCGTCTACACCCTCCCCATAGCCCTAGAAACCATTCCCAACCCTCACCCTAGCTCCTCAATCCATCTTCTTCCCCGGCACCGTGAACCACCCCACTGCCAACAACCGCCGCCGTGGCCAGATCAATCTAGATCTCTTGAGCTTCGGCCAACCCCTCCCCAAGCGTCCCTGAACCCTAGTGATGCTCAAGAGCCAGCCCAATTACCCTAGGAAGCTTCCATTCACCCGCAAGTTCAAAAGTGGCCGCAAAAGAGATGGCCTCGCTGCCGGCGAACGCCGCCACCGTCGGCCCTCCCACCAACCAAAATGGACTCACCTTACCCCCACGAACCCAACCCCACCTCCAAATGCCATCGCAAAATACCCTAACACCACCACCAACCGCCGCCTCCCTCCTCTGCTCCCACCGCGCGGTGAGGAAGAAGAACAGTGCGCGTGCGCACTGTTCCCCCGACCCCGCCGTCCCGACTCGGTTGAACCGAGCCCCGTTGCCGCGCCGGACGTGCCCGACCCGGGCCCGACCGAAGTGTCTCAGCTGGACCCGCTCGCCCCCGCGCCCGTTGCGTCCGACCCGAGCCCGGTCGATGCGGTCGCGCCGAACCAATCCGCCCGACCCCGAGGAATAGTGCACCGAGCCCGATGAATAGTAACCGACCCAAAGCCCAAAATACATATTTATACTCCCCGGATTCGTTTCGAGCCCGCCAACCCAAATCCAAAGCCCATTTCCCCATATAACCCTCTCATAAACCCAGAAGCCCATTTTATTGAAGTTTTTCAGATTTTCTTTATTCTTTTATTTTCTTTATTCCTTGCTCATTTCTTCGGGCATGGAATTAATATTTATTTTATTTGTTTTACGTTAGCTTCCGGAGTCGAGTTTGCACCGGAGCAAGAAGGTGAAGCACAAGCCCAAGTCCAATCCGCCGAAGAGTTTGAATTAATTGAAGTAGTCGATCAGCAAGGCAAGTTGCACATATTTTTGAACATATTGATCCCACATTTCCTAAATTATTTATTTATATGTACTTTCATTATGTTATTTTCATTATGTTATTTTATGTACGTCAAATGCTTAGAATGACATGATATTAGCTATGTCCTACCACCCGAAAAGCCCAGTTTAACTTGATGGCCATATTCACCTTGACAAACTTAGTCACATAAAATATAAGAATAGCATCATTGTAGCTAGGGACATCACATCTCTCTACTGTTAAGGTTTGATATTGGTCTAGAGTTTTGGGAAGTGGGAAATAGGATAAATGAGGATCGCAGAGATGGATTCGAAGACATTATCCTAGGGTGGAGGCTGGTTGTGGATTGGTGGCAGTACAGCGTGTACTGAATATGAGTTTGTGTGTGGTTGATGCCTCAGTTAAAATGTAAGGACTAGACCCTTATATATGCTGAGTAACGGACATAGTAACCGCCCAACCACAAGCGTTGATTTGGTCAAACTTGACTTAATCAAACCTGGCTTAGTAACTGCTCAACTTCAATTGAACCTCTGCATCTAGAAAGGGGGAGACAGAGGGTGAGTCTGTATGGGAGGTGGTTAACCATACAACTGTAGGGCTGCGATGAGTCGGACAAGATCCGCGGGGTCGTCCGAGCTTGTCGAGATTTAACACCTACTGGGCGGAGTCTATACAAAGAATTGAGCAGTGAACCTCCTTGTTTCCTTAACTCTTTAGCGGGAATTAAGGGATCTTGTGGGTAGAGCAGGGCAGCTTTGCAAAGTCATGACAGATAGTATTCGAATACGCCGTGCTTCCGGTTAACGAAGCTGTGTTTAGTGGGTGAATCCAATAATGAGGCATAAGTAGATTTGATAATGAGTTGGAAATGCTGAATATTGATAATCAAGTTTGGAAACCCCATTTGCGATAATGAAGTACAATTTTAAAGGTTTTCAGGTGATTCCAAGTAAAACTGCATCCACATGAAATAATAGACTTTATCCCCCGTTCACCTGATATTCCATGCATGTAGCTATTGTTGGACTCCGTGTGATTTGTTGAGTACGGTAGTTGTACTCATACTTGCTAAAAACTTAAACAGAAACAACAAATATTGAAGAGGCACGAGAAGACGAAGAGGTGATTCTGTACGAGGTCGATGAAGCGTGGAATTAGGATCGTTCTTCGCTCGAGTGTGCCTGTGGTTTCTTTTGTGTATTGTAACTAAGGGCAGTTGACCCTACTGTGATACTTGGCTTTCGCCTTTATATTGTAATAAAGCTCGCTTTTGCTCTAAAGCTTGTGTTGGCAATGTTATACACTCGATGGATATACTCGTAGTTGAACAGTCCTGGGCAGCTGCGAGGGTTTCACAATACTCCCAGAAATGGGGGTTTTACAAGTGGTACTACAATCTTATAGAGCCAATGCTCGACAAGTTGAAGTGGAATTCGAAGGCATTGTCTAAAAATGATGGGGCATGCTGTACTAGCATGACGACCACAATACAGCACAGAATGATGTCATCATGGATGTTGTAGTGGCCGCCAACTGTCATGATCCATCGCTGTGCCCTTTGTAGCGTCTTAGCTAGCATATTTACATAATACCGATAAATTTCATAACTCATTGCTTATGTATGAATACATGATGCAAAAAGCCCAATGATCGTGAGAACCGGTGGGTTTCCTTCACCAACACTTGATCTCTGAGCAATGCATCACCCAAGATGTATCTTACTTCGAGAATTACATAACAACGGGATTGCTTGCTCAAGGCAACAAGGACTACATATGGGTGCCATACAACTAGCGATAAGTGCTTCACTAGTTGCTATACAAATTTCATTTGTACTTTATACGCAACATGAATATAGGTTTAATGACTATGGCGACATACATGAGTAGGTGGCATTAGATCCATATCGTAGTGGTGGACCCAGAAATTTTAGGATAGGTATTCAAAGTTACAAAAATATTATTCAATAGAAAACATGAAGGTCCACAATAGCGAAAATTAATACGCATTGGCAAGAGAATGATTTCCTATCCTAATTGGACTGCAAGGTGGTCAGTCGATCTCCACTATAATAACCAAAATCACCGAGGTGGCAAGAGAATGGTTTTCTGGCAAAGTAGGGTTTATAGCACTATGAACTAATTGGAAGTTTAGTTTGTGCCTTTGTGGCACACTAGAATGGAATCAGATCTGGCACGAATCATCCAATAAACCCCAATTTCAATTTTTTGTATTACCTAAACCAATAAACACCAAAATCTTTTACTAACTTGGAATTGTATGAATAAGCACACTTAACATACCCATCAGATATGAGGATTAAACCAACAATTTAACAGGATGGGATACCTCTGTATCTTCCTTGTTCCTCAACTATGCCCAATCAACGTGCCATGGGCTGCTGCAAGTATACACATAGATTGGCAACAACATTAACATATGGTTGATTTGGGGAATAGATGTGACATAAACAACATTAACATATGGTTGATTAGGGGGGATAGATGTGACAAAAACAACATTAACATATGGTTGATCAGGGATAGATGTGATAAAGTGATAAAATTGCAAGTAGCCAAAGAACACATTGTTACAAGTGTCACAATAGGGATTGAGGGGCTGCAGGATTTGGAATTATTGCTAGAATATAACAACAAAATGTTTTAATGGAAGTGAACATTTAGTCATTTAATCCATATAAAATAAGATTTTACAAATATGTAGTAGAGAAAATGAAAATGAGATGGGTAATCAAATGGGGAACTATATGTACCTGATTTGGGTGGATGGCTCTACAAGAATGGGAATAACACCAAAATTAAAATGGAAGTTCAGGTTTGTTCATGAAAATAAGATAGCATAGCAAACAAATTGGAGGGAATTGATAGTGAGGACCATCTGAATATGCTTCCAAGTAGTAACAATCAGTGGAAAGAATAATATTAGAGAAAACAATAGGAAAGTTCATACCCAAAATTGAAAGCTAACTCCATTGAACTTGTCACCCCCAAATTCCTACAAATAAAACAAAAAATCAGATCTACAAAAATCTCAGAGAGAGCCATAGGCATCCATGGCCAAGAAGATGTGGACAAGCGTGGGGGTAGGGGCACGAAAAACCAACAAGCTTAGAGACAGAGAGAGATGGAATGGATGGATGCTTTGACTCTGGTGGCATTTGACCTTGGCCACATGGATGGAAGCTGCCCTTGTTGGAATCCACTGGTGTCGCAATCACTCAGAGGGAGGATGAACTTGTGCTTCCATGGGGAGAGCTAGAGAGATATGAGAGAAGAGACTTGAGGGGAGAGGTTGAGACGCTGAGTGAGTAGTGAGCCCTAGGGTGAGACTAGAGTTTCTGCCATGGGCCGACCACTGGGCCAATGGCCTAGCTGCCTGGACCATGGTCCGGCACCAAGTTGGGCCCGGGAGAGGAAAATGGGGTGTATTTAGACCAATTACTAGTATACATATGTATTATACCCAATTTTCACCTAGGCGCTAGACGCTATGTGGGCGGTGGGTGAACACCCAGTGCCTAGGGTGCCTAGGCAGGGCCTAGGTGGCCGAATAGAATTGCATGCACACAGCCAAATCCAGGGGCATTCCTGTCCAAAATTTTTAAACGGTAGCATGCATCTCCCAACAAAGGTGTCTTGCTCCTCACCTTATTCATCCAGCCTACATGTGGCAGCCCACCAGCCAATTTGCTCCTCCCCCTTTCTCTTCTCTCTCTTCGTTTCTCACCGGCATCACCATACACTCGCCTTCTCCTCCCCTCCCCTGCTCTCCTCCGCTCGCCTTCTCCTCCCCTCTAGCATTTGCGGGAGACGACGATGTCGGGAGGTCAAGGGCCAAGGAGGTCACCGAAGAGGACCGTGTGCCATTACCGCACTCACCTCTAGATCCGAGGCAGCCAGCTCCAGATCAGACCGATGCGGCTTCAGATTCTGCCAACGGCAGCTTCAGATGGAAGAGCGATGGGGCGTGGGCCCATGAGAAGTGGCTGTAGTGGCGTTAGACCTCAACATCGACCTCAAGGCCTACCACCCCAACGTCCTACTCATGGTGAGGTCGGGTATCGCTTCCACTTCTTTGGCAAGGACGTCACCGTCGCTATAGTTTCCTCACTGCCAGTGTCATCACCAGCATCTAGACTACCCAGCGCCACGGTGCCTTGCCACCTAGCTCCACCTGAGTCCACTTGGGACCGACGTTGATTGCCTAGGTGAGATAAGCGCCCAAGGGGTCGACTTTGCACACATCGCGGTGGCCGACCTACGCCCACCGCCTAGGCACCTACGCGAGCACTGATTATACCTTGTATATAGCAGATTTTTTGCCATAATTTTTTGGTATTCAGCTAAATACCCATGAATTATTGTAGGTCCATCCCTGCCTTATAGTTATTGTACCAAAGTGGAACAAGTTAATATACATTGATTTCCTACGCAAAAATAACCACGACTTCAGCCTTGTGCAACAAACATTCAACATTGTGACATCCCAAAAATTTCCTAGCTTTTAAAAGCTAATTTAAGGATTAAAAAGTATTTTAAGTACAAAATTATGGCACCAACTTAAGTTGGAAATATTTTTACTAATTCCATAACATATCCAAGAATTTCTGTGAATTTTTCTGGAATTTTTGGAATTTATTTCATATTTTTCTGAGCCTTTATTAATTTTCTCGGCTTTTCTGATAATCAAAAATCAAAAATTTAAAAATTAAACTCCCGTCCCTTCCCTCCGGCCGATGCGTGGACGGCCAGGATCCGCCCATGTCGCCGCCGCACATCCCGCCCTCGCCGCCTCTCCTGCCGACGCGTGGACAGGCCAGATTGTGCCACGTCTCCCCCCGGCCCATCCCGCCGGCCCCACCCAATTAAACCCCTAGGGCCGCCCGATCTCACCCCCCTCCACGTGGCTGCGATCTACGCCGCCCGCACCCCTTCTCCCTCTCTCCTCTCCCGTCCGTCGAATCCCTCCTGTGGCCACATGTCGCCATCTCCTCCACCCGCTCCCTCCCTCTCCTCTCTCTCGCTGCCACCTCGGGCCTGCATGTCAGGCCCTTCTCCCTCCCCGCGCCACCTTCCTTTCTTCTCCCCTTCCCATTCCTTCCTCACTCCGGCCGAATCTGGCCCTTCTCCATCGCCCTCTCTTCGGTTTTGGAAACCGCGTCCACCTTCGGGCCAAATCCCCCAATCTCCACGTTCTCCTTCCTTCCTTCCCTGCCCTCCCCTTTCCTTTTCCCTCTCCACCGTATCCGCGCTGGTCATGAAATCCGGCAAGCAATCCTCGCCGATTGCCCCTCCTCGGACCTATATAAAGGCACCCCTGAGCACCTCTTCCCCTCGCACCACCTCCCTCCGCTCTCCTCCTCCCTTCCCGTGCGCCCGAGTGCCGCCGCGCCGTGCTTCCCCATCCTCGGCCGTAGAAGCTTCTCCGGCGAGAAATTGCTGGCAAAGGGAGCCTCCTCCAACCTCCTCGTCAGCATCGCCATCATCCCCGAGCCGTCGCCGTGCTCGGACACCACCACCCCGAGCTCAAGCACCGCCGGAGTGCCATCGCCACTGAAGCCTGAGTTGTGCTGCCGCTTCTCCCTCGTCGCCGGCCGTCTCCGTGCTCACCGAGTCCCAAGCCAGGCAGAAACGGGTTTCCCGTGTCCTCCTCTCCCTCCACCGCCCATCGCTGCTCGCCGCCAGCCATCGGAGCGCTGTCGCCGCTGCCGTGCCCGAGCTCCTTCCCGCCGGCGCTCGCCACGTCAGCGCCGAGGGTGAGGAGGCAGCCGACGTGGCCACCACACGGGTGCCACGCAAGCGCCGGCTGCCACACCCCACCCCCATGCCACCTCGGCCTCCACCACAGTCAGTGGACTCGGTCCACATGGACCGGGCCCCTGTCAGTCAGCCTACCCCAGGGCTGATGTCATGACGATGCCATAATTCCAATTTTCAATAAAAAATAATTCAGCCAAAAAAGGAAATTCACTGCTGACGCAATAATTCCAATTTCCTTTAGAAAAATAATTCCGGAAAATCAATCTTTTTCTTTTTCTCTAAATTTAAACTTCCCGGAGCCTGTTCTCCTTCATCCTAATTCCGATTTGGCCCATTCAAATTTCTAAATTCATAAAAAATTCTCTTCTATTCATTTTTGTCCTCAATTTAATTTTTGGAGTTCATTTGAATTTATTTGGATTTTATTTGAGTTATTTTTACATGTCACCTTAGGATCAAACTCTAATTAGTACACTAGTATTGGCTAGAGAATTTTAAATCAAATGCTTAGACATAATTTTGATTTTGAGATACCTCTTCACATAAAATGATAAACTTTTCAGATGTATTCTTCATTTCGGAGAGTCAAGAAGGATGATAAAATATTTTGAAACAAAATATAAAATCTGGTTTAGACTTAGGCTAATGGTTAGGTGGTGGGTGCAGACAAGCACTGTTGTTCGGAGACACAGTGTTGATTGTCGTGCACAGGGGGTATGTGGTTGAGCCTAAGTCAAATAAGGATCGGTCTGTGAGCTGCTATTGTAAAGCCCTAACATACTACCACAAGGCTGGTATAGGACAACCCTGGCTAAATAATTTGCGAGTCCCAACCTGGGTCATGTCGCAGGTTGAAAGTGAGCGTGGCATAGGCCATGAGAAGTCTCACTTGGGTCAAGAGAGGGTCCCGGTCTGATGGATTTCTTACTGGGGTGAAACCTTAGTGTTGGCTTGGCCAGGTTGAAGGCTTTGCATTGTAAAGGACTTGCCATGATCTCCTCGTCGCACACCTAAGGAAGTGTGTAACTCGCGTGCAAGTACAGGACGATCATGTCTTGTGGGTAAAGTTGTACAACCTCTGCCGAGTGTATAATCTATCCTGGATAGCTGTGCCCACGGTCATGGGCATGCTGAGTAAAGTTTTTCATAGATTAGACTTTGGTTTTAAAATGCTTTACGAAACAGTGTGGTCGGAGCCACGTGAAATCTTTTTGGAAAAGATGGTCCGTGTAACAGCCAAGCTGTTTATTTTCAAATTTTTGGAATAAAAAAATTATTAAATTAAATTAATTTGGTTTAAAATAAAAACATGTGTTTTGGTGCCTAAATTATAATTTTGGATTTGCTCTAATTTTCTGTTTTTGAAAAGACTGGATTTGAAAAGTATTTTAATTAAAACCTAGAAATATTATTAAATAAAATCATATTTTGATTTTCTATAAAAATACTAATTCAAATTAACTATTTGGATTTATTTGGCTCTAATTTGGGTTTTCTGAGTTTTCTGGACTTTAAAAATCTATTTTGAAATTAAAATGTATTTTGAGTATGGAAATTAAATACCAACTTAAGTTGGAAATATTTTATTTAAGTCCAAAATATTTCCAGAGACTTCTATGATTTTTTTTCTAGAATTTTTGGAGTTTATTTCATATTTTTCTGAGCTTTATTGAATTTTCTAGGCTTTTTTGAAAATCCAAAATCAGAAAATCAGATTTTAAATCCCTCCCCTCCCTCTGGCCGCCACGTGGACAGCCAGATCCCGTCCACGTCACTGCCGCTCAACCCCGCCTACCCCCTCTCATCGGTCGACACGCGTGCGGCCTAGATCGACCGCACCCCCATGCGCCCCGCTCAGCCGTCGTCTGTCCCTCGCCCTCGATCGGCTGCCCGATCCGCGCCCCTACCACGTGACGCCATCCCGGCCACCCACGCCTCCTCTCTCTCCCCCCTCTCTCTCTCTGCACGCGGGGCCCACCTGTCGGGTGCTTTCACTACAAGAGATGTGCCATCTTTTGACGTTGTATTTCCGTCATAATTTCTGGGATTTATGTCACTGAACAACGTTTATGACGTGCGCGTGACGAAAACACCTGCGTCACCGATCAAACGTCTCTAACCACTATCGGTGACGTTTGTGGAATTTGCGCCACAAGCTAATGACATTACGATAAAGCGCCATTAAGTATAGTGACGCTCGCCGCCATAGCCCCGTATGCCATGCCACGAGGACATCACACGTAGGATCCAAAACGCCATAAGAGGCCGACGTGGCGCATGAAAAAACATCATTAACCTGATTTTGGTCTCTAAAGCCCATGTTGTAGGCCGAGTAAAATGGGCCAAGCCATGAAAAATGTCATAAAACGAGGTGCTTTTAGCCCATCTCGCCCAAATGTTGTTTTGGCCCAACTCTTAATTCCCATTTTGAGCCCATCAGATAATTCAGCCCACGGATTTTTTTACCACTGTCCGGTTCATGCCGGGCCACCGCTACTTTTTTCAGCGCACTTCCTTTTTTGGGCTAGGCAAAGACTGTTTCAAATTGTCGGGCCACCCGCATTTCTTTTTCATACATGCACACCATTGTACAAATGATTTATAATCAGCACATTCATAATCACAACTCAACATACATAAACCCATACATAACTGAACAGCTTTCAAACTCATATATTCACACATAAGTCTGAATATTATTACATCCATTGTCCATCACAGATGTAGCAGTCTCAAATTTAAAACTTAACTTGCACAGACCAAGCATTCACAGATTGAAAGCACGACGACAACTAAGCTCAAAACAGGGTTCAATTTGAATGAAAACATATCTGCAAATTTGCAATTAGAGCATACAGATAGGCAAAATGCAATACTGGTCACAGCACAAGCCAGTTGCTACTCAAAAAACTATTTCTGCCATGCACACGAGCGTCCAGAGGTTCACGTCCGCATCAAAATGACAAGCGCTATCTCATTTAGTATCTGTACTTACTGTTCACCATTAGTTGCAGAATTGCCGCCAAGCGCATTTACGAAGCAAGCCGTGGATCTCGCCTCCTTGCTTCCTCAACTTTTCTCGCTCTCTTCTTCCCGCTTCTTCATTGCCTCCCTATCCTCCGCCGCTTGTTTCTTCATTTCACCCAACTCGGATCGGTTCCGATGATTGTTGCCTCTCGCACTTAGTTGACTCTCAAGCTCCTCCACACGCCTTGCAGCTTTGGTGCCTCTCGCTGGTGCTGTAGACTCGATGCCAACATTTTGAAGGAACTTTGATTTTGGCAAAACTTCAAGAACAGCCTGGGTAGGATTCTTTGCAACATGGTCTTCTCCTGGTGGTGCAGAAATGATGGCCTCCATTTCATCCTATCAAAACCCATAAAATCGATTCATGAATGTTTGTATCGTAGCTAATGTTAATAGAGTACAGAGGAACAGAGGAACAAAGTAAGAAGTACTCACAATAGCATTTTTTACATTCTCACTAAAACCTGTTTTGCTGCTGCAATGAGTCTCCTTGAAAAGGTCAATAGCACTTGGTGGTGCATCCTTATATTTAGTTTGCTTCTGAAATTTAATGCAAACAATCAATTAATCAATTAATAACAGATAAAGATGGTAGTACAACTCTAAAAAGCAAGTGTATTAGTAGTATATTTGATATAGCACAGCATGAACAAGACTTTAAAGAATGCTGTTGAACATTAGAGCACAATGCTGTTGAACAAGACTTTAAAGAATGCAAATCACGGGAAGTTGATATCTTATTGACACATTATTCATTTAATTGGATTTAATAACATTTCTCATTTGAGTCTAATTTGCCCAGTACCCTGTTTTATTGTCTTATGCATTATTGCAAGTGAAACCAGAACTAAGAATGTCTCTTACAAGCTTGTAGAAATTTGGATCTTTTCTTCTTGTTTTTGGTTGTGCACTTTTATTTGCTAGCTGCATTCATGTATACCAAATTGTTGACTGTTATAAGTTGACTTGTTTCTGCCAGAATGATGATTTCATCGATTTAGTCTACCGGGAGATTGTGAAAGGACAATAATTGATGTCAAGGGGCAGCTGTCTCTCCGACAGGCTTGGTTTATGTTTAGACTAGTGTCTTTTGTTAAGCCTGTAATTCAAGCTGTAAAAGACATGCTACTGTAAATTTATTGGTGAAGTCCGTAGGTGTACCATCCTCCATTGGCGGAGTTTGTATTAAAGTACCATTTACATATCTGTAAAGGTTAACGAAATCTATCTGCACTGTGGGATATGATGTTTTGTATTCTTGGTGCATAAAAGTTTTGCTCCTAACATATCTGATAGCTTTTGCCATCATCAATGTTTGCGTGAATCAATTTTTGACTGGGATGGTCGATCACCTCCATGAATGGTTTATGGAGTTCTTTCAGCAGTTATCACTTGCATATCTAGTACTTTGTTTGTCACCCAGATGGATCTGGATTGTGGTAAAGCTATTATTTTGAATAAGTGAATCACTTTATAGCAGTTTTGAGGACCAGTTTGTTGTGGCACGGAATCTAAAATATTTATCGATTTTAGTAAAATATTTTTGTTGACTCCAAAATTGAGGTTGTTAATTGGTTACTATATCCAGAAAGGATAAAAAGTCAATCATAAAGGATGCAATGTTGACATAACTAACATGTAAATCCACTAGCACAGCCACAGCAAGCACAACAAATCTCATAAATTTATACTATCGGATTTCTTAAAAAAGATCAAATAACATGTAAATTAACTTTTCAGTTGGCAAAGATGGTGAGCAATTAATACGCAGGCATAGACAGCACATCCACATCGAGCACATCAAATGACAAAAAATATATAATCTGATTTGCTGTTAAGAGAGATCAAATGGCATGTAATGTAACTGTTTTAGTGGGCAACTACGGGGAGAAATTGACCAGATCAAGTTTATTATGTCTTACCGTGACATAGCACTGAGCGATGAAGCACCGTGATCCTGTCCTTTGCCGGTACCGAACTTGCTCACGACTGTCCTTATTTTTCAAACACTTTTCCTACAGAAAGGCATACATTAGTGGGATAGGCGTATCATTTTCTTAAAGGCAAATTTTGTGAGAAATATACATGTAGGATACCTTGTGCTTTGGGTTAGACCACATGTCCACAAGTTGTTTCCACTGCATGTCACTCATAGTGGACAATGGTGAAGTTGTTCGACTTGGTTTGCAGGTATGCCATTAAAGAATTTCTTCTTTAACTTATACCTCATTTGGCGTTGTCCACCTCTCGAGCAAATCGGTGCATGCACTTTGACTGCTTCATCGTTGGGTCCATGGTGAATTGACTCTGTAGAAGATAAGGTAGCAGTGATATGATTGAGTCCCAAATAGCTAAGGTAGCAGTGATAGATGGAAATAGCTAAGGTAGCAGTGATAGATGGAAATAGCTAAGGTCCCAAATTGCATGTCACATCTGGAAAATAAAATTGCTAAGGTAGCAGTGATAGATGGAAATAGCTACAAATTAATTAACTGATGATATGATTAAGCTGGTCTGTGTGTGACTCTGAGTCCCAAATTACTAAGCTGGTCCCAAATTACTAAGGTAGCAGTGACTAAGCTGGTCTGTGTGTGTGACTCTGTGGATCGATGATACACTACCGCCGAATCTAGCGAGCTACAATTAAGCCGTGTCAGAGCGAGATGATCGAGCCGGTAATGTAATAATGATACTAGGTACTACAAGTACAACAGCCACTTGTGATTTCTGATGAACTGGTAGTAGTGAGCGTTGTGGAGAGACTGAAAACCACGTACGAGCTAGCAAATCAATAAATAGATATTAAGAATTAAGGTGCGTGTATTGCTAAACTAATAAATCAAAAGCCTAGTTCCTGTGTGATTGAACATAAACATGCATATATGGTGATTAAGGTAACATTAACAATTCAAATCAGCCTACTCATTTTACTTAAGAAGGCAGTAGCATGTATTTAGAAAGGATGCTGTTGTCCCATTGGGAAAGGCCGGAGGTACTTACCGCAATTTTGCCCATGTAGTTTGTCACTAGAGCCTTATCCTTCTTATACTCCTTCCAAAGTGTGGGAGTATTGGGATATGGTCCCAGAGGACAATTCCACCTCAGCCGCTAGTTTAGCAGCTTGCATAGGTGCTTCTGGTCGCCGGTTCCCTTCAGCAATTTGCACTGGAATCTTAGCGCACAACCCTCTTGAAATTCTGTCCAAATCTCTGCCTACGTTCCTTCCTCTCAACCATCCATCTAACATGAATCGTGGTTCACACAATTAGTGGAAATCATATGATTAGAACAGCAAATATTTAATAGAGGAGAGGAGGCACAGAGCTTGCCTTCATCGCCTACGTTGTTCGTTGTTGGGTTGGTGGTCCGTTATTGGTCGATCTTCGAGGAACCATCTTGTGGGTCGCTTGTTGGAGCATGATTATCTTCAAGTCAAGATATTTCCTCGTTCGCTGCCTTGTAATTCTTGTGGGTTGGTCTTCCTCCCGGACAGCCATAACTCTCTTCGATCGCCTTGATCCTCCAATGCGCATGGTCTCATCCCTTAACAAATTGGTAGTAGGTTCGTGCTCCAAATCCAAAGATGGCTTCCTGCATTATACAAGAATCTGAAAAATTAATAAATCTGCATATTGAACTAAGACAAAATAGGTTTAGTTTATTGAACAAAAACAAAATCAAAGGTAGTCGCTGCCTTGCAAGGACAAAAAGAAAGGAGCGCTCAACAGATGCAGTACCTACAAAAGCTTCTCTAACCTTAAAACTAGCATTCATATTACTACCAAGTGAAGTTTGATTAACCAAGTAAGTTAGTGGATAAGCAAGGATTAAGTCTATCAAACGTAACATTCCATATACCTTCTCAACAACACCTTCATTGTCGCCCTCAGGTTCAGGTTCATACAAGGTGCCCGAGTCTGCACGAGCAGCAACCTTGGGCTTTGCACTGTTCACCATTTGAGCTAAAGCTCCTACTCCGAGCCGCTGGAACATCTGATTGTTACGTAACATGTTCTGCACTCTCTTCCTCTCATAGTCCGTCATTTGCGGCTCTGTATTTGCACAACATAGATGATGTGAATGTATGAAACATAAAGATGGAAGTAATGTCTACCAGGAACAACAAGGACTGTAATCACAATTTAAACAGGCATATATGTCCTACGTGCAACTGAACATAGCCCCTGAATTATGTGTGTATGTGCTCATACAAAGTCGTAGCCTTATTGTATTTCCAACATCCTAGTAGATCAAAACCAAAACATTTTGATAAAAACATTCTAACAGCATTATGATCTAGTTGAGCTAGAACAGAACAAAAAATATCCTAACAGATGAAAACCAAAACATGCTGACAGAGGTATCTTGCATCTCGAACATCCTTAAATAAAACAAATCCAAATTATATACCCGAAATGACCTAGATCAGAACATCAATACCCTAAACCCTAAACCGAGGATGGCCTAAATCACATCCTAACATATTCCCGACCACATGGAAGGCAAAGTGACAGATATGGGTGGTAGTTCTTTACCCACCGGTTGCCTCCGAAGTGTTGCGCCCCTCCTTCTTACCAGTGCCATCTCGGCGGAGTCGAGGGCTCGCCGGGCGACGGTGCTGTCCGGCGACGGATCGCGTCGGGGCGGAAACCTCGTGAGGGGCTGCGGGCTTGGTCCAGCAGCGCAAGGTGTCGGCGACGGCGGCCTCGCGGACGGGTGGTGGAGGCGATCGCGTCGGGCGAGATGAAACGGCAGTGGATCGCTCCGCGACGAGCCGGCGGGATGGGCGGTGGGCGGGGCGGTGGACGCGACGGGCGGGCGGCGGTGAAGGCGACGGGGCGGCGGTGGACGCGACGGGGCGGCGCTGACGCGACGGTGGCGGGCGGTGGTGGAGGCGGTGGAGGCGACGAGGGCGGTGGTGGAGGCGGGGCGCGGTGGACGCGGACGGGCGGCGCTGACGCGACGGGGCGGCGCTGACGCGACGGGGCCGGGCGGCGGTGGAGGCGGTGGAGGCGACGGGGCGCGGAGGCGACGGGGCGCGGTGGACGCGATCGGGCGGGCGCGGATCGAGATTTTCAATTTAGGTTGGGGTACAGTGATGTGAATAGTTGGAGGAGGGTGCGATTTGACTTTATCGCCTTGGTTCCATCAAGGTAATCTAAGTTTCTGGATAAATTTGTCCTTTCGCTGAAAATTGAGCGGAGGAGGTGCCACAAATCTCACCGCCAAAGACCCACTCCCAGCCCTTGGTTTTGCATACTAGTCCTTAAAGAATTATCAATTTCGAAGTGTTTTCAGTTGTGTCTTGGTAGACTTCACTAAACCCCCGAAAATACAACAAGATATGCAATTATAACCTTGGATTCCAAAATAAGGCACATATTTCTATAATTATAATTATCGCTACCGCACACGGTTGTGTCCTTTAGAGTTTAGTTTTTACTACAATTTAGAACTTATGGTATTGTGACAAAAAATGTTGAATTATTTAAACATGTAACACATGAGTGCTATGTAGGTCTGTAAACGAGCCGACCTCAAGTGAGCTTGGCCTTCCAGGCTCGAACTTGGTAGAAGCTTGAGCCGAGCTCAAGTTGAGGTCCGAGCCTGGACCTGGGCTCGAGCTCGGCTCGGCCTACGCACGAGTAGGCTCGAGCTCGGCTCGTTGAAGCTCGGTAACAATTAAAATAATTTATTATGCACTATTTTTCAATAATAAGAAAATTTTAAGCTCGAGCTCGGCTCTAGTAAGCTCGATAACAGTCAAAATAATTCAAATATACACTAATTTTCAACAATCAGAAAAGCTCGAGCTCGAGTTCGGCTCGAGTAAGCTCTGTAAGAATTAATATGTATTACTATTTGAGCTCGAATTGGGGCTCGCGAACTATTCGAGCTCGGCTCGGTGAAGCTCGCGAGCTCGAGATCAAGCTCGAGTTCGACTCATTTAAAGTTCGAACCGAGCTCGAACCGAGTCTAGAACGAATCGAACTCGAGTAGCTCGCGAGCTTCGAGCTTTTTTTTACAGCCCTAGTGCTATGTGTACATAGACCTTGTACGAGTTTTATACATACATGATATTGGTTCATTGAATAGTTCATTGTCCTTGGTCATATACGCTTACCATTGCTGCATATGTAGTATAAAAAAATAAATTATGTTAGTGGGAAAACAACTTGGTGTGCAGAATACATTGATTCAGAAAATAATTGCAAAAATGAAAAATATGAAAAAAAAATGGATGCAACCCGGATTCGAACTCAGGATGCAGAGTCTCAAATGCAGGGTCATCTAGCATTGGGCTATGTACGAATGTTCGACATGGGAGAGGTATTAATTTATATGAATACATGTAGTAGTCTTGGAATATATGTACCGAATCAGCAAGCCGGGAGCCCCCCTCTCGCACACTCCGCTAAAAAAAATTCTCTCACGGAATGCGATCGATGGAGCGAGTAATACAATGTACGGTACGTACTTAACCCTTTGCTTGTGGGATGTGCGTTACGTGAATGAAAGGATCAAGTTATCCTCGCCCAGAATTAAACCCTAATATTTATATTCTGAATTAAGCTAGAGCTCGCTAGTCAGTCAAGAGAGGAGAGGGACGTTGCTTCCTAAGCCGAAGCAAAAGCGTACAAGGGGCCCGGGCCTACCTTGTGCTGAAAGCTAACTGATCGACATCAGTTGATCAGGGAACACATTGGTGACATCAGTTGATCAGGGAACACATTGGTGACATTTTGAGGACTAGGAAAAACATACATACATTGTTAACTAGCACAGTGCTGCAATGGCAAATTTAATTAGGTGAAGCTACTGTATTCATATATGAACTGCTCATAAGCACATGAACCAAAATGAACAGACAATATGAACCAAGATGCTGTAAATATATCTCTGTTACAGCCATTGCATCTTCTGCAAACCACCCATACTTTGTGTCAAAGTCTTTCCAAGCCTCGCCATCAGCTGGATGGCTGAGCTCATTCTCCTCTGCTCTCCTCTTCAACTTGTGCCATTGCACATCCTCCGCCATCTTTTTTGAAGAAAACATTCTCTTCAGCCTAGGAATCAACGAAAAATGCCGCAATACCTTCTGAGGAATTTTCTTTCTTGCATCGTTATCTTTCCATCTTGATGCACCACAAACTGGACAAACATCATTTCCTTCTAAATTCTTCCGAAACAAAACACAATTATTCGGGCACACATGGATTGAATCGTATCCGAACCCCAATGCACGAATAAGTCTCTTTGCTTCTTGGTATGATGCAGAATAGAGCAACTGGGAATGCCGATGATAACAACTTCGTAATACTGTGAATGCAACATTAGATATTCGTAAAATGACTTGATATGAAGCAACTTGACCACAAAAGAAAATCTTGTATAATGTGCACCAGATACGCTTCTTGCTTCATCTCTTCCAAAAGAACTGCAAACATAGACCGCTTCCTGCACCTTCATCTTCGCCATGCATAAATTCCTCTACCATAACACGAATTCCTTCATCACGGCCATCTTCTTCATCCACATTCATACCAAGATCTTCATTGAGACTAGTATTTTCATCAACATTGGCTTCATTTTGCTGCAATACAATCTCCAACGGTTCTCCATGATGTATCCATGTCGATAAGTGCTAGCCATCCCATGAATATATAAGTGATCTTCCACTGCCCTTTAGGTTTGCGAGCCCGATTCAAACACCGACGACATGGACATAGCATCTCTTCATTATCATTAAATCTTCGAGAAACAAAGCTCATGAACTCATTCACCCTTCCACATGTTCCTTGCTAAAGAGCCTACTATTGATCCAAGATCTGTCCATCTGCATCAATTCATGGAAAACACTTGCTCAACAAATCTTACATAATATACTTGACCAAATTTATGAAACATGTGACACGTAATCACTTAAATGCAATCTGTACACACACTGTAAGTAACTCCTAAGCACTTAGTTGTAACAATATGCTTCATAAAAAAAAATGGCACACCACAAAAACCCATACTTTCTTGCAGGAAGCACCTCAAGAGGAACGAATCAACACCCATCGCCCGGGTAGTAGATCGTGCCTCGCTTGAAGCTAAACGCCGCTCGCCGCCATCGTGGCAAGCTTTGCCAGCCGCGAGACTGAAGAAGGAAGTCGAGAAGCACTGGGGGAGTCTAGAAGCAAAGAGGGAGTTAAGAGAGAACGAGGGAGAAAACGGTCGACGGCTAACTAGATGACGGACGCACGCGACAACACATAACTACGACGACCACACACACGACTTAACTATCGATCGACCGCTGAGAGAAGCAGGGGGGATTGAGATAGCAAGAGGGAAAAGAGACGGTCGCCGGTTAACTAATTCGCGCAACACAGACACAAACTAACAACTGATCACAAACCACATAGACACCTAACAGCAAAATGAAGCTAATCAATCTAACACATGACCACAAAGCATGGACTGGGAACAATTCACAGCTAACATAATAGTCAATGCCCAACAGATCACACTGATCAATTCTAAAATTTCTAAACAATTGCCAACAGTATTAACATATTGCATAAACAACACAAAACATTGCACATATCACATCCCACAATCACAGATAGATGAATAACTAGCAAAATCAAAATATCCATATCCATATCCATCATGATCCCCAAATCGAAATCACAGTTCACAGTCTCACCAACACAAATAATAAAGAGTAATTAATAAAGGCACAATTAATGAAATTAGGTAAACATTAATCGTGAAAAGTAAGAAGGTGGAGGAATTGGGGATTTGGAGGAACCTGGGGATTAGAAGCGCAGAGGGTCGAGGCCGATGAAGATGTCGCCAAGAAGTGTCGGTGAAGTGAATGAAGGCGGCGGCCGTTGAGGAAGAAGACAGGGTTGGGGATGTCGACGCCCTCAGTGTCGGTGGAGATGATGAGGCGGCGGTGGATGGCGTAGCGGCGGCGCCGAGGTGGGGCAAGAGGAGAAGGCGGCGAGTGGGGAAGACGGGAGTATAGAAGGGGTACCGGCCAGAGTAGTGGGAGGAAGAGGAGAAACGGCGGCGGATCTGGTTGAGGAGCAGATGGAGGCGGCAGCGGGAGGTGGGAAAGATGGGAGAGCGGCGGGCGGACCGGGGAGCGGGAAGGAGGTGCGCGCCGGAGAAGGAGGGGCGGCCGGGAGGAAGTAGATGGCGGTGCAGAAGGGGAGGTGCAGGTAGAAGGAGGGCGGGGAAGTAAGTAGGCGGCGGTGCTGTGGAGAAGAGGAAGGAAGCGGCGGAGAGATGCGGTGGAGGAGAAGCGGCGGCGGTGAGAAGCGAGGGAAGGGGGAAGCAGTGGAGAAGGGAGGCGACCGGCGAGGTGAGGGAAGAGGAGAAGCGGCGGTAGAGGAGGAGCAGCAGGGTGTGGCGGCGCACCGGTGGAGAAGGAGGAGGGGCACTGCGGTTGACCGCCGGCGAGTCTGGCCGACCCTCACCGGCGCTGACGGTGAGAAGACAGGGGGAGGTGAGAGAAAGCAAGGAGAGGTAGGACATAGGAAATGGCCGGCTCAAGGAAAAAATTGCTATTGAGGCCGAATGGGGGGATTTGGAACTTTTGCGAATTAGTCCACGATGTTTCTGGAATTTGCAAATAGGTCCTTTTCCAATTTGATTTCTTCTGAATTAGCCTTCCGGAGCTCCGTTTTCAGCGCGGTTTGATCCGTGACGACGCGTACATCTGTACGGAGCAGTCCCGAAAGTCCAGAATTGTCGTATATGCGCCTCAATCGCGCCGCCGCGTAAAAGCACAAAAATGTAAAATGATCCAAATTGAGCTAAATATATGCAAATATGACGCATGTCATGGGCCCACGTGTACACGTGGCAGTGGGTCCTGCCAACGTGACTAATTATCCTTGAAAAAAATTCAATTAAAATTTTGTGACGCAAAACTCCATGTCATAGATCTATGACATTTCGACATTGGACATAATGACATACCAAATATCGTCATTACCTCATTCCAGGCTAGCTTTATGACATTTTTAATGACATATTTTTTTTTGTGTCACTAAGCCCAGATGTCACTTTAAATACGTCATAAACCAGATGGTTTAGTGACATTTTCAGCCTTTGTCATGCAAAATACGTCACAGATTGGCACATTTCTTGTAGTGTTTGTCCCCGCCCAGCTTCTTCCTCCGCACGCCGCCTCCGTCTTCCCCGTAACCGCCCGCCCTTCCCGGCCGCCATCTTCGCCCCTTCGGCCACGCCCCGCTCCCCCGCACGTGCACCGCCCCATCTCCCCACTCCGCGCACCACTCCCCTCATTCTCGCGCCCGTCGCCCGCTTCCTCGTTTCCGCCGCAACAGCCGCCCCACTCCGGCGATCAGTTCCCCTCTCCCTACCCCACCTCCGACCCTATAAATACCCTTCCAGTTCCAGGCATCCCCTTCCGCCGCACTACCTCCCCCCTCCACTTACCCTCCCCTCCCGAGCTTCGCAACGGCGCCGCACCGAGCTCCCCCGTGCGCGCGCCAACGAGCTCCTCCGGCGAGCAATCGCCGCTGCCTCGGCCACCGCGGGGCCTCACTTACGCCGCTCGCAGCTTCACCGTGTCGCCCCCGACATCCGTCGCCCCTCGGCCGTGACCCAATCCCGTCGTAGCCCCCTTGCCGTCGCCACCCGAGTGCCGCCGCCGCTCTACGCTTGCCGCCGGCCCATTCCCGGCCGTCTCCGGTAAATCCCGCGTTACCCCCGCATTCCCCTCTGTGCCCTCTCGCTCCTCCACCCCTCGCCGCCGGTTGCCGCTCGCCAGAGCGCCAGTGAGCTCCCGGCCGGCGCTGCCACCTGTGCCTACGTGGCAGGTGGTGTGGCGCCGTGTCAGCGCCACGTAGGGGTGGATATCGAGCCAACTCCTCATCTTATCAAGCTTTTCTTAAAAATGACATAATTTGATTTAATATCATTTTACATATAATTTAAAAGTATTTTTAGAAACGAGCTAACGAGCCGAGCCGAGCCGAGCTTGAGCAAAATTCAAATTCATTTGAAATCAACTCATTTTAATGTTTAACCAATTAACAAGTATAATTGAAGTAATTTTGAACCAAGCCAACGAGCCCCACTAACGAGCTTTTTTTCCACCCCTAGCGCCACGTCGGCTCCCCTCTGCCGCGTCAGCGCCACCCCACCACCCTCACCACCCTCGGTCTGTGGACTTGGTCTATGCACCAGGGCCCACTGTCAGTCAAACCCTCCCCAGGGCTGACGCCAGCATGACGTAGTAAACCCATTTTTCAGTTGAAAAATAAATCGGCCGAAAAGAAATTCAGTGCTGACATCATAATTCCCATTTTCCTTTAGAAAAATAATTCCAGAAAATTCCTTTTATCTTTTCCCTGATTTTACACTTCCGAGAGCCCGTTCTCCTTCGTCTTAACTCCGATTGAGCCCATTCAAATTTCTAAATTCATCAAAATTCCCCTCTATCCATTTCTAGCCTCAATTCAAATATTTGAAGTTAATTTGAATATTAATTGGTTTAGACATATCAATTGGTTTTGGGATATCTTTGACATAAAATGATGAGCTTTTCACATGAAATGATAAGTTTCCTAAATGTACTCTTGACTTTGGTGAGTCAAGGAGGTTTATGAATTATTTTGAAAACAAAATATAAAAACTAGTTTAGACTTAGGCAATTGGTTAGTTGGTGGGTGCAGGCATGCTCTGTTGTTCGTAGACGCAGGGTTGATTGTCATGCACAGGGGTATGTGGTTGGGCCTAAGTCAATTAAGGACCGGTCTGTGAGCTACTGTTGGAAAACCCTATCGTACTACCACATGGCTGGTATGGGACAACCCTCGCTGAATAATTTGCGAAGTCCCAACCTGAGTTAAGTTGTAGGTTGCAAGTGAGCTGGTTGGTGCCATGAGAAGTCTCACTTGAGTGAGCGTGGTTAAGCCATGTGAAGTCTCACTCAGGCTCAAGAGGGGGTCCCGATCTGGTGGATTCCTTACTGGGGTGAAATCTTAGAGTTGGCTTGGCCAGGTTGATGGCTTTGCATTGTAAAGGCCTTGTCACGACTCCTCGCCGCACACCTAAGGAAGTGTGTAAACCGATGGCAAAAAGGGATGATCGTGTCTTGTGGGTAAAGCTGTACAACCTCTGCAGAGTGTATAATCTATCCTGGATAGCCGTGCCCACGGTCATGGGCATGCTGAGTCAAAGTTTTTCATGGATTAGACTTTGTTTTTCAAAATGATTTAAGAAAACCTTGTGGATGGATGGAATCCACGAGAGATGATAACCTTACGGATGGATGGAATCCGTGAGAGATTGAAATTTGCTGGATGGATGGAATCCATCAGAGTTGCGTAGTGAAAGCGTGCGGATGGATGGAATCCATACGTGAACTTTTGGAAAAGATGGTCCGGGTGGGATGCCCGTGGATAGTTGGTGTATGGTCGGAGCCTGCACTGACGGTATTATTTTTGATTACAAGTATTATTTTTACTTATTGTATTAAGTTCAGCAATTTAAATCTATTTACTATATTTCTTTAAATGTTGTTTATGCAAGCTAACCCTATAAGCCTTCCATTGTTGCCTTTATCATTATGATGCATTTCTCTGTGTGATTTGCGAAGTACAAGTTTGTACTCACCTTGCAATCTCCATACGGAGGAAGATGCCGTCGACAACGGAGATGACATGAACGAGTAGGCCGCGTCTTACTGTCGTTTGCCTGTGGGCAGGCTTGGGCTTTGCTTCTTTTCAGTTTGGTTCCACAGTTATTTGCTTTATGTATCTTTACCAATGAGCGTTGATGTAAGACTTGGCCATAAGGCCGTACTCTTTTATTTAATGAAATTAGTCATTTGTGCTTGGTATTTATCTTTGTTGTCGCTGTGTGCACTAGCTGATCCTGGACTAGTGCGATTTACACAGAGGATCTAGGAGTCGTTACTCCGGGTTCCGACAGTCCGGGTGGGATGCCCGTGGATAGGTTAGTGTTTGGTCGGAGCATGCACTAACGGTATTAATTTCAATTACAGCTACTATTCTTACTTATGGTATTAAATTCAGCAGTTTCAATCTATTTATTGTATTCTTTTAAATGCTGTTTTAGCACAACTAACCCTATATGCCTTCCTTTGTGGCCTTAATCAATATAATGCATTTTTTCGTGTGACTTGCAGAGTACAATTTATACTCACCCTTGCTATCTCATCACAGAGGAGGACTACAACGATTACGGTGAGGACCAGGACGAGTAGGCCACGTCTTGCTGTCGTTTGCATGTGGGCAGACTTGGGCTTTGCCTTTTTCCAGCTTGCTTCCGCAGTTTCTTTTGCAATTACTAATATTTGCCAATGTGCAATGATGTAAATGCTGGCCATAAGGCCGTACTCTTTAAGTTGTTCACTGTGTGCACTAGCTGATCCTGGACTAGTGCGATTTACACAGATGATCCGGGAGTTGTTGCTCTGGGTTCCGACAAAGATGGTACACAGCCGATTTCCACCAGCTTGTTAGCAAGGCTATCCGTCAAGAGGGCAAGAAGATGGAGACTGAGGGCAGGAAGAGGAAGATGGCTGCTCAAAAGGTCAATCTTGGTGGTTTCCCCAAGGCCCGTAGTACCGCATCGTAGCCAAGCAGCTTCAGGTCTTCGATGAACCGGGCATCGCATCAGGCCAATCGCTTTGTTCCACTGCCTTCTCGTGGAACACCTGCTGGAGGTCAAGTGACAAAGAACCCTGCACCTGCTGATGGAGTGACTTGCTTCTACTACAAGGAAGCAGAACACTTTGCCAAAGCCAGTCCCAAGAAGCTGCAAGCCATGGCCAACACGAGAGGACAAAACCCAGGGCAAGCCTCCAAGAAGCCCCGGGCTTTCGTGAAGGGGCGTGTGAATCACATCACGGTCTAAGAAGCTATCAACGCACCGGACGTCGTTTTGAGTACGTTTTTGGTTAACTCGGTACCAGCTTCAGTTTTATTTGATTCCGGAGCATCGCATTCCTTCATTTATAAAGCTTTTGCGGATAAGAATGGGATGGGTTTAGTTTCCCTTAGTTTTCCTATGCTAGTCCAGTCCCTTGGGGTGGAGATGAGAGCCAACACCTTATGCCCAAAGGTGAGCCTGCTCATAAAGGGAGTACCATTCATAGCCAATCTGATAATTTTTGAATCCCAAGGATTGGATGTTATTCTTGGGATGAACTAGCTTTCCACGAATAAAGGACATATTGATTGTGCCACCCAATCTATCACCCTCACCAATGGACAGGGAGTAGAAGTGACATTCACCCCAGCCATTCCAAGAGTTGAGGAGTGTACTCTTAATCAACTTCAACGAGTAGAGGAAGTGCCCATTGTTAGAGAATACCCAGATGTGTTTCCAGAAGACCTGCCGGGAATGCCTCCCGATAGGGACGTTGAGTTCATGATTGACTTAGTCCCTGGTACCGCTCCTATTTCCAAGAGACCATACCAGATGCCTGGCAATGAGCTAACCAAACTGAAAAAGCAAATACAAGAGCTAGAGGACAAAGGCTATGTTTGACCAAGTTCGTCTCCTTGGGAAGCACCTGTTCTTTTTGTCAAGAAAAATGATGGAAGCATGAGGATGTGTGTTGACTATCGAGCACTCAATGATGCCACCATCAAAAACAAATATCCCTTGCCTAGGATTGACGATCTGTTCGACCAGTTGGAAGGATCCAGTGTGTTCTCCAAGATTGACGGTTGAAGATCAGGGAGGAGGATATACCCAAGACTCCTTCTCCACCCGTTATGGTCAGTATGAGTTCACCGTCATGTCCTTCGAACTGACGAATGCACCCGCCTACTTCATGAGTCTAATGAACAAGGTATTCATGGAGTACTTGGATAAATTCGTAGTGGTCTTCGTTGATGACATTCTCATCTACTCTAAGGATGAGAAAGAACATGAGAATCATCTCCGAATGGTCCTGGAAAAGTTGAGAAAATATCAACTCTACGCCAAGTTCAGCAAGTGCGAATTTTGGTTAAGCGAAGTAGCCTTTTTGGGGCACGTAATATCTGTCGAAGGAGTTGCAGTAGACCCTTCAAAAGTTGAGGCGGTGTTGGATTGGAAACAACCTACCTCGGAGACAGAAGTTAGAAGTTTTCTCAGGCTCGCTGGATATTATCACTATTTCAAAGCGGGATTCAGCGAAATAGCCAAGCCTATGACCCAACTCCTGAAGAAGGACAAGAAATTCGAATGGACAAAAGCCTGTGAGCAAAGTTTTCATACCCTCAAAAAGAGATTGGTGACTACCCCAGTACTACCCCAATACTTGTTCTGCCAGACATCCGCAAAGACTTTGAGGTATTTTGTGACACCTCCCGGCAAGGACTAGGATGTGTCTTGATGCAAGAAGGAAAAGTGGTAGCATATGTGTCTCGCCAGCTCAGACCGCACGAGTGCAATTACCCTACCCATGACTTAGAATTGGCGGCTGTGGTCCATGCCTTGAAGATTTGGTGACACTACCTCCTAGGTAACCGTTGCAAGATCTACACGGACCATAAGAGCTTAAAGTATATCTTCACCCAGACAGAGCTCAACCTAAGGCAACGCCGATGGATGGAGTTGATCAAAGATTATAATATTGGGATACACTACCACCCAGGCAAGGCCAATGTTGTAGCAGATGCATTGAGCAGGAAAGCCTATCCGAACTGCACACTACCAGAAGAAGTCCAAACTCAACTTCAAGAAGAAGTCACCTATCTGAATTTAAACCCAGCCTCAAGAAGCACACTTTCTGCCCTAGAAGTCCAACCAACCTTGGCAGACCAAATCCATGAAGCTCAAAAAGTAGACGAGGACATCCGGGAAATCAGGAAGAACATGAGACGGGGTAAAGCTATTGGATTCAATGAAGATGAACGTGGAACCGTTTGGAATGAAAACTGTATCTGTGTACCCAACAACCAGCAAATCAAAGAGATGATATTACGGGAAGCCCATGAAACCCATTACTCCATTCACCCAGGTCATACAAAAATGTACCAAGACTTTAGGGAGAGGTATTGGTGAGTTAGTATGAAAAGGGAGATTGCTGAATTTGTAGAAGCCTGTGACACCTGCCAGAAAGTCAAGGCAGACAATCAGAAACCTGCAGACTTTTGTAACCCTTGCCAATTTCGGATTGGAAGTGGGAGGAAATTGGCATGGACTTCATCACCAGTTGACTTTCTATGTTTGCAGTCATATGTAACACTAGTATGGCATGGACTTTCTATGCCAATTTTGGATTGGAAGTGGGAGGAAACCAGCATGGCATGTAACACTAGTAGCTACAAGGCAATCTATGTACATTCTATGTTTGCAGTCATATGTAGGAAATCATGAGTGCTAAGATGAATGATTAAAACATTTATCAATCTTGCAATAATTATTTTCTAATTAACAATTTAAATATATATGCTTACTACTTTACTCCTAACGACACAGCATGACAATCAAATCAAGTACATTTGATCTGAATGAACTCTCGGACGTTCGAGGATGGCTTTCCACCTTCTTTATGACAGAGGTCATTGACTCAAAAATAGAGTTTCACTTTGGTGAATTGTAACTCATTCAGTTGCAATTCACTTTGTGTTGTAATTTAATTGTAACTCTAGCTACAATACATGAACATTCTTTTGTAATTAATTTTGAGTTGTAATTTACTTTGAGTTGTAATTCACTTATCTGTCTAGTTGGTGTATATGCATGTTATGAAATTTGCATTGTATACACATTTTAACCAACTCTTTGGCATTGTTGAGGGCTGTTGGCCAATAGAAACCTTGTCAAAAGGCCTTACCAACCAGCATTCTATAAAAAGAATGCGCTCTATAGATACCCCCATGTATGTCATGAAGGAGTCGTAATCCTTCTTTTTGCGATATGCATCGTATAAGCACCCCCTTTATTACCCCATTTATAGAGTACCCCATCGACTAAAGTATACATTTTGGCCTTATGGGATAAACAATCTGCTTTGAGATCATCCTCAAGTACTAAACCCTTCTAAAGATATTCATAGATGGGCCCCATCCAGGTATCCTCGTACTCAATAGATGTTGTCTCATTAGTAGTCGTTTCTGCTATTTTGACTAGAGACGGTTTCTGGAGTTGTCCAAGAAAACTCCTGGCGATACTTGTGATCGGGAAGAAGTTATTTGAGCTAACTGGTCAGCGAGAAAATTATCCTTCCGAGGGATATATTGTATCTCAAAACTGAAAATGTGCTTTTCAAGCTTTCTGACTTCCGACAAGTACTGAGACATGGTCAAACTAGAGCATTGGTACTCTTTTCCAATCTGATTCATGACTAGTTGAGAGTCTCTTCTCACGAGTAGTTGATGAATCCTAAGCGCTTTCACTACTCATATGCCAGCCAACAAACTTTCATGCTCGGCCACATTATTCGTAGCTGGAAAGTTCAATTCAATGACATACTTTAAGGTCTCTACCGTGGGAGATTCCAGGACCACCCCAGCCCCTGAGCTACTAAGTGTAAATGACCCATCAAAGTACGTTGTCCACTGGTCGTCGGAAGTGTACTAGGGATCCTGAATAGGTTCAAGATTTGTCCATTCAATGACATAGTTTGACAAAATCTAAGATTTAATGGCTATTTGGGACACGAAATGGAGGTCATACGCCCCAGTTTGACTGACTATTTTTGCCATGCGTTGTGTTGTTTCCCTGTTCTAGAGGACCTCTCCTAAGGGAAACTCAAATGACACTACAATCTTGTGCGCCTAAAAATAATGCATTAGCTTCCTCAAAGACATGAGGCGGGCATATAGAAGTTTTTGAACCTAAGGGTAACGCTCTTTAGGCCTGTGTAAGACTTTGCTTATGTAGTAAATTGGTCGTTGAATGTTCTTGTGCTCTACGACCAGTACTACACTTACTGCCTGTGGTGTGGCAGCTAGATATATTAAGACGGCTCTTCTGGTTCTAGGGAAACTAGAATGGGAGCACACGTAAGATATCTCTTGACATCCTCAAACACATCGTTAGCCTCCTTTGACCACTCGAATCCCTCATGCCTCCTTAGAAGTTTAGCGAAAGGAAGTTCTTTTCACCCAGCCGTGCAATAAAATGACTTAAAGCCGCCATGCAACTAATGAATTTCTATACCTCTTTCTTAGTGGTGAGAGGGCGCATTTGCTCAATGGCTTTCATCTTTTTAGAATTTTCTTTCATACCTCTTGCCGAAATAAGGAATCCAAGCAATTTTCCCGAAGAAACTCCAAATATGCACTTCTTAGGATTGAGTTTCAAGTAGTACTTTCTAAGGTTGTCGAATGTTTCCTATAGGTCTGTAATGTGATTAAGATATTTGACACTTTTTATGACAAGATCATCAACACAGGCTTTCAAATTTCGGCCTACTTGAAGTGAAAAAATCAGTTGCATCAAACACTAAAAAGTAGGACAAGCATTCTTAAGACCAAATGGAATTTTAATATAGCAAAATATCCCAAATGGTATAATGAATACGGTCTTCTCTTCATCTTCTAAACACATACTAATATGGTGGTAACTAAAGTATGCATCTAGAAAACTTAACACTTTGGAACCGGTAATAAAATCAACTAATTGATCGATATGAGGAAGAGGAAAATTATCTTTTGGACAAGCTTTATTTAGATTAGTATAGTCTATACGCATACACCTCTTGCTATAAGACTTCTTAACCATTACATGGTTAGCCAACTACTTTGAATGATTGACTTCTCTTATAAAGCCTGCTTTTACTAGCTTGCCCAATTCTGACTTAATAGTTTTCCATCGATCAAGTGCAAATCTCTATAATTTTTGTTTTACGGGTTTCTTGTTAGGCCATAGAGCTAGCTTGTGCTCAGTCACCTTCCTTGGGACTCCAAGCACGTCGGATGGTTACCATGCTAATACATCTATGTTTGCCTGGTGGAAGATGACAAGGGCGTCTTCCTATGTAGGATCAAAAGTAAACCTAATGCAAACAGTCTTCGAAGGATTATCTAGATCCAGAGGGACTTCATGACTTGCTCATTCAGCTTCAGTGTAGCTTTAGGCTTCGAGTGCTTGGTTGAAGTATGCGTCTTGCTTGCTTCTCAAGTTGGTAACTGACTAACTATCTCGAGGGACTTGTGGTCACATGAAAGTGCCATCTTTTTGTCATAGCGTACTGTGATTACTCCTTTGGGACCTAACATCTTAAGATATTGATATGCGTAGTGAGAAACAATCAAAAAACATGCTAGAGTTAGTCGTCTGAGTATGGCGTTGTATGCTGTGTCGAAATCAACCACATCAAAAGATAATTTCTCTATTCTAAAGTTGCCTAGTGAACCAATCGTAACAGACAGAGAAACTTGGCCAATTGGCTTGGCTGAAGACCATAGTATGATCCCATGAAATAAGTATTGTACAGACTTTATTCTGGTTCGAGGGACTTGCATCTCGTCTAGAGCACTCACAAACAAAATATTTAGAGAACTACCACCATCAATCAAAACTTGATTTACTTGATAGTTGTTGATGATTGGCTCAACCACGATCGAAAACCAACCTAGTTGAGTCAAAGGGATCAGACAATCACTCTTCTCAAATGAAATAGTGACTTCTGACACTTAGGAAGATTATTGACAAGAGGAGGGACGATAGAGTTTACCTCTCATTCGACAGTTTTGTACTGTCACTTTGACTCGTATGCCAAAGATCCTGATGAGGACACCCTTGCTAGTCCTAGTTCGTCCACTCCTGTGCAAGAAGCTCCAACTCCTCCAATTGAACCAACAGGGCCGATTACACGAGCACGAGCAAATAAGCTCCAACAACAGGTGAATTTATTCTTTAAAGAGTATAATTTTGATAAGAATTTGCTACTACCTAATTCTAGTGTGTTGTGCGTGCTTAGGTACGAGGAGGAGCTCACTCACGAAGGTCAATGCGGTCGAGAAGAGGGATTATGCGGTCCAGAAACTTCGGAGGCCGTTTTGAGGGCCTAAACGACGTTTTTTTGGAGATGCACTCTTTTTCAAGGCCTCACGAATGAATCAGATCCAGACTTCGTTAGCTTCGAAACAAGTACAAGAACGTTGAAAATAGAACTCGTACACAAAAGTTATGGCTGTTTCTTTGAAGGTCGCTCCAAAACACAAGAAAACATGTGCCCGGCCTGCTTGCCACTTGGGTTGACTGAAACCCATCTTATTTCGGTCATGTATCTCATTTTTACGAGTTGAGTCCGAACCATATCAAGTAGTTGTGTTCGAGTTGTTACGGGATTGAATAGTAGAGTTTGATTCGGTCTCTTGGGCCGAACCAGATTGGAACTCAGCCTTAGGCCCAAACGTGTGCGTGCGTGAGGTTAGGGTGTGCCTTTAAGTAGCTGCCACCCCCCTCCATTAGTGTTCAAGACCACTTTTTCATATTGAAACTAGAACAACATATTGCTTGCTTCTTTTCACCATAGTGTCCATGCGAGGATTACTTGAGAGGAATTGAGCGATCATTCTCGAATCAAGGTTGTGTTTGCTTTTTCATTGAGAATTGAGGGCATGGCGTTTCTCTACTCGTGGTCTTGTGGAGAAAGCTTGGTGTGTCTTGGCAAATTTCCAAAGAGTTGTGAGTCCATGCATTGGCACGGGTGTGCAGCTAGAGAGATTGGTTAAGAGGCACTAGTTATCGTGATCGTACATCGAGAAGATCAGAGCTGCCGTATCAGATCCCCAATATATGTGCTTGATGGTGTGCTTTGGATCTCAAAATGGCATCTCCTCGTCCTCATCTTAGTGCTTTCAACCACTCGTTTGTCCCACCTCATTGAGTGTGGGAAGTGTTCCCTTCCTAGAGTAGTAATCCTTGAGTTTTTGTTGGAAAACTCAGCAATTATGAAGGATGTGCCCCTCCTTTTTATGGAGAAGACACCAACTTGGCATGTTATCCTTCCAAGCGGTGATCTTGCCCTTGCCCTGATCGGAGTTATGATGCCATGGTTCTTTATCGCCTACGGCCAAGACCTCCTTGAAACTTCCACTTTAGGTTTCTGACCTTTTGCCTTGTTCTTAGACTTCTTGACCTTCTCCTTCCCCTTCTATGTTTCGATTGGCCTGATCGATGGTCTTGCTCTGTTGAACTACGTCAACAGCGATCGCAAAACAATCAGCCATCTTGAAAAGCCCGATGACTGTAGTTGGAGGATTTAAGGTGATGTCTCTATGAACCTTCTATTGTGGACTCCCTACTTTAAGGCCCTAATGACAGAAGCATCAAAAAGTTTTGGAATGGAATTATGAACCTGGCTAAAGCACCTGATGAATTATCGTATGGTCTCATTGTTGTTCTGTCTCATTCGGTGCAAGTCATCATTCTTCCTAGGGTGGATGTATGTGCCATGGAAATTAACCACAAAAAGATCACAGAGATGCTGCTACAAATAGATTGACTCTAGTTGCCGATTCAACAACCACGATCGAGCAGACCCTTCAAGCACAGTTGAAAGGTACTTGGCTATGACATGCTTTGCTCCTCCTGTTGCTCAAACCGTAGTCGTGTGGATTTGAAGGAAGTCAATGGTATTCTAAGACTCATCAAACTTCTCCATATTCATTGGTCAAAACCGAGGAGGCCAGTGCATTGCTCTAAGTTCATGTGTGAATGCCCGACACCTGGTAACGAGTTTATGATGCCTCCTTTGCTGGAAAAGATGACCGTACTTGACAATGCCTGGTAGTCGACGAACCCTACCTATAATAGGCCTCATCCATAAGAGGATTGTACTCCCCGTACTCCATCTGCTATTGGAGATTCCTCGCTTGAAGTGGTGATCAATCTCTTTCGAAAGCTCGCTGATTAGGAGATGTTGGGAGAATTCTCCACCAATTAGAGTTGTTGTTGGGAGAACGACATGAACTATCATCATGTCTGTTGTAGGGGTGGCCCCCACCTAAACCCAGCAGGCCTGGTAGGAGGTTATAAGGCCCAGAATAGGCCATGTGTACTAACATAAATGCCCCTGAAGGAGATGATCAACTGTAAGGGTATAATTGTAAAAGCACTCCCCATGTATATATATATATATATATGGAATACAGGCCATGGGGAGGACCCAAGCCATTACTCATCTCCCTCACTCTGCACTACCATCTCTCTCTCTTTGGTCAGCAGCCACAACAGCTTGGCGCCGTCCGTGGGGAGGACAGAGTAAGCTGAAGTTCGAAGGAGGATGGCACTAAAAGGCTTCGCCGACGCGCGCGGGAAAGAAGACGGTTGGGGCGGGGCGTCGCGTGAGCTCTAGGGCTTCAGCGTCGGTCGCCGCGCGCGCGGTGGCGGCGTGGTCGCAGCAGCCGAGGACGCCGACGCCGCGCCGCGGCGACCAACCCCGCGCACGCACCGCGACGACCGACCCGCCATCGGCACCGCGGCGACCAACCCCGCGCGCGCACCGCGACGACCGACCCCGCCATCGGCACCGCGACGACCGACCCCGCCATCGGAACTTTCTTGGTTTTTTACCATAGAGCCAAACTCCATCTACGCGTGGGAGCAGCTCCGCCATCGCCTTCACAACAACTTCCAAGGAAGCTATGTCGAGCGAGTCAACGCGGGCCAGCTCTTCGCCGTGAGGCGAAACCCTCAAAAAGCTCCGGACTACTTCCGCCGCGAAGATACGCCGCGGATCAAGGATGTTAATGAGACAACCGTCATTAACGCGGCCATACAGGGTCTTCGTCTGGGCTCCATGGCCGAATACAACGCACGTAAGCCTATCAAGACGGTCGCCGAGCTCTTCGACAAGATGGAGAGATATGCGCGGGCTGAGGAAGATGCACGGAGACGCAACACTTCCACCCTCGATCTTGCTCAAGCGACGCGCTCGACATACGACGAGGGGGTGGGCGATGACCCTTCGAAGTAGGCCCGCAGTCGACAGCCCCGGGAGGACCCCCCTGGGAGCAACAACACCGGGGAGCCGGAAGGCTCTCCAAGGAGCAGACGCAAGCCCCGGTGTCACCAGCGTAGACCACAAAAGGCCCGCCAAACCTTCGTCATCGAGAATGCCCTTCGAAGTCGCGAGGGCGAACTCGGCCGCGATGAGCGACCCCGGGCGGAGCAAGAGCAACTCTATTACCGAAAATGGTGCGAGGTGCACGGTTATGGTAATCACTACACGAAGACGTGCACCGCGGTCGTGGAGTTGCAACGGGCGATGGCCGCACCTCGGGACTCGCCCCTTCGGCTCCCTGCCGTGGTCCAGGAACGGCATCCGAGGGGCAGCCCCTCGCAAGCTTCAGCCAGGGAGGACGCACGGTGCTGCGCCGTCAACGTCATCACCAGAGGCTCCTTATCAGGGGCCCCCACGGAGCAGCCGCAATCGTGGCTGCCGCCCCGCAACATCACCTTCACCGTGAATGACGCTAGGGGCGTGGAGTTCCCTCATCATGATCCTTTGGTCATCTGGGCCCACATCGCGGGCTGCGACGTCAGGCGCATCCTTGTCGATGGGGGGAGCTCTGCGAACATCCTGTTCACAGGGGCCCTCGACCGTATGGGAACCCACCGGTCGCCAGAGCGTGCAGAGCTCCGCCGTGGCATCGGAGGTCAGCCGCTGCAGGCCATAGGGCAGGTATCCCTCCCCGTCACACTCCACCAGGAGAGTAACATCCAGACCCAGCATGTCATCTTCGATGTTGTGGACATCGCACACCCCTGTAACGTCATATTGGGACGGCCCGCCATCAACTCCTTCGAGGCGGTCCCACACCACGCCTTCTTATGTATGAAGCTCCCGGGCCCGGAGGGTGTCATCACCGTCTTCGGCGACCAAGACCTTGCCAGGCGCATCGAAGTCGGCAGCCAGGATCTGCATCGCCCGGTGCATGCCCTACCGGACGTGCTTGGCGACGCGCCCTCCACCCCGGGATGGATCGGCAGCAGGCGGCCAAGGTGGAGGTGGCAAAGCTTCTTCGAGCCGGGGTCATCCGCGAGGTCCACCACCCAGAGTGGCTCGCCAACCCAGTATTGGTCAAGAAGGCTAGCGGGGCCTGGCGTATGTGCATCGATTTTACGGGCTCAACAAGGCGTGCCCAAAGGACAATTATCATTTGCCGCGCATCGATCAATTGGTCGACGCTACCGCGGGGTGCGAGCTAATGAGTTTCTTAGATGCCTACTCTGGCTACCATCAGGTATACGTGGCGGAGGACGACGAGAGCAAGACTAGCTTCATCACACCAATCGGCACCTTCTGTTTCATCAGGATGCCCTTTGGCTTGAAGAACGCGGGTGCTACCTTTACCCGCCTCGTCGCCATTGCCCTGGCCGCCCAGCTCGGGAGAAATGTCGAGGCCTACGTCGATGACGTGGTAGTCAAAACCCGGCAGCTCGCTTTGCATGGCCGGGACCTTCAGGTGACCTTCGACAACCTCAGGAAAGCGGGCATCAAGCTCAACCCCGACAAGTGCGTCTTCGGCGTGCAGGCGGGCAAACTCCTGGGATTCCTCGTGTCCGGGCGGGGCATCCAGGCGAACCCTGATAAGGTCGACACTATCTTGGGTATGGGGCCGCCCAAGACGACGAGGGAAGTCCAGAGGCTGGCGGGCCGCATGGCAGCCTTGAGCCGCTTCCTATCCAGGGCGGCGGAGCGAGGTTTGCCATTTTTTAAGACACTCCGCGGGTGCGACGGATTTCATTGGGATGGTGACTGTGCGGAGGCTTTCAACGCGCTCAAGAAACACCTGGCGAGTCTCCCACTGGTCGCCCGGCACCAGAGGCTCCTCTCTGCTCTATCTCGGCGCGTCGGCATACGGTCGATGCTGCCCTCGTCTTAGAGGAAGGCGCCGTACAACAGCCTGTATACTTCATCTCCGAAGCCCTTCAAGGCGCCAAGACGAGATATACAGAGCTTGAAAAGCTCGCTTACGCATTGGTCATGGCCTCCAGGAAGCTCCGGCATTATTTTTTGGCCCATCCAATCACGGTGCCTTCCTCATTCCCACTGGCGGAGATGCTGCACAACAAGGAATCCACGGGGCGCATCGGCAAGTGGACTGCCTAGCTCACCCCGTTTTCCCTGACATACGCCTCAAGGACGGCAATCAAATCTCAAGTCCTCGCCGACTTCCTCGCAGAATGGACCCCGCCGGCTCAGCCCGCTCAGAAGCACGACGACCCGGTCTGGACCCTCACCGTCGATGGGGCTTACAGCGTCGCGGGCGCGGGCGTGGGCGCGGTAATTGTCACACCCGAGGGCAGCGCCTATCGTACTCGGCGCATCTCGCGTTTCCGGCCACCAACAACACAGCGGAGTATGAAGCGCTACTCTTCGGCCTGACCAAGCTCAAGGCAATCAGTGCGCGGCGAGTGCTCGTCCGCACGGACTAGCGTTTGGTGGCCGACCACGTAGACAAGTCATATCAAGCCAAGGACCCCGAGCTGGCTAAATACCTCGCCGCCGTAAGAGCAAGGGAAAGGCATTTTTTGGGCATCACGGTCAAAGCCATCCCTCGCACAGAAAATGAGCAGGCCGACGCTCTCGCGAAGGCGGCCAGCCAGCAGCTTCCACCCCCTGACGAGGCGTTTTACGAGGTATTGCCGCAGGTAGCCTTTGCACAGGACAACTGGGACGCGGCCCTCGTTCACCACATCGCCCACCAGGGCGACTGGCGAGAGCCTATCTTCAATTTCCTGCAGCGCATCACCGAGCCAGAGGACCACGTCGAGCTCCGGTGTCTGCAGCACCGTGCCAGATCTTTCCAGGTGTTTGAAGGGACGCTCTACAAACAGGCGTCACAAGACCGCCTCCGCGCCGCTCCCGCGAAGAAGGGAAGAAGCTCCTTGTGGAGATCCACGCGGGGGCGTGCGGGTCTCATCTCGCGCCGAGGTCGTTGGTCGGCAAGGCATTCAGGCAAGGCTTTTACTGGCCGACTGCCATCGCCGACGCCCAGGACCTCGTGCGTCGCTGCCAGGGGTGTCAGTGGATGGGGCGAATCATCCGCAAGCCTCCGACGAACCTCAACCCTATCCCCCCGGTATGGCCGTTGGCACGCTGGGGCGTCGACATAGTGGGACCACTCCCCCAAGCCCTAGGGGACCTACAGTTCGTGGTCGTCGCGCTAGAATACTTTTCCAGGTGGCCGGAGGCGGTAGCCCTAGCCAAGATAACCTTGGCTGCCATGCAGCGTTTCCTCTAGCAGAACATCATATGTCGCTTCGGCGTGCCCAGGGAACTCACCGTTGACAATGGCCTGCAATTTGATGCCACCCCATTCAAGGCGTTCTGCGGCGACATGGGCATCACGCTTCGGTTTGCCTCGGTTGGGCACCCCCAGTCCAACGGGGCAGTCGAAAGGGCGAACGGCGCTATCTCTATCACCATCAAAAAACGCCTGGTTGGGCTGCCGAAGGGCAGGTGGCCGAGCGAGCTTCACAGCGTCCTCTGGTCCCTTCACACAACGGTCACACGCCCGACGGGGTTCACGCCTTTCAAGCTCCTCTTCGGTGATGAGGCAGTGACGCCTGAAGAAATCAAGGCGAGATCGCGGAGGGTCCTCGTCCAAGCACCCAACGAGGCGCGCCGTATCCTCGACCTCCTCAATGGGCGCGAGCAGCGCCCACCATGTCGAAAGTACGCGCGCGATGCGACGCATCGAGACCGGTCTGTATACCCACGAAGGTTCAACCCTGGGGATCTCGTCCTCAGAACGGCGCTCCATGCGGAGACCGTCGGCAAGCTGGAATCCAAGTGGGAAGGTCCATACATCGTGGCGGAAGCAATGCAGAAGGGGGCGTACCGCCTCACCACGCTCGAGGGACAAACTCTCCGCCACACATGGAACGCGGACAAGCTACGGCGATATTACGCCTAGAAGCAGGACGAGGATTATAATGGCATCAGCCCCTCCTTGTACGAGGCTCGCCCGCGCAAACGGGAGTTCAATAAAGCTCGCTGTTTCCAAAAGTATCATCGTCTGGCCGCAATATGCAGAGGACTATAAGTCGTAGCGTCGAGGTCCGCCTCTGCACGCACCAGTCCACGGACTATAAATAAGACGTAGCGTTGAGGTCCGCCTCCGCATGCACCAGTCTACGGACTCTAAATAAGACATAGCGTCGAGGTTCACCTCCGCACGCGAGAGTCCACGGACTATAAATAAGACATAGCGTCGAGGTCCGCCTCCGCACGCACCAGTCCACGGACTCTAAATAAGACGTAGCGTCGAGGTTCGCCTCCGCACGCGAGAGTCCACGGACTATAAATAAGACGTAGCGTCGAGGTCCGCCTCCGCACGCACCACTCCACGGACTCTAAATAAGACGTAGCATCGAGGTTTGCCTCCGCACGCGAGAGTCCACGGACTATAAATAAGACGTAGCGTCGAGGTCTGCCTCCGCACGCACCAGTCCACGGACACTAAATAAGACGTAGCGTCGAGGTTCGCCTCCGCACGCGAGAGTCCACGGACTATAAATAAGACGTAGCGTCGAGGTCCGCCTCCGCACGCACCAGTCCACGGACTCTAAATAAGACGTAGCGTCGAGGTTCGCCTCCGCACGCGAGAGTCCACGGACTATAAATAAGACGTAGCGTCGAGGTCCGCCTCCGCACGCACCAGTCCACGGACTCTAAATAAGACGTAGCGTCGAGGTTCGCCTCCGCACGCGAGAGTCCACGGACTATAAATAAGACGTAGCGTCGTGGTCCGCCTCCGCACGCACCAGTCCACGGACTCTAAATAAGATGTAGCGTCGAGGTTCGCCTCCGCACGCGAGAGTCCACGGACTATAAATAAGACGTAGCGTCGAGGTCCGCCTCCGCACACAGCAGTCCACGGAATCTAAATAAGACGTAGCGTCCAGGTCCGCCTCCGCACGCGAGAGTCCACGGACTATAAATTACGACGTAGCGTCGAGGTTCGCCTCCGCACGCGACAGTCTACAGACTATAAATAAGGCGTCGTCAGCCCAAAACACAGCTCACAACATTAAGAATAAATGGTGCATCGTCCCATTGCAAAAATATCAGGTCAAATGATTACAGGTATGGGCGCGCAAGCGTGAACCCCCCCTCCGCCTGATATGATCAACGCCTCAGTCTTCGCGCGGCGCCGAGGGGCCCGTGCCGCTGCCATGGCCTCGGGAAACCTCTTCGAGCCAACGGAGGAAGTCCCCTCCCCCGCACAGCGTTTGCTGTACTGCAACCCTCGCCGCATCCTCCCCGACGCGACTCCAGATCCGCCGGTGGAAGTTCCGGAGGCTAGGCTCGATGGAGCGAATAGCGTCCGGCAGCGCCTCCAGCCGGCCAGGAAGATCCAGGTGAGGGTTTGCCAGCTCCTACATATGCCTACACCCACGGGTGTGAAGCATGCCGCGGGCAAGGCACGCGCCAAGATAGCCGCAGTGCTCCCCGAAGGTCTTCGCGCGCGGCGCGACGCCCGCCTCCTCGATCAGCCCAAGCGTCTCCATCAGTCCTCCGCCCGTGGGTGGCGCCGGCACGCCAACGCACGATCACGGAGGGCCCGGTTCGAGACTCCATTGCCCCCAGCCGACGTGGACGCATCGCCCAAGGCGCGGTCTTCCCCGCAAGAGTCTCGCCACCGGGTCTTCTCCTCCAAGGCGGCAATCGCCGCAGAAGGAGGCGCGCTCTCTGCAGCGGCGCGTTTGGCTTCCTTGGCCTCGACTTGTAGGGATGACAAGGCACCCTCCAGCGCGCGGAGCTCTTCGTCCTTTGTCGCGTGAGCATCATCCGCTTCACGAAGCCTGGCTTCTAGGGCCCTACGCTCCCGGATGCGGGCCTCGTCTAGCGCGTCGCTGATGACAAGCGTCTGAAAGCAGCAATGAAAGTCACCAGGCGCCCGGTAACACCATACAAAACACGCGGCACACGTACTCACCCTTATTTTCGAGGCCCGCAGCGCCAACGCTAGGTGGTCTCCCTCGCGTGATGAAAGCATCCGCCGGTCAAGGCTGCCACTTTTGTCAGAGGGCCCCTCACTTGAAGTATCATCCAACGAGAGTGCATCGTGACCTGGAGTAAACCCTGCCAAGAAGGGGAATTCCGAGTTATAACTATCTCTTGTTAGAGTTGAACTCTACGAAAGTATGGCCGAACTCGCAGGGAGCCCGCCCATGCTCTTTGTAGGGACAACCAGAGAGTTATAGCCATTAGATGTCATTGGAGTGTAGAATACAGGATTCCAGGACTCACTGAGCTTGATAGGATGGCCATTGGGGGACTCGAACACTTAGGGGTAGGCCCCTTATCATGCTGCGAGTCCTGCCCATGGTCGGATTGACTCTTGCCCTTTGAGGAGACTCATTCCTCTGTAGAGCATAACGCTACGGGGGATAAGGATCCCTCCTCAGCCGTATCCATGGTGATGTGAGCACGCCACCAACACGTACGACCATAGCGGCCAATATCAAGAATGAACTAAAGGTGAATTCGTTTCTTCAATTTCAACATATTTTAAATGAGAATATGATGCTACCTAGTGATGAAAATATATATATTTGTAGCACCACATCTCTTTGGAAGCAATTGAAGCAAGGGTTCAAGTTGGACAGGTTTTGGAATCCAATTCGGCCTCCAGATCAATTCGGATTCTGCCTGACAAGCCAACTTCAAATGGCCATAACTTTTGATCCAGAAGGCTTCTCGGGACCCGTGAGTACTCGTTGGAAAGATCTTGGAGTCTAATTTCAGATGGATCTAGTCTCACCTCCAAACTCCACCCGAGCAGATCAAAAACTGCGAAACAAGCCACGTCACTTTTCCAGTCCGAGTCAAAGTGGGCCGAGGGCCTTGTAACTTGGGCTATTTGGGCCGGTACTGTTCACATGAACAGTACCACACGTGTGAACAGTAACTAGGAATAGTACCACATCCCTTTACATTAGATAAGTGTGGCTTCCCCCTCACCTATTTAAGGAGGCCGCACCCCTTTAGTTTTCCTGGGGTTTTGCTTAGATTAATCTGTCTTTGAACAGTTTCGCCGTTCATCGGTTTGTGAGACCCCAACTTGTGAACTTAATATTTATTATTCGCAATTTCAGATTGCATCTTGTACTCTCTTGCTTGTGTTCTCGATTCGCTTGCAGGAGATAGCCTTCTTGGCGAGGTCAATCGTGTTCGGCACGGTTCATAACCAACGGAGCAGTGGTGTAGTGATTGCGAGGGGTTCGATATGTTTTGGTCGGAGCCCTTTGGATCATCAACGTCGAGATCTCCACAATCGACATATCAGTACCTCTCGGAAGATCGGGCCATCGTCACATCAGTTGGTATCAGAGCAACGGTTGCCCGTGAGGTAATTCTTGTATCCCTAGTTAGTAGATTGGTTTTTATTTCCTATAGTCCAGAAAAAAAATTGCCCCACAAAAAGAATTAATTCCGCTGTCCAAACCCCGTTGTGCCTTTCAATCTGTTAGTTTTGGTTTGCTAAATTGAATTTGTGTCCATATTAGCATTGTCTAGTTGCTGGTCATATCTTTGTTTCATTAAAAATCCAAACAAAAGAAAAATTCCCCACCCCAAACCCTAATTTCCAAATTCGGCTGATTTTTCCTTTCTCTGCAGCCGCCACCAAAAATGCCATATCTTTTGATTCCGAGATTATTTTTGACTGAGACCACCGCCATTAGATTCAAAAATTCCTTATCCATCTATCCAGCAAGGCAGTTAAGAGATATATGCGGTGAAAGTTGACCCAGTCATCTATTTTGAATCTGCAACAGTCAGCAGTTGTGATTTTTGTGCGAATTTCTGCGTCGGGTTTTGGGAGTTTGCCCCAAAAGAAAATCTGTAGAAAAATCCTTCAGAAAACAGAGAAAAAAAGAATCAGTGGAAAAAAGGCATTTGACAAAAAGTTACGGCCAAAATACCGACGTACTGTCCAGTGGACAGAAATCTTCAGCTTTCAGTTTTGGGTCAATCCTTGTGTTCTTCAATTCCAGATTGCATTGGATTGAATTATCTTGTATTTACCACTCATATACATTGCCATACACTTGTTTTTAGCCTTCTTCCATTCTTGGTTGATCAGCAACATAGGCTAAGTGCTAGATACGGACTATAATTCAATTCTATGCAATTCTGAAATTAACTGATTGTTCTCCATTGCTACCATATTGTGCCTTCCAAGCTACACCTACTCTTGATCAGAACAGGTTCCCTCTTGCAATCGTACCCACGCTCGACACGGTATCACGAACCAGCCACCGGTTGTACCACCTGCTGCATTGGTAAGAACACTTGTAAGAGTGTAGTAAGATGCTTGAGAATGTGTGATTCCACCTTCCACCACCTAGTAGTTGATAGGGATAATACCTTTGTGTTGTCTTTTGTTTTCTACTAACCATGACAGGTGAGTCGTCTGATGATTAAGAGTGTGTTTTAAAGGGAGAGCTCATGACGCTCTTCGATGAACAACGCACTACCATTATTGAGGACTTCGACAGGAAGTTTCAAGCTACGATAGATACATTGCAGCGCGCCATCAATGAGAGTATTGCACGCCTTGAAAGAATGTTGAATCGGCCACCAAACATTGGATGCGAGTATGATCACGATGCGGACCACGATCGTGAGGAGGGAGATGATAATGAGAGACAAAACCGCGACGCCAGTGCTTCATTTGCTGCCCAAGATGCACGCCCACGACACCGCCTACATCAAAACCGTCACGGTATGGGAGGTAATAATTTTCAGCACCACAATGATCGTTCTAATCATGACCCATTTGCTAAAGTCAAGTTTACCATTCCATCTTTTTCTGGTCTTTATGATGCTGAAATATATCTTGATGGGAGATGACGGTAGAGCAGAAGTTTAATTCTCACTTGGTTCCTGAGCAACATAGAGTTAGACAAGCTACTAGTGAGTTTAAGGACTTTGCTATTATCCGGTGGAATGATATGGGTACCATGCGCTACAACCTTGATACATGGAAGCGGTTAAAAGAAGCTATGCGTGCTAGATTTGTTCCTCCTGCTTTTAAACATGAAATGCATAAGAAATTGCAGTGCTTAGACCAAGGTAATAAATCTGTCGAGGAATATTATCAAGAACTACAAATAGGCATGTTGTGTTGTAATGTTGTAGAAGATGAGGAGGATGAGATTTGTCGTTTTTACGGGGGGTTACGGCATGAAATTCAGGACATTGTTGATTATAAAGATTTTACTACTGTCAACCAGTTGTTCCAGCTTGCTGGTTTGGCAGAAAAAGAATTGCAGGGTAGGCAACAAAGGACAAGGAGCAACTTTGAAGGTACGTCTACATCGAGATCAATGCCTGGGCAAGCTAAGATAGCCCCACCTCCTATTTGTCGAGCTGCTGCCCCTCTGTGAGTAGGGCGCGTTCAGCAGCACCGCCGCCACCATCACGCGCACCCGAGATGAGCAAATCTACTAGTGTGCAAGCACCAGCACAGAGCTCTTCATCGGTTGCTTCCACGGGCCGTACGATGGGCATTGTGTGCCACCGTTGTAAAGGGATGGGCCACGTCATGAGAGATTGCACAAGTCAGCGGGCGTACATTGCGACAGAAGATAGTGGTTATGTAAGTGCTAGTGATGTTGAGGATGAATATGCTCTTGCAGCTAACCTTGCAGGTAATGGTGATGATCATGAGAACAAACCTGTGTTTGTACCATTTTCGTGACTAACAACTTGCAGTAGTTGAGAACCATGCCAAAGAAGAGCATGAGCTGATTGAATCACTGACCCCATTGGTTGAGAATGAAGATAAGGAGATGGATGCACTTACATCATCTGAGGAGAGCCAAAAAGGTAAAGAACATGGTACTATCATCGCTCACGGTACTGATTTGGTGCTACAACAAGACATAGAGCAACCTTGTGAGTATATGCCTGTTGTAGTGCAATCTTTTGATATTCCTTGTGTTGACTTAAATAAACCGTGTGCTGATCTAAATTCTCATAATTTTGCATATGTTAAATTAATAACACATAAAGAAGTTTTGACTAGAATTTCTCCTGCTAATTCATTGTGTTACATCATGTTGGATCTACCTATGAAATTGTCACATGCTATGGAGAAAGTTTCTGAACTTGCATGTTCGAAATTCTTATTTAGTACCTACACCCTTGGATATAGGTTTAATTTGATTGGAGATTATGGTGTGGAAAATCAATTTCTTGTATATCGAATATGCATAACTTGCGATCACATGGATGAATTGAAACATGTTGTTTGGGACAACAATTCTTGTATGCTGAATCATGTTGAATGTGAGAGGGAAGTAAAATTTAGTACTCATCCAATGCCTATGTGTTCATCTCTTTTTGCACCATCTAGTATGGACAATCTGAATAAAGATGATGAATTATGGCAGAACATACAAATCTCTTCACCCTGGCTAGATGAATTTACTATTGTTCGATTGAGATACGATTATATGGATGAACTTTGCTTGATTCCAAAGGTTGTAGTTTTGTCCATATATGCCACCACTACAAGTTTACAAAATCAAAGATTTGAATTGCATAAATGCTTCACTTACATTTGCAAAACAAGTTGCAATAATTACTGTGTGAGAAATTTTGAATTGCTCATTAACATATATGATTACTCTTGGGTTAATAATACAATGAGTTTTTGTGATCATTGTTGTTTTATAACATTAATTGTGCAACAACGAAGAACTGTTAAAACGGATGACATATACATATACCATGCATACACCTTGGCTTCTTTGTTACCATATTTTCAGCTTATCAAAAGCCGAGGACGGCTTTGTTTGCAAGAAGGGGAGGATGATAAGAACATGAACCCTATGGATACAACCATATTTGCTCTACTTGTTGTTACAATTACAAGAGCTCCTACGCATCACTTAAATTATGAGGTGAGCTCGTTTCAAAGAGATTTTACTTTATTTGATAAAGAACTTATGATATTACATAATGAGAGTTTGTTGCGTTTGTTATCATACACCAAGATTTATGATCAAGATCATGCAATATGTGACACTACACATATGTTAAAACCGAGGACGGTTTTCCATCAAGAAGGGGAGGATGATGTGACCACGTCACCAACACGTACGACCATAGCGGCCAATATCAAGAATGAACTAAAGGTGAATTCGTTTCTTCAATTTCAACATATTTTAAATGAGAATATGATGCTACCTAATGATGAAAATATATATATTTGTAGCACCACATCTCTTTGGAAGCAATTGAAGCAAGGGTTCAAGTTGGACAGGTTTTGGAATCCAATTCGGCCTCCAGATCAATTCGGATTCAGCCTGACAGGCCAACTTCAAACGGCCATAACTTTTGATCCAGAAGGCTTCTCGGGGCCCGTGAGTACTCGTTGGAAATATCTTGGAGTCTACTTTCAGATGGATCTAGTCTCACCTCCAAACTCCACCCGAGCAGATCAGAAACTGCGAAACAAGCCACATCACTTTTCCAGTCCGAGTCAAAGTGGGCCGAGGGCCTTGTAACTTGGGCTATTTGGGCCGGTACTGTTCGCATGAACAGTACCATGCGCATGAACAGTAACTAGGAATAGTACCACATCCCTTTACATTAGATAAGTGTGGCTTCCCCCTCCCCTATTTAAGGAGGCCGCACCCCTTTAGTTTTCCTGGGGTTTTGCTTAGATTAATCTGTCTTTGAATAGTTTCACCGTTCATCGGTTTGTGAGACCCCAACTTGTGAACTTAATATTTATTCGCAATTTCAGATTGCATCTTGTACTCTCTTGCTTGTGTTCTCGATTCGCTTGCAGGAGATAGCCTTCTTGGCGAGGTCAATCGTGTTCGACACGGTTGATAACCAACGGAGCAGTGGTGTAGTGATTGCGAGGGGTTCGATCTGTTTTGGTCGGAGCCTTTGGATCATCAACGTTGAGATCTCCACAATCGACTTATCAGTACCTCTCGGAAGATCGGGCCATCGTCACATAAGCATGATCTCTGGGATCACATGAGGGATCTCCAGTGAAAGCATGGTCTGTTCGTAGTCGTAGTAGGCATCCATGTTGAGGCCTGAGTAGCCAGCCAGGTCAAACTAGTTCTCCTCGTTTCACTCTCTTGCTATGAGGATATCAGAAAGAAGAGAGCTTCTCAACAAGGAATTACCAGAGTTTGGAAGAAGGAATCCCCATAGACTGCACCAACTGTTGATGTTTTAATATCAATCTCATATATGATTTGTTTTAGTTCAAGGCATCTTTTGCTATGACCTGGCTACAAACACATAGAGAAAGGACGTAGGGATTTTCATATAGGTTCAAGCCTTCACCAACTCTACTATTGTGTGACTATTTCTCAATGAATAGATTACAATCGAGAGAGAGAGATGCAAAAGTCTTGCTTCTACTATTGTTCTCCCTCGGGTCACTCCCCTTTTCTTCCTGATGTGAACCTTTATATAGCTTGCGAAGCGGTCCCAGTTTGTTCCATGCCAAGAGGCACCTTAATGTTTTGGATGATAACCATATGATGGGTGTTATTGTCAGAGAGACATGGTTCGCCTATTGTGCAGTGGTTACTATCAAAGAGAAGTTGTGCACAATTATTTCGAAGAACAAATGCACATGTTAACTACCTCGTTAGATAAACCCATGATGCGGTAGGTTGTTGTAGACAAGCCAGTAAAATTTGAAATAGTCATAGAGGAACTTACGAACACGGGGTGGTCGTAAAATAACTTATGACCATGTCATGCTCGTGTAACAACTTACAACCATACTATGCTCGTAGAACAACTTATGACCAGATAGTGGTCGTAAAAGAAGCTTACAACCATTTAGCTAAGTTCTCCCCTTAGTTATAAGGGGTATACCCAAGAAATATAATGATGTAATAATATTATCTATAGATAAATAATAATTTGACAATCATTATATCCTCGTCAAGATGAGACATATAAAAAACGACCTTTCAAAGGTAGATGAATTAGTCGTATCATGATTAGTTGATCATAATCATAAAAGAAGCAACAAAAAGAAAGCAGCAATTATATCTAGGAGGCTTAGGAAAGTTCATTCTTCGAGATTCCAAGCCTTGAAATTATTTATTAATTTGTCACGGTCAAGTCCTTCGAATATCTTTCGCTCGATGTAGCACAACATCGAGCCATTAAGCCAATGATTGGACATCTTATTGTGCAAATCAGTCTTGATAATATTCAAAGCCAAAAAAAATATTTTGACTAATGCTATTGCCACCAGTAGTAGCGATGATAACTTGATAAGGCACTAGACCAATGGAAATATAATATATCTTTCAATTTTAACCATATTCACGGCCAGACTTCTAAGATTAAAACAAACAATAAAATCATCAATTCTTCAAACTTGAAGAATGAAGGTTTCAAGTTGATTCTTTGTGGTCGTATGAACAGCAATGGAGAAATCTTTATCAAAGATATCCACAAGTTGAGCAATCTTATGCACATTTAACTTAGAGAAGGAGTCTCTGGGATCAAGATAAAAAAAAAGCACACAAGCAACTCCAAAGATACCGCATTAAAGCGATGATTCATCTCATGGTAATAGCATCAACAACAACAAAGAAAGTATTAGAATGATAATAATGGTCTCGAGTGACTATAATCCCATCCCACCTTGAACGAACCCTATCTTGGTATCGACGTGCATTTAGCATTTTGTAAGACCATGTGGTGGTCATCTCATAATTTTGATGAGTATTTGACCTTGATTTCGATGTGTTGTCATTTTGTTGAGTTTGATTTTGAGAAATTGAATTTTGACTTGTTGCTTTCTCAAGCTTTTGGCCTGATTGACCCTGGTGTGGAGGTCTGACTGGCTAGTGGTTGAGATTGGCTAGTGCATGGCGGTCTGACTGGGTTGCAGTAGTACCAACCCTTTGTTGGTGGTAGCTATTTTTAGAGAAAGTCTTTTAGAGTTTTTGAGTTGAAACCTGGTGTGGTATTACCAACATTGGAAATGTGGTACGACCAGAGAGGAGCAGTTTGACTGGCCATTGCATGGCGGTCTAACTAGTGAGTGTCTACGCAGTATGACCGGCATGAGTGCTACTATCAGACCGGCCCATATGCCAACTTGAGTTGGTTTTGGGTCATCTTGGTTGTGTTAATCACGACAGGACTCTGTGCACATGTTAGGCATGGGGTTTCCATGCATGTGTGAGTTATGGTTTATTCATGCATATATTTTGTTAATTAAAAGTTAATTGCATGTTATTTGTACTCAGATCAATTGCTTTGTCTTTGTGTAGGTGCTTGATGATTGATTGCAGCTAGCAGCAAGATCGATATTTGGTGGGCATGGCATGTTGCGTAAATCCGGGTGGAGCATCATCTCAACTAGGGCTAGCAAAAAAAGCTTGTTAATACTCGAATAAAAATTGCTCCGATTACAGTAGTTAATGGGTTGAAAATTAAAATGAGTCTATTTCGAGTGAAAAATGTTAATGAGATTCAACTCAATAGTGGCATATTAGCTCAAATTTAAAATAACCAGTTAAACTATAAATAAAATAATTTTATGTTGAACTATATCAATTTTGAAAGAAGCTTGACAATAGCTCATTAAGCTCAATAGCCAGCCCTAATCTTAGCTGAGAAGCACAGGAGAAAGACAAGGATTGTGAGGAGGCAATGCATGTATGTGGTGTGCCAATTGGACTTATGTGTTTCAAGTAGAAATGATTCTCGAAGTAGACGTATGATCTTAGTGATAAGTAATTGGACATCATGCACTATGGTGTAATGTGTGTGTCATTGGATTCAAGCATTTCAAGTAGTGACGACCTCGGTGCAGGCGTATGATCTTGGCAACAAATAATAGGGCATTGCATCTTCGTGAAGACAGGTGGGTGGTAGTTATAGAAATTGTCCAATACCAGGTGGTGTGGCGGTTTGTAAAACCATAGCATTGATTTAAGTGGTTTAGGTCACCTCTTTGTAGACGAAATATCTTTATCAAGCTAGGCACTTTGAAAAATGTGCAAAAGTGTGTAATGCAAAACCCATTTGTGTGTTGATTATCGAGTTTTTTCATATATAGGTGATGTGATCCACTAAGGATATGTTGGTTAGGGTTTGATGTGAGTTGATGAGTCTCCACTATATAAACCTTATGTGTGAAGAGAGATAAGTACTCTAATGATTTCAGGGTTAGGGTTTCTATGTGTGGAGCCTTGTGTGTGTGCTTTAGGTTTAAAGCTCTTCCATCCTAAGGGAGTGCTCATAAAATATTCCTCTTCAAGTTAAATGAACATCTAAAGTTTGCCCAAGTGAGTTGTACCATAGATCTTTCCTTATTGTTTTAATTTGTTTGGTTTTCTTATTTAGATTTCTCTCTTCTTGATCTCTCCTGGTGCCTAGGACATGTAGAAGGCGGAGATATCTCTTGGAGATCAGATTTTTTTTCCATCTAGACACCTTCTAGGATGAGTTCTTGAGTTTGCCCAATTTTCTTCAAGAGAGAAGGGATTTTTCCCTTGTGAAGATTCACTACTACAGAAAACCGTATTACAGACGGTTCAAAAATGTTATCAAAGACGGTTTTCTGAACCGTCTGAATTTATGGGTCAGTGATAATCGAAGGTTATCACAGACGCTTTTCGAACCGTCTGTGGTGTAAATATCACATACGGTTTGTAACTAAAAACCGTCTGTGATAGCTGATAATCACAGACGGTTTTTAACTAAAAACCGTCTGTGATAGGAGATAATCACAGATGGTTTATCACAGACGGTTTTTACTTAAAAACCATCTGTGATTATCAGCTATCACAGACGGTTTTTAGTTACAAACCGTATGTGATATTCTTTTCTACCCATAAATCTATTCCTGTTTATTGGCTAGCCTCAGGAAATGCTAGCCATGTCCTCTGAAATAAGCAGATCAACATGTACATGTATATATACAAGTCACATCTCAATTCATTTCACAAACATAGAACATCTAATTCACATCGCACTTCATTTCACAAACATAAAGCATCCATTTTACAAATCAATTAATTGAAATGAAATAAAATATCCATTAACAAATACACAATTACAAAAGATCTACATTGCATATGCACTTAGATGGTAACATTGCATTTTTTATTGCTATATCACTCTGGAATCGAGATCTCGTGAAAGGAATAGATCCATAATCAACGAACATATCAGGCTGCACAAGCTATACTTGGATGGTGCATGATTGCCATTCAAGTATTGCTTGTGCAGCCGATATGTTCGTTGATTATGGATCCGTTCCTTTCGTGAGACCTCGATTCCGGAGTGATAAGAGCAATAAAAATCATAGTGCGTAGTGGAACTCTCCTTTTGAGTTTATGACTTGAGCCATCAAAAAGTACGCCAACTCTCCTCGAAATCGTGAAAGGTCGCACTGTTTCAATGCAGTTAACGGGATGGACGCAGCCTGTCGATAGGAATAGCAATGTGCGTATACATATAACGCGACAAGTATGAAATAATTACGGGAAGATTGACAAACCTTGGAATTGGTGATCCTCGAGGAATCGAGGAGTAGTTCCATATAGTGGCAAACGTAGAATCCACATGTGTTGCCCGGCTGCTGCTGGTGGCACTGCAAAAAATGGAATGTGTTAATTCAAGAGACATTACTACCAACTGTTGCATAGGGTTAATTAATGTGTAATAGTGAATACCTTAAAATCTCGAGAATGTGTCAGGCCTTTGGCCCCGTGCATCGAGGCACCTCCTATTTTAACGTACATCGCGAACCCCCTACATGATTCGAAAAAGTTAACCTTAGTCATTCGGAAGGAAAGAAAGAGTACAATATAGGTATGTATGGAGAAAATGTACTTACGTATTGATTATTTGGCTGACAACTGTGAAGTCCATTTTATTCTTACTTAGGGAATCAAGGTAATATACATTGTTCCATTTTGGTACAATTACTATTAAAATCCAATGATAGTTCTGATTGTATGGCATAAGTACATAATCCTTATTGCGGTAAGCCAGCAGTCCTGGTGCAATGTACCTCTCGACGAAGGATGTATCCTCGTCAATGGTATACTTGGCGACCAAGTGTGGGTCCAAGAAACCAACCGATGATTTGGAAGATGTAGCTTTAGTCAGCACGTGTCTATATATATACACGAAAGCAACAAATTATATATGACATTTATTGGTACGACATGAACGGAGACTGTGATTGTACACTCTTACAGCGTCAAGCATCGAATGAGTGAGACGTCGAGAGCGTTGAGCGTGAAAAGATCGAATAAATCCTCAAAGTTGATCACGAAGACACACTCGTGAGCATTGTGCTTGAAATGATCCGGCGTGAATTTGACAGTGATACCTGAGCTCCGTTCTCGCTCTGGCTTATTAGACTGTTCCATATACCACTTGTGCAATTGATGGGAACTAATTGCTAGGGTTTGGAGGCCCTTTTTCTCGAGCAACGGCGGGCCAAGCACGAATTTGCGGGCTAATGGCAGGTACGGGATATCATCATTAGTCTTCTTTGCTTTGCCCTTGTTGCCCTTGCTACCTCGGCTGTAGGTCAACTTTAAAGGTAGCACCGATGGTGGAAGTTGCTGCACCGGGAACAGCGCCCGTGAACATGAAACCAGTGCAGGTAGCTGATCTGGTTCAGGTTGCCCTTGTGGAGATGACACCAGTGCACGTAGCTGATCTGCCATCGGTGAAGAAGCCTCCAGGCAGATATCGCTTTTGGGCCACTGGATGAAGGATCCAATGGCTTGCCCTAGAGTCACAAGCTCATCGTTGGTGGGCTTCGGTAGCGGGACGACCTCGAAATTGGCGTGTACACCATCAACTAACACTTTTTCGAAGCCTGTCACTAAAGCTTGATGGTGCAGCATGACCCCTTGAGCAGACGGATATGCCATGCCCCAAACAGCGGACAAGGCAACGGAGGTATATCTCACTTGGAGCTTGCACTTCGTAGGCTCCTACATAACAATACAAAATTATTACTCCAATTAATAGGCCTATCAATGGAGCAAGCATTCGAGAGATAATAATTATTACCAGGGTGTCGTCCACAGGAAATCTGGCCTCGCTTTCCGTCGGATTGGATGCGCAACTACTTGGACGGTTGTGCGGGCTAGCTAGCACAGGAGCGGCGGCAGCGGCCTGCTGATTTTCTGTATGTTTCCGCATCTCATCTCTGACATAATCAGCCAGTCTTCTTTTAGCTCCTCTCTAAGAGATGCCTTGATCTCTTCTCGTAGCCGTGCCTCATGCTCAGTTTTGGTTCTCTTCCTACGCCGATACATTTTGGAGTCACCTTGGAAACCATGTTTCCAAAGAACGTAAAGCCAAGGCCTCTCGTACGACCCGGGTGTTCCTTGTTTCCCAGGGCCGCGGAGAGCATATCATTCTCCCTTGTTCCCTGGAATGATCCCAGGGTAGATTCAAAACTCAGCTCTTCCTGCAAGAGCACGACATGTCATTTCACTTCGTACGAAGTTGTGGAGTAATTACAAGCTACATAGTTCGATCGATATCTTACCAGGCGCTGGGACACTTGCTGGTCTGTAGGGTTTCGAAAGGAGACGTCCCCCGATGTCGTTGTAGATGACCTTGCCCTAATCCAATTTCGAGCACGGTCATCCGAGATATTGGCAAATGGCGGGCCGATGTCCTTCAGGGCTGCCAGTTCATCCTCCCTCCTCCACTGCGGGATTTTACCCGCATACCCAGCTGTGCCAAGTCTGTGGGGGTGTGTGTTTTTTGCCTGGAGGGCCTTGTGCGCCGCACTTGTACTTTTGAAATCTTCGGTCGTCTTCATCGCCTTGAACTCTTCCCATTGTGGTTCCAGGATTGGGTATTTATGAAAGGGCGTTTCGTCCGTCTCCACGTATTTCTTGACAAGCGCGCTCTTGAAGTTCTTCCATGCTTTGCACGCCGCTAGCAAGGTTTGTCGTTGCACGGCGTCTTGGTGTTCTTCTGGGATCTCGAACGATGCCAAAATTTCGGTCAGCAGCTCACATTTCTGAGTCTCAGGCACGCTCTTCCACGAATTGAATGTGATCTCAATTCGTTCTCGTGCAACTATTCTGACCATTCTTCGGAATGCGCTTACTGCTTTGGGAGGAAGGAGAGGGGTCCCAGATCCATCGACCTCTATGATGGTAAATCCGCTCTCAGGCTTCTTCGATAGCCCTCTTCCTCGGCGTTTTGATTTTGAAGCGGACGCATCCGGCGATGATGTTGAAGAATGCGCGGATGACATGTTGCTCAATTTGTGGGTCTATTAGGATAAGATAAGAAAGTACTATACCATAAGATAAGAAAGTGCCATACTATGCAACTAGAGTACATGCTAAGATAAGATAAGGATATGATAATATACATATACATATACATATACATATACATATACATATACATATACATATACATATACATATACATATACATATACATATGCATATGCATATGCATATACATATGCATATACGTATACATATACATATACATATACATATACATATACATATACATATACATATACATATACATATACATATACATATACATATACATATACATATACATATACATATACATATACATATACATATACATATACATATACGATACACCGTTTTAACAGTAATAAAAAATCAGTGCTTCAACCACGGCTCCATTTTAACAATAATAAAAAATCAGTGCTTCAACCAAGGCTCCATTTTAACAGTAATAAAAAATCTTCATCAAGACACACTAATGATTATAAACAATGTCCACTAGATGTTACCATTGCAGTGCATAGATCAGTGTAAACACCAGATTTTACACTAATGATTATAAACAATGTCCACTGGATGCTACCATTGCAGTGCATAGATCAGTGTAAACACTAGATTTTACACTAATGTTTATAAACAATTCCACTGGATGCTACCATTGCAGTGCATAGATCAGTGTAAACACCAGATTTTCTTGATATCAAGCACATAGCTAACTGCGGCAAAGTACTAACACTATTTCACAAAGTACTAACACATTAATCCTCACATGCTTAGTGCAATGGTAGCCTAGGGTTACCTCGGGGGGAAGAAGGCTCACTCGGGGGGACGGCGGCGACGACGGGCTCGACGGAGGGGGACGACGACGGCCTCGGGGGCTCGACGGAGGCGGCTGGCGACGGGCTCGGGGGACGGCGGCGGCGACAGACTTGAGGGAGGGGGACGGCGACGGCCTCGGGGGCTCGACGGAGGCAGCGGCGACGGGCTCGGCGGACGGTGTTGGTGATATGCCCTAGAGGCAACATGGAGATGTTGAATATATCACATACTATGTTTATGATACATTGCTTTGTTCCTTGAAATAGACATTATCATTATTGATCAATGAGTATGTGACTTATTCATGAGACTCTTAATGCCAAAATGTTGCTATTTCTAAATGATCCCGATCATATATCATATGAGGAACAAATATGATTCAAAGATCAAGATATGTATTGATTGATGATCATGTCTCATGGATCATGGTATGGAGATACCAAATCAATAATATGGACATGTGTTAGTGAACATATGTTGGATAGACCCGCCATGAGACACTGCAGAGATTCCATGTGTCATTAGTTGGTCTCAAGTAGTGTTTATGTAGAATCCTTAGACTTGAGATCATCATGGTTCCCAACATGCGTAGTAGCCTATTTTGGGACTACTAACCACTACTCCGTAACTGGGTAGTCATAAAAGTAGTCTTCGGGTTTGCTATAAAACATGTAGTGGGATGTGAATGATCAAGATAGAATTTGCCCCTCCTTATGGGAGAGATATCTCTGGGCCCCTCGATGTAATGGATTATGAAAGTGCATGGCCATGCCAATATGATTGAGGAGTCAATCACAAGTTTATAATCCATCACGGAATCGAGAGAGTGATTGAGCTATTAAGAGGATGACACAGATCTCGCCTTGAGCTTAATCTATATCGTGAGGCAAAGGGATTCGTACATGAGAACATTACAGGTTCAGCCGATATGATCTTTACGTATACTTTGGGGTTAATATGTCTTGCTAGAGGCCGCTATTAAAGGGTGACCGGAAAGGTGTTTCCGGGTCGCGACCAAGTATACGTGAACCTACAGGGTTGCACACTTAACGGGTTGGAACACTAATTCGAATGTGATTCAGATGTGGGCTCAATTCGGATAGAGATCCGGATAGACTCCTATTGGGCCTCGGTCCACGAGGCCCAAGTGAGGAGGTCTATATATTTGGAGGCGGGGGGCTGAGGGATGTACGCTTCTGTTCCTCCCGAGCAAAACCCTAGCCGCCACCTCCCGAGCCAAACCCTAGCCGCTCGAGAGCCTTTGGTACACTCGCGATCGGCGTTCCACCCTGCACGTGTGGATACCGGTGGAGGCGCCGCTCGTTGCGGCATTGATTGGCATCAACAAACTACAGATTGGATCTGCTCGTGGTGTGGTTGATCGCGTGGAGGAGACGATCATGCGGGGACGATCGGCTACTTCCACTACTACCTCGACGCGCGGGTTGGATCGGCTTCTCCAACTCTTCTTCACGCTGCACGCGCCTAGTGGTAACGATCTATGATCCCTCCTTAGCATGATGTCCTGGTGTGCGCGGTAGAAATTTTTTATTTTCTGCTATCGTAGCCTACGCGCGTTCCTTCAGACGGCAGCGGCGACGGGCTCGGGGGACGGCGGCGGCGACGCGCTCGATCGGGATCTAGCTAGAGCGAATAACTCCAGTACGTACAAAACCCTAGCGGGGGGTTATATATAATGACTTATTACAGACGGTTCTAAACTTAGAACCGTCTATGATAATAAATATTACGACGGTTATAAACAAAGAACCGTCTGTGATAGTTATACTATCACCAAATGGGTTCTAAACTTAGAACGTCTGTGATATTTATTATCACGAAGGGTTCTAAGTTTAGAACCATCTGTAATAAGCCTTCACTCACCAACCAAAGATTCGATAATACCAACCAAAGATTAATTCAATAAGACAACAAAGAAGATTCAATAAGACAACACTGGGTGTATTTCTTTACAACAACCCAATGAACATAGAGATACATTTGTATGACTCATTCTCAAAATTCACCTATATATCACACATTTTCACATATAAGTAAATGCAAATTTACAAATACATCACACACATGCATTGTTGTATACATAAATGCCAGTTCACATATACATCACATACATGCATTGTTATATACATAAATGCAAATGCCCACAATATGTCACACATTCTCATTCCACTTGCTTATTTTCTTTAAAAATTAGCCCTTAATGATGATCAATGCATACGTAACTAGTTTCGTCACGTTGTTCATCGTCGACCCTTATGCCATTTTCAAAAGGAGGTAACTCATCAAATTGATTGTATTCTTCCTCGTCCACTACATTCTCTACTCCGACAATTCTCCTTTTTCCATGAAGAACTACATGGCGTTTCTTATTTGCCGGGTAGGTTACATAGAAAACTTGAACAACTTGGTTGGCGAGTACGAATGGTTCGTCTTTGTACCCGACACGTTGGAGGTCCACGGTAGTGACACCGTACTTGTCAACCTTCACCTGTGGGAGATGCACCCAACGGCAGCGAAATAAGGGGATCTTGAAAACCACGTAGTCGAGCTCCCAAATCTCTTCTATGAACCCATAGTATGAGTTTCTCGACCCATTGGTACTGAACGCATCTATGCGGACACCGCTGTTCTGGTTAGTGCTCTTTACATCCTAAGACTGTGTATAGAATGTGTACCCATTTATGTCATATCCTTGCCATGTCACAACTGTAAATGTTGGCCCTTTTGCCAACCATGTCAGCATCTCACTTGGCGAGCTCCTAGCAATTTACTCCTTCAACCATTGGTTGAACCGACTGTTGTGTTGCCTCATAATCCAAACATCCGGCCGCTCCAGCTTCTGTTGCAAAGTACATCCTTGTGCTGGTCGACATAAGGCACCACTTCAGTCATGTGTTGCAAGACCGTGAAATGGCCGTGCGTACCCACCTTGTATAGCGTCATGGGTTCACATCATTAGGTAGAATACGATTCTACATCTAACTTGTTTTTGCAGAGAATGATGTGAATAGTATGGCCCTGTATCTTATTGGAATGTATGAGATGTATGTGATGCATGTAACATTCGTTCATGGCCTGCGTGTCATGATTATTTCAGCTATTGTTAGCTGTCTATATTGTATTTAACGACCTGCGTGTCGACCTTAATGCTTGAATCTATCTTTGTAATCTTCAATTTCTAGCTATTATAGGTAGTAGCCTAGTTTTGAGGTTACAAGCTTTCAAGCATGGTGGCCTAAAGGAGTGATGTGGAGGATGGAGATCGTCTACACCTACATGGAGATGGAGATCACCATTTTTGGGCCATACTACTTCACGCTTAAATGTGTTTATCCGTGATATTATCTATCTTATTCTTATGCAATGTTTTTGTGATATGTTGCTTTGGTAGGATAGAATCCTCATAAAATTAGGTGTTCATGCCCTTCCATATGTTGCATCAAAAGATAATGATCACCGCATGGTAGGTCTACCAAAGTAGAGTGCCGTCGGTTATCATCATTATTTGGGGTAGATGCTGACATCTACATGCGGAAGCATTTGGTTTACTTAACAAGGTTATCAAAACAGTTTTGGACCTTGGGGCATAGGTTGGGGCCGGGGCATATTGATGTCACCCAACAAGCAAGAGTCACATAGGGATGTGATTAGCAAGGTGTTGCTTACCCATGTCACTAGTTTTCTAGCCGTGATGCCAAAGCTCACTAGGAATTAGTGAAATGAGGATCTTGACCCACTATGTAACTTAGAGGAGTTTTGTTGCAAAACACATAGTGGGAGTCTTTTGTTAAATAGTTTAATAAAAGATGAACATAAACATAGTGCTAAACTTTGCATATTCTTTGTTGTAGATCATGTCAACTAATGCCGCATCCAGTTCTTTTAATTTGCGATCTATTCTTGAGAAAGAAAACTCAATGGAACGAACTTTATGGATTGGTATCGCAACTTGAGAATTGTTCTCAAGCAAGAGCGCAAGGAGTATGTCCTTGAGTCTCATTATCCCGATGACTTGCCTGATAATGCTATCTGCGGCGCACGGAGAGCTTATGAGAAGCAAACGAATGATTACCTTGATGTGAGCTGTCTCATGCTTGCCACAATATCCTCTCGAGCTTGAAGCAATATGAGAACACAGATGCCTACAATATCATTGTGGGGTTGCGTGGTATGTTTGAGAACCAAGCAAGGGCCGAGAGGTTCAACACTTCAAAGTCCTTGTTTGCGCAAAGCTTGCGATGGAATCCGTCACACCCTCATGTGATTAAGATGATTGGCTACATTGAGAGTCCGAAAAGCTTGGTTTTCCCTTAGCTAAGAGTTGGCTACGATGTGACACTCCAGCCGCTCCCGAGCTTTGAGCCATTCATACTGAACTATCACATGAACAACATGGATAAGACCTTGGCGAGTTGCATGGGATGCTAAAAGCTGCCGAGGAAAGCATTAAGAAAGGCAGCAATCATGTGATGATGATGCAGAAAGGCAAGGGCAAGCCCAATGTCAAGAAAGGCGCGGTCAAAGAGTTAGCTCCGATGAGATCGCGAGCAGTTCTAAGGCCAAGCAAGTCAAGAAGGGCGCTGCTCCTAATGCGATTGTTACTCGTAAGCAATCGTGTCATTGGAAAAGGAACCGCCCAAAGTACTTGGAGGATCTTGAGAAGAAGAAGGAAGTACGACTTCCTCTCCGGTATAAATGTTATAGAGATCAATCTTGCTACTTCATCCACCGATTCTTGGGTATTTGATACCGGATCGGTTGCTCACCTTGCAAATCGTTGCAAGGGCTAAGAAGAAGTAGAAGTTTGAGGAGGAGCGAAGTGGATCTTCGCGTTGGCAATGGAGCAAAAGTTGCTTGCGGTCATTGTTGGCACCATGCCATTGTCTTTACCTTCGTGGATTAGTTTTGGAATTGAATAATTGTTATTGTGTTGCATCTCTTTCCAAGAACATTATTTCGCTTCATGTTTGCAAGCGTAGGTTATGACTTTAGATATGTGAACAATGGTTGTTCTCTTTATTTCAAAGATATGTTCTATTGTCATACTCCATTGGTGAATGGGTTATATGTTCTTACTCTTGAAGAGTCACCGGTCTATAACATTAATGCAAAGAGGCAACGTTCAATGATTTGAATCCCACGCTTACTTGGCACTCGCCGCTAGGTCACATAAATGAGAAACGCATGGAGAAGCTCAATAGAGATGGTATTCTGCACTCATTTGATTTTGAATCATTTGAGACATGCGAATCTTGTTTACTTGGCAAGATGACAAAGGCACCTTTCACCGGTCAAGGTGAACGGGCAAATAACTTATTGGCACTCGTACATTCGATGTATGTGGACCAATGAGCTCAATAGCCGAGGGGGTTTTCAGATTTCATAACTTTTATCGATGACTTTAGTAGATATGGGTATATCTACCGATGAAGATAAGTCTGAATCCTTTGAAAAGTTCAAAGAATTCCAAAATGAAGTGCAAAATCATTTAGGCAAGACAATCAAGTTTCTACGATCCGATCGTGGAGGCGAGTATTTGAGCCATGAGTTTGGCAATCATCTCAAGGATTGTGGAATTGTTGCACAATTGACTCGCCAGAACACCTCAATGGAATGGGGTATCGAACGGGAAATCGCACCTTATTAGATATGGTGCGCTCCATGATGAGCCAAAGTGATCTTCCGTTGTCTTTTTGGGGTACGCTCTGAAACAGCCGCTTTCACACTAAACAGGTTCCATCAAAATTAGTAGAAAAGACACCATATGAGATGTGGACAGACAACGTCCTAGCTTGTCTTTTCTTAAGATTTGGGGATGTGAGGCTTATGTAAAACGTTTACAATCTGATAAGCTCACCCTAAATCTGATAAATGCTTCTTTATCGGGTATCCTAAGGAAACAAAAGGATATTACTTCTATAATCAAGGAGAAGGCAAAGTGTTTGTCGCTTGGCATGGTGTCTTCTTAGAGAAAGAGTTTCTCTCAAGAAGGGATAGTGGGAGCATGGTGCAACTTGAAGAAATTCGGAAACACTGAAAACGTTTCAGCTCCTACAGAACCACAACAGATGAACAAACTGTTGAAGAACTGTTGTGGACACACCGCACCACGAGGTCGAGAGGTCACGTCGTGCACCCGAGAGGTACATGTTCTTGACTACTCAACAACGGACATATTGTTGTTAGACAACGATGAGCCTAAGACCTATGAAGAAGCGATGGTGAGACCAGACTCGAAAAATGGCTTGAAGCCATGAGATCCAAATTGAATCCATGCACAAGAATCAAGTTTGGAACTTGGTTGATCCACCGATGGTGTTAAAACCATTGAGTGCAAATGGATTTTCAAGAAAAGATAGACATAGATGGAAATGTTCACATCTATAAAGCGCGATTGGTGGCCAAAGGTTTCAAACAAATTCAAGGTGTTGATTATGATGAAACTTTTTCGCCCGTCGCAATGCTAAAGTTTATTCGATCATTCTAGCGATTGCTGCATATTTCGACTATGAAATATGGCAAATGGATGTCAAAACAGCTTTCCTTAATGGAAATCTGAGTGAGGATGTGTACATGACACAGCCCACGGGTTTTGTCGATCCGCAATCACCGAAAGATATGCAAGCTGCAAAGATCCATTTATGGATTAAAGCAGCATCTCGGAGTTGGAACATTCGCTTTGATGAAGTAATCAAAGGGTTTGGTTTCATCAAGAACGAAGAAGAGCCTTGTGTTTACAAAAGGCTAGTGGAGCGCACTCGTGTTTACGGTCTTATATGTGGATGACATATTATCGATCGGGAATGACATTCGTATACTCGAATCTGTTAAGTCTTCATTGAAAAATAGTTTCTCTATGAAAGACTTAGGAGAGGCATATATTCTCGGCATCAAGATCTATAGGGATAGATCAAGAAGGCTAATTGGATTAAGCCAAGATACGTACATTGACAAGGTGTTGAAAAGGTTCAACATGCAGATTCCAAGAAAGGCTTCCTACCTATGTCACATGGTATAAATCTTAGCAAGAGTCGTTGTCCTAGTACACCGACGAGCGGGATAAAATGAATGCGATTCCATATGCTTCGCTATGGGATCCATTATGTATGCCATGCTTTGTACACGCTCAGATGTCTCGATGCTTTAAGTGCTACAAGTAGATACTCATCGATCCAGTGAAAGTCACCGGATTGCCGTAAAGAACATCTTGAAGTACTTGAGAAGAACTAAAGATGTGTTCCTCGTCTATGGGGTGAGGAAGAGCTCGTTGTAAATGGTTACACCGATGCTAGCTTCCAAACCGACAAAGATGATTTTAGATCGCAATTTGGATTTGTGTTCTGCTGAATGGCGGTGCGGTGAGTGGAAGAGTTCCAAGCGGAGACGGTTGCTGATTCTACAACAAGCCGAGTACATAGCAGCTTCAAGTCGCTAAAGAGGCCGTTTGGATCAAGAAATTTGTTTCGAGCTTGGTGTGGTGGCTAGTGCCTCCAGCCCAATGGACCTCATCTGTGACAATAGTGGGGCCATTGCGCAAGCCAAGGAGCCTAGATCGCACTGTAAGTCCAAGCACATTCTACGGCGATTTCAACTCATCCGCGAGATTGTGGAGAGAGGCGATGTGAAGATATGCAAAGTACAAACGGATTTGAACATTGCAGATCCGTTGACAAAGCCGCTTCCCACCAAAGCATGAGGCTCACACTAGGGCAATGGGTATTAGATACCTACATGGTTGACTCTAGTGCAAGTGGGAGACTATTGGTGATATGCCCTAGAGGCAACATGGAGATGTTGAATATATCACATACTATGTTTATGATACATTGCTTTGTTCCTTGAAATAGACATTATCATTATTGATCAATGAGTATGTGACTTATTCATGAGACTCTTAATGCCAAAATGTTGCTATTTCTAAATGATCCCTGATCATATATCATATGAGAAACAAATATGATTCAAAGATCAGCATATGTATTGATTGATGATCATGTCTCATGGATCATGGTATGGAGATACCAAATCAATAATATGGACATGTGTTAGTGAACATATGTTGGATAGACCCGCCATGAGACACTGCGCAGATTCCATGTGTCATTAGTTGGTCTCAAGTAGTGTTTATGTAGAATCCTTAGACTTGAGATCATCATGGTTCCCAACATGCGTAGTAGCCTATTTTGGGACTACTAACCACTACTCCGTGAATCGGGTAGTCATAAAAGTAGTCTTCGGGTTTGCTATAAAACATGTAGTGGGATGTGAATGATCAAGATAGAATTTGCCCCTCCTTATGGGAGAGATATCTCTCGCCCTCGATGTAATGGATTATGAAAGTGCATGGCCATGCCAATATGATTGAGGAGTCAATCACAAGTTTATAATCCATCACGGAATCGAGAGAGTGATTGAGCTATTAAGAGGATGACACAGATCTCGCCTTGAGCTTAATCTATATCGTGAGGCAAAGGATTCGTACATGAGAACATTACGAGTTCAAATGATATGATCTTTACGTATACTTTGGGGTTAATATGTCTTGCTAGAGGCCGCTATTAACGTGGTGACCGGAAAGGTGTTTCGGTCGCGACCAAGTATACGTGAACCTCTGTGTCGCACACTTAACGGGTTGGAACACTAATTCGAATGTGATTCAGATGTGGGCTCAATTCGGATAGAGATCCGGATAGACTCCTATTGGGCCTCGGTCCACGAGGCCCAAGTGAGGAGGTCTATATATTTGGAGGCGGGGCCGAGGATGTACACTGCTCCTCCCGAGCAAAACCCTAGCCGCCACCTCCCGAGCCAAACCCTAGCCGCTCGCGAGTCTTTGGTACACTCGCGATCGGCGTTCCACCCTGCACGTGTGGATACCGGTGGAGGCGCCGCTCGTTGCGGCATTGATTGGCATCAACAAACTACAGATTGGATCTGCTCGTGGTGTGGTTGATCGCGTGGAGGAGATGATCCATGCGGACGATCGGCTACTTCCACTACTACCTCGACGCGCGTGGTTGGATCGGCTTCTCCAACTCTTCTTCATTGCGCTGCGCCTAGTGGTAACGATCTATGATCCCTCCTTAGCATGATGTCCTGGTGTGCGCGGTAGAAATTTTTTATTTTCTCTATATCGTAGCCTCGCGCTGCCTTCGACGGCGGCAGCGGCGGGCTCGGGGGCGGCGGCGGCGACGCGCTCGATCGGGATCTAGCTAGAGCGAATAACTCCAATACGTACAAAACCCTAGCGGGGGGTTATATGTAATGACTTATTACAGACGGTTCTAAACTTAGAACCGTCTATGATAATAAATATTACAGACGGTTCTAAACTTAGAACCGTCTGTGATATTTATTATCACAGAGGGTTCTAAGTTTAGAACCATCTGTAATAAGCCTTCACTCACCAACCAGCATTCGATAATACCAACCAGCATTAATTCAATAAGACAACAGCAGCATTCAATAAGACAACAGCTGGGTGTATTTCTTTACAACAACCCAATGAACATAGAGATACATTTGTATGACTCATTCTCAAAATTCACCTATATATCACACATTTTCACATATAAGTAAATGCAAATTTACAAATACATCACACACATGCATTGTTGTATACATAAATGCCAGTTCACATATACATCACATACATGCATTGTTATATACATAAATGCAAATGCCCACAATATGTCACACATTCTCATTCCACTTGCTTATTTTCTTTAAAAATTAGCCCTTCATGATGATCAATGCATACGTAACTAGTTTCGTCACGTTGTTCGTCGTCGACCCTTATGCCATTTTCAAAAGGAGGTAACTCATCAAATTGATTGTATTCTTCCTCGTCCACTACATTCTCTACTCCGACAATTCACCTTTTTCCATGAAGAACTACATGGCGTTTCTTATTTGCCGGGTAGGTTACATAGAAAACTTGAACAACTTGGTTGGCGAGTACGAATAGTTCGTCTTTGTACCCGACACGTTGGAGGTCCACGGTAGTGACACCGCATTTGTCAACCTTCACTGTGGAGATGCACCCAACGGCAATAAATAAGGGGATCTTGAAAACCACGTAGTCGAGCTCCCAAATCTCTTCTATGAACCCATAGTATGAGTTTCTCGACCCATTGGTACTGAACGCATCTATGCGGACACCGCTGTTCTGGTTAGTGCTCTTTACATCCTAAGACTGTGTATAGAATGTGTACCCATTTATGTCATATCCTTGCCATGTCACAACTGTAAATGTTGGCCCTTTTGCCAACCATGTCAGCATCTCACTTGGCGAGCTCCTAGCAATTTACTCCTTCAACCATTGGTTGAACCGACTGTTGTGTTGCCTCATAATCCAAACATCCGGCCGCTCCAGATTCTGTTGCAAAGTACATCCTTGTGCTGGTCGACATAAGGCGCCACTTCAGTCATGTGTTGCAAGACCGTGAAATGGGCTTGAGTATACGTGTCAATATTTGCAGTGATTGCTTTCCTTCTGATAGTTCCGATACGCTTCAGCCTCTCCTCGTGACGAGATTGAGGCACACCTATCGGTTGAGTCTAAGCCATATAATCGACACAAAACTCAATGACCTCTTTGCTTGCATAACCTTCGACGATGCTGCCCTCCGGCCAAGATCGATTCCGTACGTAGGACTTGAGAATTCCCATGAACCTCTCAAATGGGTACTGTTGTAGGGGTGGCCCCCACCTAAACCCAGCAGGCCTGGTAGGAGGTTATAAGGCCCAGAATAGGCTATGTGTAATGACATAAATGCCCCTGAAGGGGATGATCAACTGTAAGGGTATAATTGTAAAAGCACTCCCCATGTATGTATATATATGGAATACAGGCCATGGGGAAGACCTAGGCCATTACTCATCTCCCTCACTCTCCACTACCATCTCTCTCTCTGTTTGGTCTGTAGCCACAACAGTTGGCGCCGTCCGTGGGGAGGACAGGAGCAAGCCTGAAGTTCGAAGGAGGATGGCACCGAAAAAGGCTTCGTCGGCGGCGGCGAAGGGGAAGAAGACGGTTGGGGCGGAGCGTCGTGTGAGTACTAGGGCTTCAGCATTGGCTGCCGCGGGTGCGGGTGACGACGCGGGCGCGACGGTCGAGGAAGTTGACGCTCGCGCTGCGGCGACCGACCCCGTCACCGGCGCTGCGACGACCAACCACGCCACCGCGCTTACGACGACCAACCACGTCACCGGCGCTGCGACGACCAACCACGCCACCGCGATCGCGGCGATCGACCCGCCGACGCGATCGCAACCAACCTCGCCGCCGCCGCGCGACGCTCGCGGTGCGCGCAGATCGGGCGATTGAGGTAGCCACAACGGAGCGACCGGCAGCTCGGGAGCTCGCGATGCGGTCGTGCCCGCGCCGGTCCGTCCGTTGGGCATGCCGGCGACCCCGCCCGCACAGGCGGTGGAAAGCGCCCTGATGGCGGCCCTCAAAGCGCTCCAGCAGGAGCCGGGGATCTTCGCGGGCTGTCCGAGACATACAAGAGGCTCGAGCCAACAGCCGTGCGGTGGTCGCGCCGAGCCCACGCCGAAAGGGCGACAGCGTGGCGCCCCACATCCAGCTGCGTCCCGCTACGGCGCGTCGATTCGGAGTTCCCGCTTTCGGCAGGACTACAGCAAGCGGCGTGGCCCGAAGACTTCAAGTTCCCAGTGTCATCGAGCCCTACAAAGGCGACACGGACCCCCGCGAGTTCGTGCGCGTGTACGAAACCGCAATCGAGGCCGCGGCGCGCGATGACACCACAAAGCGAAGGGCTCCCCTCGCGCGTGGAGTGGCGCTCTCGTTTTTTACCATAGAGCCGAACTCCATCTACGCGTGGGAGCAAATCGCGACCGCCTTCACAACAACTTTCAAGGAAATTATGTCGAGCGGTCGACGCGACCAGCTCTTCGCCGGAAGCGTAAACCTTCGGAGAAGCTCCGGGACTACTTCAAACGCTTCGCGAAGATACGTTGTCAAGTCAAAGACGTTAACGAAACCACCGTGGTCAACGCGGCCATACAGGGCCTTCGTCCGGGCCCGATGGTCGAGTATAACGCGCGGAAGCCATTCAAGACAGTGACGAAGCTCTTTGACAAAATGGAGGAATACGCCAGGGTGGAAGAGGACGCACGGCGGCGACAAGGCGACGACTCCGACACCAACCAGGCCGGTGCCTCAGCAAAAGTCGAAGATCCGTCAAAGGACGGTTCTTCGAAGGGAAAACGTAAGCAGGAGTCGTCCAAGGACGTGCCCGACCGCAAGGGCGCCCCGCACAAGGAGCCGTCCGATAGGCCCAAGCGTGGCCAGCAGAAGTCGCGGCGAGGCCGGTACGTCCTTGACATCGAAGGTGGTTCCGATGACAGCGCTCCCGCGGGTCGGGGTGGTCGGGGGCGCCGAGGCCGGGGACGCGGCCGTGGTGGGGGCCGCGACGATAGAGGCCAGGGAGATTACGACGACCAACACCAGGGGCTGTGGTGCGTAGTCCACGGTCGCGGAAACCACGACACGCGCACATGCACCTCTATCGCGGCACTCCGCGATAGCGTCACCAGGGACAGGAACCTGGAAGCACGTCCGCCCGTGGTGGCCCACGTACAGCACCCATACGAAGCCCCGTGCATATACAGGCGCAAGGAACGCAGCCCCCACGAGGGCCCTCTGCGGATCCAGGCCCACGTGCAGCAGCCTCAGGAGGGCTTTCTGCAGCTACAGGCTCCGGAGGCCACCCACTGCAGGGTTATCAATGTCATCTCCGGAGGCTCCTCGGTGGAGTTCGCCTCGGCACGGCAGCGGAAGCCTTACGTGCGGAGGCTACACCACGTGGCGGCGTACCCAGCGCAAACACCGCCGGACTGGGCACAGCAGGAGGTCACGTTCACCCCCGCTGACGCCCAAGGAGTGGAGCTTCCTCACCACGATCCCCTGGTCGTCCGGGTCGTCGTAGCGGGATGCGACGTGAGACGCGCCCAGTGGACGGCGGCAGCTCCGTGAACATTCTGTTCGCGGCAGCCTTCGACCAGATGGGGATCCCCCGAAGCCGCCTCGGCCCGTCGGGAGTCCCGCTGCAGGGCTTCGGCGGACAGCCTCTACGGGCGCTCGGCCAAATATGCTTGCAGGTCTCTTTCGGTCAGGGCGACAAAGAAAGGGTCGAGGATGCGACATTCGACGTCGTCGATCTCCCGTACCCTTACAATGCCATACTGGGGCGTCCGGTCCTCAACTCCTTCGGGGCGGTACCACATCACGCCTATTTATGTATGAAGCTCCCGGGGCCACAAGCCATCATTACCGTTCGGGCCGACCAGGACATGGCCCGGCGCATCGAGCACGGCACCAGATGTCCCCGTCGCGGCGGGCAGCGGCACACCTAGGATCGGCACCGCCGTCACGGCGCCCACGGCGCCCGGGCGACCGCAAGCCCTGCCGATAGTGCAACTACTAGAGGCTACGGCCGCGCTGAGCACAAACGGTTAGTACCCCCCCACCCCGTCGTATGTAATCGCTTACCCGCGTAAACGGGAATATAATAAAGTTCCGTTTGTCGCCAACATATTACCGTTGTGCAAAAATACGTGGCAAGCACACGCGGAGGCCTCGCCTACGCGTGTGCTCCCGCAGCATAAACCAAAGATGCACGTTCGCGTGTGCACTCTCCGTAGCCAGGGGTACGGGCATGAGTATAAACCGAAGACGCACGTTCGCGTGTGCACTCTCCGTAGCCAGGGGTATGGGCATGAGTATAAACCAAAGACGCACGTTCGCGTGTGCACTCTCCGTCAAAGACACGGGCATGAGTATAAACCAAGACGCTGCGTCGCGTGTGCACTCTCCGTGGCAGTGGGTACGAGCATGAGTATAAACCAAAGACGACGTTCGCGTGTGCACTCTCCGTCAAAGACACGGGCATGAGTATAAACGAAGATGCACGTTCGCGTGTGCACTCTCCGTCAAAGACACGGGCATGAGTATAAACGAAGACGCACGTTCGCGTGTGCACTCTCCGTCGAAGACACGGGCATGAGTATAAACAAAGACGTGTGGGGGGACGCCTCTGCACGCACTCTACGGAGTATAAATAAGACGCAGATGTTCTCCCTGCGCACTCTACTGAGTATAAACAAGACGCGAACCCCGCGCACGCCAGGGACTTCCTCCATGTGCGTACTCTCCGGAGTATAAAAATGACGTGGATGTCGACCCCACGCACTCTACGGAGTATAAATAAGACGCGGATGTTCTCCCTGCGCACTCTACTGAGTATAAACAAGACGCGAACCCCGCGCACGCCAGGGACTTCGTCCATGTGCGTACTCTCCGGAGTATAAAAATGACGTGGATGTCGACCCCACGCACTCTACGGAGTATAAATAAGACGTGGATGTTCTCCCTGCGCACTCTACTGAGTATAAACAAGACGCAAACCCCGCGCACGCCAGGGACTTCGTCCATGTGCGTACTCTCCGGAGTATAAAACTGACGTGGATGTCGACCCCACGCACTCTACGGAGTATAAATAAGACGCGGGTGTTCTCCCTGCGCACTCTACTGAGTATAAACAAGACGCGAACCCCGCGCACGCCAGGGACTTCGTCCTTGTGTGTACTCTCCGGAGTATAAATCAGACGTGGACGCCGATCCCACGTGAATCTTGCGCGGCTGCTAATCGCGCACCTCAGCGCGTTGAGGCTCGCCGTCGCACATCACGGGAGGTGTACGCAGAGGCTGACCCCAGCGTCGGCGCGCACGTAGATTATGCGATACACCAGAGGCTGCCCCCACCTCGGGGTGGGGACGGCGTCCGCCGCGACGCGCCGATCACGGACTCTAAACAGGTCGTAGTGCGGAGGTCCGCCTTCGCACGCGCCAGTCTACGGACTCTAAATAGGTCATGCGGAGGTCCGCCTTCGCACGCGCCAGTCTACGGACTCTAAATAGGTCGTCGTGCGGAGGTCCGCCGCGCGCGCGCCGCCACGACTCTAAATACGTCGTGGCGCGGAGGTCCGCCGCACACGCCGCCACGGACTCTAAACAGTCGTAGTGCGGGGTCCGCCGCCGCGCGCGCGATCACGGACTCTAAACAGTCGCGATGCGGAGGTGCGCGCGCGCGCGCGATCTATGGACTTTCAGCAGGTCGTAGTGTCAACAACTGCCTCCGCACGCGCCAGCTCCATGGAGTACTCAACGCGCGAACCCGGCGGGCGCATTGGCACCCGGGCGACGAGCAGCACGACCGCGCATGTCCTAATCATCAGGAGATCTATATATCGAGAAAATCTTTCAAGTACAGAGGCCCGCCAACATCCTTGCCGCTCTAAGTAGCTATTCGGCAGGCTCGTCCTTAACACGCGATAAGGATAAGGACGGGGTTCCGCCGGAAGAAAGTCGGCTCGCCCAAAAGTCCAGCGACTCTTCGGCCCTTCGCCAGCGTCGAAGGTGTCGCCGGGTCGCAAGGTCGGCCGCAAGAAATCGGCCCCAGCAAGGAAGCTGTCCGGGACATAGGCGAAAGTCAGAATTTATGAAGCAAGCACGTACTTCATTCACAAAAAGAGGGGGCATTACAACGCACGCCAACACCTAGGCACCACGGCGTCACACCTGCGAGTTCCCGGCGCCTTCGGAGGCATCAGCGCCGCCCTCGTCGCATCGAGGGACCCCGTCCAGGAATTGGCCGAGGCTCCCCTTCCTGTAAAGCGACTTCCGGAGTTCGACCCGCGCAGCGTCTGCCCCGACGTAATCCCAGATCCGTTCATAGAAGGGCTTGATGGCGCGGCGAGCGGAGCGGACGGCGCCGGACATCACGCCGGCCCCGCCGGGCATCTCCAGCTGGGGGTCCTCTAGCCCGACGACGTGCGGGCAACCGCGGTGTTGCAGGAGCGCGCACACTAGGCATGCCGATGTGTACGCGCAGTGGTTGCCGAAGGTCGTCGCAGCGCCGCGCGCGACGTTGGCGGCATCTCCGACCCAGCGGAGGGTCCGCAACAGCTCCTCCGGGCCGAAGGCGTGGTCCGGCACTTTGGCCACAAGCCCTTCGAGATGGCTTTCCATCGCTTGCATGGCATCCCATGCAACCACCGAAGCCTCGCCGAGCGTTCGGTCGCGCTCCGCTAAAGTCAAGGCGAGTTCGCCTTTCTCCTTCTCTAGCGAGGCGACTGCTGCGAAAGTCATCCCGCTGCGCAAAACTCTGTTGCAGCGACCTCACGGCTCACTCGCGCACCGACGATGGCGTCCGTAAATTTGGGGCCTTGAGCGAAACTCTAAATGCGGCCTTAAATTAAGTGTCAAAATAAAACGATAACAATGTATACTATAAGGCCCTGCTTGGCACAACTCCACCACCGCTCCTGAGTGCTTGGAGCCGTTTTGTGCCAAACGGGTAAAACAAAATAGCCCACCCAAGGAGTCCCTTAAAACATGCCGAGACAAAAGATATGTACGAGATGGAGCTGAAAAAGTAGCTTCATCCGCTCCATCCGCAGCCCGCATGCCACCGCTCTTGTACTTTCGTGAATTTACGCGATCGCCACCGACTCTTCTATTCTCCTGCCTCGCTCCTCTGCTCGGTCTTCTCACTTCGATCAGTGAAGGAGCGCCACCGCCATTAAATATTGGTTGCTAAAACTTTGTGTTATTTTATTTTTTTTTTGAATTCAAATTTATTCGGATGAAAAATCATGTAGAAACATACAGCTCTTGATGTTACTACAAGCCAAATAGACAGGGGTATATTGGACAATTGACATCTCTCAACCATGCATGATAAAACAGTGGAGCTGTTTTGCCAAACAACATACCAAAACAGCTCCACCCACCTGTGGAGCTGTCGTGAGCCGGGTTAAAAAAGAGCTCCACTTGTGAAGTGAAGCCGTGCCAAACGGGGCCTAAGTCTATATAGTGTATTGCATTAAAAAGTAGAATAGTATGGACAATGGATACCTGTTGCTTGAAGCACACATATATCCTCAAACTCTTGATTGCTATATAATTCACTTGAAGTGCATCATTCTTTTGGTGTTGTTTGAAATGAAATATTACTTATTAATTTGGGCCTTTTGGACTGCATAGATACTTAATACAAAGCCTTATACATAGTATATACTTAGGGTACCTATATGAGCATGGGCCCCTTGGATTTGGGGGCCCCGAGCGGTCGCACAGTCCGCACGGGCCCAAGGACGCCCCTGGCGCCGACGCAGCAAGTCCTTTGGCGTGCGCCTTCGCTTCGGCGCACTCCGCTTCCAGCTGGCGGATGCGGGCATCCTGTGCAGAGCGGACTCCCGAGGCTTCGCGTAGCTCCTCCTCGGTGGCCCGCAGCCTATCCTCAAGCGCCCTTTGGGCACGAGTATAGGCCATTTGCAAGACCTACCCCAGCACAAGTGTCTGCAGAATGGAGAGACTCAGCAAGCTCAGCCGGCCCAGGCGTTGTCATATGATTACTTAGCCTCACACCAGACACCTCGAAGGCGTCCCCGAGGCGCCCCGCCTCATAGGCCTGCAGCGACTGCTGGTCGACGCTGGCAGCCGCGTCACCCACGATCCCGCGCCACGCCCTCAGCGTCTCCGGGGGAGGCACAAAGTCCGCGGGGCTCACACGCGCGGAGGTCCCGTGTTCCGTCAAGCGCTCCTCCTCCGGAATGAGCGACGCTGCAAATAGGGATGCAGGTGAGCACCGCAACGCATAAAAGAATACATCAGGGTAAGCTAAGCCACCCTACCTTCGATAGCGGAAGGAGGGCTTTGGGGACCCGCCCCCTACTCCCAGACGGGGCTACGATGGCGTAAGCCCCCGCAGAAAGCATGGTCCCGCAGCGAGCAGAAGCCTCCGTGTTCGGGGCCGGCGACGACCGCTCGCACGCGGCGGCGGCGGCTGGGGCGAGGGCGGCACGCCGCAGGTCTCGGCATCTCCATCGGAGTCCCACAAGCTTCTGATGCCCGTCGCCACGATGAATCCTAGCGGCGTCCGGTGGAGCTCCGGCCGTGCACACGGCCGCTTAGCCGGGGCAGGCAGCAGCGACACCGCCCCTACAGTCACTGCCGGCGAGGCCCCCGCGGCTGCAGCACCCGGGGGCGAAGGTTCCGCTGTGGCAGTTTCCGTAGGGGGCACCTCGTCTTCTGCTGCTGCTGTCGGGGAAGGCAAAGACGGCTCGTGTGCCCCACGAGGGCGTCTCCGCACCACAGGCCGCCATGGTCGGGCTCCACCTCAACATCGCTGGTCCACACGGAGTCTGCTCTCGCGATCGCGCGGTGGCGAGACTTCCTCTCCACCGCCGCGGCAAGCCCGCCGCCCGTGGCACTCGCCAAGATCCCTCGCCGGGCGTCTGCGCCATCAAGCCTAAATCGCATATTCGCCGAATCCGACTCGCGCTGCGCGCCTCGGAGCATCGCAGCGGCGGTAGCACCGCCGCACTAAGCGCAGACGCCCGCCGCCCCTCTTCCGAGACGGCGTCTTCTTCTTCGCCGCACCTTCGTCCGGAGCGGCACGGTCCGGTACGGCAAGGCCCAGGGCCTCGCACACGTGATTTATTTGCCCCAGCCCCGCCTAGGCGGTGGCGGACGCGCGCTGATCGTGCTCCCTGCCGGTATACGACCCCAGGAATACGCGCGCAGCCTGCTCCGCCTCCTCCAAGCTAATCCCTGAAGCAAAGGAGATAACATCAGCATATAATGCGCTTCGTGTGAATAGAGGAGAGACGCGGTCGAGGCTTACGAAGACCGGAGGGCACCGGCAGCAAGCAGACCGACGGCGAAACGTTGTCGTCTCGACGTTTCTCGGCGGCAAGACGCCAGTCGAGGGCAAGCGGCGCCACGCTGTACATCACGTATTCCTCGGCGAGGTCGCGCATGTTGAAGCGGGTGGCCACGCCTACGAGCCGCCGGGCCCTCCGCCTGTTCTCATCGTCGAGCGTCCGGCCGGGCGAGGGCCTGAACGCGATCGGTCGGCTCGTGCACTCAAGACCGCTCCCGCTCTCCACACGATGGTAGAACCACCGCTTCATCCAGTGAGACTCCCACTTCCCGCGAGTAGAGTTCGCAGGGAAGAGCTTGCTGCAAGTCGAGCGAAGAATAAAGGTGACGCTGCCAAAGCTCGACAGCGTCCCGTCCTTCCGATCCTTGGGCTGGCACCGTGCCTCGTGCAGGTAGGCGAACAACGAGGCGCTGGGCCAGCACGCTCCTGAGCGCAAGGCCCAGCTGTACACCGCAAGCCGGGCCACGGCGTCGAGTCGCTTCGCGCCACCCAGCCCGGGTCCGTAGCACGTCGCCCACGATCGCCGCTGCCGGGATGCGGAGCCCCGCGTCGAAAAAGGCAACAAATACGACCGCCTCCGACCCCTCGGGGTGCGGTTCCCTCTCATCGGCGGCGGGCAATCGTACTGCCTGGCGCTCCGACAGCTTCCCCGCATGCAGAAGCCCTTGGATCGTCTTCTCGGTCATGAGCAACGGGCCCAGCTTGCCGGAGAACGCGCCATCCTTCTTCGCCGCCAGCCACCGCTTGGCCGCCGCCGCCGGGTCGCGCTCTTTGAGCGTGTACTTCACCTCTAGCGGTGAAGATCGCCGGCAAATGCCGCAGCCACTAGCCGCCCGGTCACGCTTGCCGCCAGATGCCATTACTTCCCACAGACGGAGAATAGCAGCGAAGAAGGCTACGGGAGTATGGACAGCGATGCAAGCAAGAAGGGGGCGTACAACTGCGGGAGCGCGGTCACGAGGGCTACTTCAAGCCACCTCGCCCCAATACCGAAGCGTCGCGACGGTCCGCGTACGGGACGCGACCGCAGACGCACAAAGGCACGTCCCGCACACTTCCCTATAACCGAAGACGAAGGGCCGCAACCATAGCGCCAAGGACCGTCACAGCACGACGCTCCAGTGGCCTCCTGCCGCGTGCCAACCCCCGCACGAAATAGCTGAAGGCCAGGTGTCGACGACTCCAGCCGCCATTAAAGGCGCACTAATGGGCCATGGGATCACAACGGCTTCAACGCTGCGCCATTCATCGACCGCCCCGTGTCCCCCTTCCCTAGGAGAGAGGCGAGCAGTCGCGAGCACGCAACCATCCACGTCCCGCCGCGCACTAGTTATAAGCCGCCACGTGCCCTGTGCGCGCCGAGGCGGGTCGCACGGTACGGCAACCTAACCCTGGCAGATCGGGGGCTGGCGTGATTCCAGGAACCCTTACAGCGCAGGACCACATCGTGAGATCTTAATCACCGCATGCGTGGCGGTGTTCACGATGCGAGGGCGCCAGCTCCGCTGCCACCCGTTCGAAGGGTAGGGGACGGAGTGCGCGCATCTACTTGGCTGGCGCCACCCGCGCCACCCGCTCGGCGGGTAGGGGCGGAGCGCGCGCGTCTACCGGCCGGGCGCCAGCCTCGCGCCACCCGCTCAAGGGTAGGGGACGGAGCGCGCGTCTCGCCGCCGGCGCCGCCACCCGCCACCCGCTCAAGGGTAGGGGACGGAAAGCGCGCGTCTACTTCGGCTAGGCGCCAGCTCCGCTGCCACCCGTTCGGAGGGTAGCAGACAGAGCGCGCGCGTCTACTCCGACTCGGCGCCATTTCTGCTGCGTCGACGACGGCAGCTTGATATCGGCGGACCCCCGCTCAAGCCGAGGTACTTTGCGACCTGCCTCGGCCCTGCGCCGGGGAATAACGGCAAGCCGCCGCGGGCCAAGCAACGTCGGCGGCAGCCTCGGCATGACCTAAACCATCAAGAATTCAGGCCTCTGGGTTCTCCATGTTTTGGGAGCGCAGCGGCTGGTGTGCGGCAGGTTTTGATAGGTTCTCGTAGACAGATAAGCTTCAGTACATCAACGTTCCTTGACGATGGGCCCAGTTGGCACAGTCAGCGGACGCAGATGACCTCAAGCATATCTTCCTACGAGAACAAGTCAAACCTTGCCATCTTCATACGAGAGCGCGGCACGCGCGTTGGAGGCCGTTGTCTCGATCGCCACACCAGCCTGGCCGCGGCTTCGGCCTGGACCTTGCTTCGAGAAACGGACCTGCGCGCGCGAACGGCAAAGGCAAGGGTCATGTCCCGCAAAGTCTGCCTCATTCTCCTTAATAGGCCACCTACAGTGCATCAGCATTTTTCAAAGTGACGCGGGCGGGCTCCATCAGGAACACCGACTGTAGGTAGGTCTGTTAAGAAGAATAGGGCAAACCTTGCCGTCGTGTGTAGAAATGCAGCGCGAGGGCAGGACGCGCGGCTGGCCACCGATAACCGGCATTGACCAAGCTCCCAAGAAAAATAGACCTCCATCTGTACATCAACATTCCCCAAGCCGCTTAGCGTCGCTAGGGAATGTTGATGCACGGAAGGGGCCCATTTTAGGGGAGCAGCTTCTATCAAAATACCTGCAGGAGCAACGCCGCACTGGCCACGTATATATACCCCATCGCGGGAGCCAACCGGCGAAGTCCAATCGCGTAAGTCCAACCGGCGGAAGTCCAACCGCCGAAGTCCGCCGTTGCATCAATGGTCACGACGCCTCAAGGCCCGCGACCGCACCAACCACGCTATACCACGTGGACAGCCGTAAGAACGAGCGCCGCAATGTGTCCCTTATCACTTAAGGCATATGCGGTGGCTCGAGGCCCGCCACGCTTACTGCGTGTCGGCCGCAACGCCCGACGCGCCGACCAGGCGCCACTCGCGCCACCCGCTCAAGGGTAGGGACGGAGCGCGCGTGTCTGGCCGGGCGCCACTCGCCGCCACCCATTCGGCGGGTAGGAAATGGAGCGCGCGTCTATTTCAGCCGGGCGCCACCTCCGCCACCCGCTCAAGGGTAGGGGACGGAGCGTCGCGCGTTTACTGGCCGGGCGCCACCCGCGCCACCCGCTCGAAGGGTAGGGGACGGAGCGCGCGCGTCTACTGGCCGGTGTGCCACTCGCTGCCACCCGCTCAAGGGTAGGGACGGAGCGCGCGCGTCTACTTTGGCTAGGCGCCAGCTCCGCTGCCACCCATTCGGAGGGTAGGGGACGGAGCGCGCGCATCTACTTCGGCCACGGCCGCAGCCCCTGGTCAAGTTCGGAAAAATTCACAGGCCGTTGGGACGAAGGGGGCCAAAGGACTCGGCAACATGGCTTCGGCCCTGTGAAGCCCTTCTCCATGAGAGGCTCCTGTTGTAGGGTGGCCCCCACCTAAACCCAGCAGGCCTGGTAGGAGGTTATAAGGCCCAGAATAGGCCATGTGTAATGACATAAATGCCCCTGAAGGAGATGATCAACTGTAAGGGTATAATTGTAAAAGCACTCCCCATGTATGTATATATATGGAATACAGGCCATGGGGAAGACCCAGGCCATTACTCATCTCCCTCACTCTCCACTATCATCTCTCTCTCTCTGTTTGGTCTGTAGCCACAACAGGTACATGCTACGTAGGAATACGGGCCCGCACATTTTTATCTCCCACACAACGTGAACAATGAGATGGATCATGATATCGAAAAACGAAGGAGAGAAATACATTTCAAGATGACATAGAGTCATCACCACCTCGTCCTGCAGAGCATCTAGTCCTTCGGGATTGATGAGCTTCTGAGCAATTGCGTTAAAGAAATAACATAGCCTCATGATTGTCTCTCGGACTTTGATTGGCAAAATATTTATAATTGCAATAGGGAGCATCTGTGTCATCAGTACATGACAATCCTGAGACATCATGCCATTTAACTTCAAATCTTGCATCGAAACAAGTTTCTTCACGTTGCCGGAGTAACCAGACGGAACTTTGACACCATGCAAGCACTGGCACAGTTCTGTTTTCTCAGCCTTGGACAGAGTGTAACATGCAGGGGGAAGGTACGTTCGTCCATTATCTGTTATTGTCGGTGCTAAGTCGGGCCTGATGTCCATATCAACCAAGTCAAGTCGTGCGTTGACTCTGTCCTTTGTTTTATCACGAATATTCAGTAAGAGACCAATTAAGCTGTCACATACATTCTTTTCTACGTGCATGACATCGATGCAGTGTCGAACATCTAGGTACTCCCAATAAGGTAAGTCCCAAAATATTGATCTCTTCTTCCAGGTGTTTTTCTCATGAGCCCTAAATTTACGTCCCTTTCCGAGGACAACATCTAAATCCTTAACCATATCATAAACCTCGTGTCCCCTTAAATGCCTTGGAGCTGAACCATCTTCCTTCTCTCCACAAATTGTTTCTTCATCTTGCGGTATGGGTGAGCCCTCCAAGGAACCGCGGTGACACATGTAGACAGCTTTTGCGTGAGTGTTTTAGCCACACACTCTCGGCACCATCTAAACAAGGGTACAAGCTTTGGCACCTTTTGTACTGCCCGATAGGTTAGCAAGGGCAGGATAATCATTTATGGTGCGTAACAATAAGGAGCGCAAAGTGAAGTTCTCTCGCTTGTATGCATCCTATACCTGTACCCTTCGCTCCACAAGATTTTTAGATCTTCCACCAACGGTGCTAGGTACACATCGATATCATTCCTGTGTTGCTTTAGCCCTTGGATAAGTATCGACAAAGAAATATACTTTCGCTTCATACACAACCAAGGAGGAAGGTTATAGATGCAGAGTCACGGGCCATGTGCTATGTCGGTTGCTCATGCTCTGAAAGGATTCATTCCATCCGTACTCACCCAAACCTTATATTCCTTGGTTCTACACGAAGTCCGCAAAACTCCTATCGATGTTTCTCCATCGGCGAGAATCAGCAAGGTGTATTAGCATTCCATCCTTCTTGCGCTCCTCCGAGTGCCAACGCAGCAGTTTTTGCCTCCTTTGGATTTGCAAAAAACCTTTTCAAACGGGGAATTATAGGAAAATACCATGCCACCTTAGCAAGAGGTCCTTTCTTCGCCTCTGTTCCCTCGCCATCATCTGATTGATTGTTATGTTTGTATCGGGATGCGTTGCACACCGGATGCATATTTGCATACTCTTTACGGTACAGGATACAGTCGTTCGGACATGCATGTATTCTTTCTACTTCCATTTCCAACGGACAAAGAACCTTCTTGGCTTTATACGTGGTTTTAGGCAACTCATTTCCCTCCGGAAGCATGTCCGCTAAAAAACCTAGCAGCGCCGTGAAACTCTTGTCGGACCAACCGTTGCTTGCCTTCAATTTCAACAGTTCAAGCACGGCCGATAACTTCGTGTACTTTGACCTGCAGCACGTGAACAAAGATTTCTCCGAATCCTCCATCAAGCCCCGGAATTTAACATACTCTATCTCATCATAGTTCTCTTCTACATCGCGAAGCATCTGATCCAGATTGTCATCATGCAACCTATCCGAATCCGAACCACAATCGATATCATCCGGCGGCATGTCATTCACTTCACCGGCGATGTCATCTGGCGGCATATCATTCACTTCACCGGCGATGTCATCCGGCGGCAAATAATCATTGACTTCGCCATGACTGGTCCAACATGTATAACCCTTTTTAAAACCCCTCCGAATCAAGTGCGCTTCAATTTGCCCTCGGTTTTTAAACATCTTTAAATTCTCGCAGTCAGTGCATGGACAGTACATATATTCCACCCCCTTATTCAGCATATCCTCCTCGGCTGCTCTTGCAAAAACAGACACGCCATTAATATACTCTTCACTCACACGGCTCGCAGCATACATCCAACTTCGGTCCTATGTTATGTATATATATAACAACTTAGTATTAAAAATTAAATTATTTAATTATTATGACATATATATACCACATACATTTAGGCTTTGCTAGCTTAATAAACATTATAAACACAACAGCTATTATATAACCAACAATTTTGCAAACCATCTTCAATAACACTCACCAATTACTTACATCTAAATTACAATGCAAAGAAAAATAAATTTCATTACTAACCATATCTAGAGCAACCAGGAAAGTATGAATCTTCAAAGCTCAATCTCTGCCTCCTCCCACCAAATTAATTGGCCTGAAATCGCCTAGCTTGCCTCTTGAGCAAAAGAGTGAAGCACCAGCTAGATCTGGATCGAAATGGAGACAGATACGGTTCTGAGCAGCACAATAAATGCCTAGCGCTATTATCACAAACGGTTTTTAATAAACAACCATCTGTGATAATCCTGAGATTATCACAGACGGTTGTTTATTAAAAACCTTCTGTGACAATTGCTTATCACAGACGGTTTTTAATAAAAAAATTGTCTGTGATAATTCCAGATTATCACAAACGGTTTTTAACACAAACCATCTGCGATACTAAAGTATCACAGACGGTTCATCGGTAAGAACCGTCTGTGATACTCGTTTTCTCCGACGCCACCAACACAGATGGTGTCCAAATTAAAACCGTCTGTGTTAGTGTCGATCACAGACGGTTTGCTATGATACTTGTTTTCTCCGACGCCACCAACACAGATGGTGTCCAAATTAAAACCGTCTGGTTAGTGTCGATCACAGACGGTTTTGTCAAACCGTCTGTGATTGGTCGTCTAGTATTAGGCTTTCTGTAGTAGTGATTTTGGCTTGAATTCGTGTTGTGATCTAACTTACTACGATATGAGAGAACCCATACAAGATCATCTAAATCATCTAGGTCTCATGAGAAAGAGTTGATCAACATTTCCCTCTTTTGCCAGGTTTTGATCCAACTCTCTTTAGTTTAGATAGAGGTTTGAACTTCGACGTTGATCTTCACAATCTATGATTCGAATAGGTTTCTAACATACAAGAGAGTATTTTTGCCAAATTTCGTTGTATTTGGATAAGTGGTTTGAGAGTTATATCTTTTTTCGATCGTGTAGTGCTAATTGCACTGTTCTCTCGACAAGTGGTTAGACCGGTTGGAGGCAGAATGTCTCAGGTGAATTTTGGTGCTTGGCTTTGGTGAATTTGATGAGTTTATGTTTCCTTTGCGTAATGTCGACATTAGAAGGAAGCTTTTAAAAGAGTAATTCAAACCTGTGATTCGCCATCCGGATCCAACACATTTTAACGGTACTATATAGTGGTTAGGTGGTTGTCCATTGCTGATTCATTTTTACATTCGTATTGGAATATCTCGCCAGGCCGTCAATTCTGCCGGTACGCAATGAACCGCGCGAGATGGCGCAGCGGCTCGGTACGGTTGCCATCGAACCGGTCGAGCTCCTCCTCGGCGCTCGCCACGAGCTCGGCGGCGTACGCGCGCGCCCCGTCGACGCCCATGAACTTCGGGTAGGTAGCCTTGTCGACCGCCACGTCCTTCCCAGCCGTCTTCCCCAGCTGATCGGACGTGCGCGTCACGTCGAGCACGTCGTCGACCACTTGGAACAGGAGCCCAATGTACCGCGCGTACCGCCGGATGCTCTCGACCTCCTCGTCGGCGCCTCCACCGACGACGGCGCCACACACGGCCGCAGCCTCCAGCAGCCGCGCCGTCTTGTGCACGTGGATGTACTCCAGCGTGGCCAGCGCGACGGCCGAGCCCTCGCTGGCGATGTCCACTACCTGCCCCGCCACGAGCCCCTCGGCGCCGACGGCGTTCCCGAGCTCTGCCACGGCACGGAGCGCGCGCTCGGCTGGCACTCTGTGCTCCGCGCAGCCCCGGACCACATGCTCGAACGCGAGGGCCAGGAGCGCGTCGCCCGCGAGCAGCGCGGTGCTGACGCCAAAGGCGACGTGGTTTGTGGGGCGGCTGCGCCGGAGGTCGTCGTCGTCCATGCACGGAAGGTCATCGTGGATGAGCGACATGGCGTGGACCATCTCGACAGCGCAGGCCACCGGCGCGGCTACGGCCTCGTCGCCACCCACAAGCTCGCACGCGGCGAGCGCGAGCACGGGGCGCACGCGCTTGCCGCCGGCGAGGAGCGAGTAGCGCATGGACTCGTGGAGGCGCTCCGGGTAGCGGAGCGGCAGCGCGCGGTCAAGGGCCTCGTTCACGGCCTTGGCCTTGGACGCCAAGTACTGCTTGAAGCTTGAGGGCTCCTTGTCTTGTAACACGGTGGTGCTCGTCGGAGCCGTCACTACGCACCGTACGGCGGGGGTGGAGTGCTTAGTATGAAGTGAACTGGTTCTTGGAGGGATGTGTAGCTTGAGGTTTGGCAATGGTGTTGCATGGTGGAGGACACAAGGTGCGATCTTGGCCATCGGGCGCGCGCGCTCACACACACAGAGAGAGAAGATAGATGGAATCACGCTCTGTAGGATTTGAACCTACGACATCGGGTTTTGGAGACCGAGAGAGAGGTGTATACGGGGTCAGAAGTCACTCGTGGATGGGTGGTATAAATAGGGGAAGGATGCACTTCCATCGTATTTTCGTCCTTGAGTCTGTCCATATATACACTAGAAATCTTCTTAATGTTTTCAGTAAAATTTCTTTGAAAAAAATATATTTGAGAAAAGATATATTCTCAAATGATTTTCAGCAACCTACCAGACTTTTGTAATTCCTTTTATTGTTAATTAAAAAAGAATTTAACTATATAACTATATTTTAAAGAGTTTAGGTGAAGGATATGGGCCAATAGCCTAGTGGTAGTAGCAAAAATATTTGTTCCTACCCACGTAGGTTAAATCTCTAGGATCGATATAGTATTCCTTACGTAATTATTGTACATGTACGTTTATGTGTTCAGTGGAAAAGTGAGTGTATGTGGTGTGTGTACTTCATGTACTCTTAAAAATTATGATCATAAAATATACTAGGAACTGGATATTATATTTTGCATAAAAAATGCATACCCAATCACATGAATTATTTGATGGATAAGTCGATCCATTTCTTTTTTTAACGTAATCGATAACAGTTCATGAAAATACTCGGATAAGCAACTGTTACCTTTTTGAGTCAAACCCCTCCGACATGATATGGGACCAACGTATTGTTCTCTACTATATTTGCTTCCATCACTTACTTTAGTGGAAAATTACATTTTGTCCCTTTGTATAGTCTAATTTGACGCTTAACTCGAAACAATTTACTTTTGGGTTTTGGTAATCATCACCTGGATGGAATCAGTCCAAAAACCATCCAAATTTCTGACCTTTTGATTCGCCTTGCGATTTGTGCTCCGGCTTTGGCTTCGGTGTCCTCTCCAACGAGTTCATCTTCTCCAATAAGGTTAGGGCTCGGGCGGCGTCTTCTCCGGCGAGGTTTGTCAGTGTTCTTCCTCCTCACCGGCAAGCTCGAAGGAAGAATCCCACCCTCTGCGCCTAGGGTTCACTGTTCCCCTTGAGCATATAGGGAGGCTGAGTGGTGGTGGCCCGGTGGTGGGGGCGACGGGCGTAGTAGGAGGGTGGCGGCGGTGGAAGGTACTAGCTATCAGGTTGAGCGGGGACAACACAGTAGGACGGGGTAGGGGGTGGTGTGGTGAGGCGATGGGGGCACCACCGGCCGCGGGTGGTGGAGGAGAGGTGGTGGGGGAGGAGCGCATAGCTGCTCCGACGAGAAAGGAGGAGGTGGCGCGGAGGGCGACAAGGAGGGGAGGGCGATGAGGAGGTGGAGCGAAGAGCGATGAGGAGGCAGCGGGGTCGGGTGGGAGGCGGCGGGGTCACAGTGAAGTTGAGAGAGAGAAATGGGGTGGGGGAGATCCAATGGTTGTTGATTAGATCGGACGACTGAAAATTTTGATTTTTTAACACAAAAAACATTCAGGTGATCTCTATTCATACCTTTTGTCTTTCAAATATTTAAACACGAGGAAACTACGTCCAAGACTAGTTTCATATGTGGCTTTGAGTGAAGTGGCTGCCACATCATTAATTTTTGTTGTATTTGCCACATCTTTAATGTCTACCACATGGTCTAACAGAAATTTCTAGCACATGGTCAATCAAAGTAAGCCAGGGTAGAGATGGAAGGAGGGTTGATATGTGGGCTCAAATTGATGACGTGGTGGAAAAAATGGCACAATTGATTGTTTGGCAGCCATGTCACTCTAAACTGCCCACAAACTAGCACTAGGATGTGATTTGATTTGTACTGATTTTGACATTTGGGGTTGTACAATAAACAGTTCCGGACTTAGGTTGAAAATTAGACTTTCGTTAGAGTTGAGTGACCAAAAATAGAAATTTCCCAAATTTTACTCCAACAAAACGTGATATTTCTTATTTCAAATCTCTTATACAACTCATAAGCATTGGTAAATGCCTACGATCAAACTCTATGGGTGTACTTACTTTCTAATTCACGGGGCATGGAGAATGGAGGATCTCCCAAGAAAAGGATACCTCATGTGCTTCTCACTGCGTGATTTGTATGGTTTCTGGTCTGTACTAATTAATTAGCTGTCGTCTACATCATGACAACGAGGATGCCGTGTGGAGAGAAACAGCGAGGGAATCAGATTCCCTCGAGAGCAGTTTCGGAAGTATATGATTAATTTCCCATTTTGTTTTCTTTCTAAGTCTGTGATTCGGCATCTGATTTGTGAATCATGTGATCATGGGTGCAAGACAATCGCACCGGCGCATACATATATACTAATATAAAAAACATCATTTTAATTAAACCTTTCGTCACTCAGATTCGTTAATACTCTCTCCTCTGATGGTTAGATCAACAAAATCTAATAATTACTATTGCAAGTTGGTCCTGCCATCTGGATATCTATACTGTTGATTCAGCTCATCCAAAGAGTACCATTGCAAGTTGATCCTACCAATCCCCCGCCGCCCATGTCCGCAATCTCCAATCCCCAACCATGTACCCTTACCCGTCAACCCCAATTCACCGCGTGACACCCTAATTTCGCCCCCAATCCCCCGCACTGCCCCCTCCTCCTCCACTCCGCCCCCATGTCACCTACCTCCTCCGCCCCACTCCGCTGCCACCCCTCCTCCTCCACACTAGCCCCGTGCCGCCCGCCTCCTCCTCCACTCCGGCCCCACGCCGCCCGCCTCCTCCGCCCCATTCCACCCCCGTGCTATCCCCTACTCCGTCTCTCCGGCCTCACTCCGCTGACACGACACCCCTTGCTCCTTCTCCGCCCCACTCCGCCCCCACGCCGCCCCCTACTCCGCCGCTTCGGCATCACTCCACCCCCGCGCCTCCTCCCCTACTTTGCCACTTGGCCCCCATGCTGCCTACCTCCTCCACCCACATCGCCCCGACGTTGCCCACCTGCTCCACCCCGCACCGCCCCCTACTCCAAGGGTATATTTGCTCCAAGAGTATGACCATTTCGTTTGGCAATTTCTTACATTTTTACTGATGTGTAGATTTGCATGTGTACAAATAGATAGTGTATGTGTACAAATAGATAGCCTCTAATTTTGTGAACTGTCATCGAAAATGACATTGTGATGACAAAGAAAGATGGTGGCTGTTTGTTGGGTTTCTGATGATGATTCATTGAGCACCATATCAGTTTGATTGTTGATGCAAGAAATCATGATTAAAAGACATCAATCATGTGTGATAACAAATCTGTGTACTACATGCTGTGATACATGAGGTACCACCAAAGTAAACAAGCTATGGTTCATTTCATAAAGAGAAAAAGGAAAAACTTAGTGGTTATGCAAATGTACTAACATCAGGTCGCTAAGTAAGTGTTGTGGCTACAGACCAAACAGAGATAGAGATGGTAGTGGAGAGTGATGGAAATGAGTATGATGGCCTGGCTCCTCCCCATGGCCGGTGTTCTATATATATACATGGGGAGTGCTTTTACAATTATGCCCTTACAGCTGATTATCCCTTTCAGGGGTATTTGTGCCATTACACGTGGCCTATTCCAAGCCTTATAACTTCGTACCAGGCCTGCTAAAGGTGGGGGCCACCCCTACGACAGGAGCCTCTCATGGTGAAGGGCTTCACAGGGCCGAAGCCATGTCGCCGTGTCCTTTGGCCCCCTCCGTCCCCGCGGCCTGTGAACTTCTCCAAACTTGAGCCGAGCCGTCTTTGTGGCGGCAGTGCGTGCGCCCGCCTCACCCTTCGAATCGGGCGGCGTGCTGCGAAGTGGCCCAGCACCGAGCGCGCGCGCCGCTCTCCGGCCGCCACGTGGTGAAGCGTGCTAGTCGTTACGACCTTGCCGCCTGGTGGTGTGCTTTTTAATGACGGTTGGCTTGCCAGGGTGCAGGCTGTCGCATCGTGCAGTGCGCCTTCTCGTAAGTGGAGCGTGTGACGGTTTCCGATGTGCACGCGGTGGTGTGCGGACGGTTGCACTTGCGCACCCCTGGCAGCTGAACCGCCCGACACCCTCCGTTTGTGCTTCCGTCGGTTGGCATGCCGTCGATTGGCATCCCTCCACGCTGGCGACTCTTCGCCTGGAGAGGCCGAGTATAAATATGTTGGCGTCGGGGGCCGCTCCCTAGACATCCCTTGCTGCACATCCCGTACCTGTTCATGGTTAACTTCTCACATGTAGGGAAAATTTTGTTCATCTGCGTTTGATGACTGCGTCGACCGGCGTCAACGCCCGCGAGCGTTGGTGAACAAAATATGTCCTATTTGTGGGAATGCTTCACAGCTTGATGCGGGAATGGCAAGGCCTGACTTGCTCTCGTAGACAGATATGGAGTCATCCATACGCTCTGATCGTGTGAACGAGCATATGCTGGTGTGGCGACGCATATCTGTTTACAAGAGCATGTCTGTTCTTGCCGCAAATTGACCTTTGCATGTTCGAGCTGGCGCCTAATCGAAGTAGACGTGCGCGCTCCGTCCCCTACCCTTCGAACGAGTGGCAGCGAAGCTGGCGCCTAGTCGAAGTAGACGCGTGCGCTCCATCCCCTACCCTTCGAACGGGTGGCAGCGAAGCTGGCGCCTAGTCGATGTAGACGCGCGCGCTCCGTCCCCTACCCTTGGAACGGGTGGCGCGGAGCCGGGCGCCTGGTCGGCGAGACGCGCGCGCCCGTCCCCTACCCTTGGAACGGGTGGCGGCGAGCCGGCGCCTGGTCGGGCGCAACGCGCGCGCTCCATCCCCTACCCTTCGAACGGGTGGCGCGAGCCGGCGCCAGTCGGCAGACTCGCGCGCTCCGCCCCTACCCTTCGAACGGTGGCAGCGGAGGTGGCGCCTGGTCGGCGAGACGCGCGCGCTCCGTCCCCTACCTTCCAACGGGTGGCGCGAGCTGGCACCTAGTCGGCGACGCGCGCGCCCGCCCCTACCTTCGAATGGGTGGCAGCGAGCCGGCGCCAGTCGGCGTGACACGAGCGCTCGTCCCTACCCTCGAACGGGTGGCAGCGAGCCGGGCGCCTGGTCGGGCAGACGCGCGCTCCGCCCCTACCGCCGAAGGGTGGCGCGCACCGGCGCCTAGTCTAAGTAGACGCGCGCGCTCCGTCCCCTACCCTTCGAACGGGTGGCTCTGATGGTTGGTGGCTCTGACGTTCGCGGGTGGTCGTCGCAGGTAAAGGTGAAGTACGCGCTTCAAGAGCGCGACCCGGCGGCGGCTGACAAGGAGCGGCTGGTGGCGGAGGAGGGAGGCACGTTCTCCGGCGAGCTAGGCCCCTCGCTCGTGACTGAGAAGACGATCCAAGGGCTTCTGCGCGCGGGGAAGTTGTCCGAGCGCCAGGGGGTACGATTGCCTGCCGCCGACGAGACGGAACCGCATCCCGAGAGATCGGAGGCGGTCGTGTTCGTCGCCTTTTTCGACGCGGGGCTCCGCATCCCCACGACGGCTGTCGTGGGCGACGTGTTGCGGACCTTCGGGCTGGAGCTGGCGCAACTAACCCCGAACGCCGTGGCCCGGCTCGCGGTGTACAGCTGGGCCTTGCGCTCGGGGGCGTGTTGGCCCAGCGCCTCGCTGTTCGCCTACCTTCACGAGGCAAGATGCCAGCCCAAGGACCGGAAGGACGGGACGCTGTCGAGCTTCGGTAGCGTCACCTTTATTCTTCGTCCATCGTGCAAGAAGCTCTTCCCTGCGAACTCAACTCGCGGGAAGTGGGAGTCTTACTAGATGAAGCGGTGGTTCTACCACCGTGTGGAGAGCGGGAGCGGCCTTGAGTGCACAGGCCGACCCATCGCGTTCAAGCCCTCGCCCGGCCGAACGCTCGATGATGACGACAAGCAGAGGGTCCGGCGGCTCGTAGGCGTGGCCGCCCGCTTCAACATGCGTGACCTCGCCGAAGAGTTCGTGATGTACGGCGTGGCACCGCTTGCCCGCGACTGGCGTCTTGCCGTCGAGAGGCGTCGAGACGACAATGTTTTGCCATCGGTCTGCTTGCTGCCGGCGCCCGGCGACCTTCGTAAGCCTCGATCGTGTCTCTCCTTTGCTCACGTGGAACGGGTTATATGCTGATGGACTTCTCCTTTGTTTCAGGGATTTCCTTGGAGGAGGCGGAGCAAGCCGCGCGCGTATTCCTGGGGCCGTACACCAGCAGGGAGCACGAGCAACGCGCGACTGCTATTGCCGAGGTGGGGCTGGGGCGAATCAACCGCGTGTGCGAGGCTCTGGGTCTTGCCGTGCCGGACCGTGTCGCTCCAGACGACGGTGCAGCGAAGAAGAAGAAGACACCATCTCGGAAGAGGGGCCGCAGCGGGGCGCCTGTCGCGCTTGGCGCGGCGGCTGCTGCTGCTGCTGCTAGTGCTTCCGAGGGTGCGGCGGACGCGGAGTCGGACTCGGCGAGATATGCCGATTCCGGTTTGGGCGGCGCAAACGTCGAAGGCGAGGTGTCTTCGGCAAGCGTCCCGGACGGCGGGTTTGCCGCGAGCAATCGAAGGGGGGAAGCCTCACCGCCCGCCGAAGTCATCGGGGCGGAACCTGTGCGTACCGGCGATGCCGAGGTGGAGCTTTCGACCGTGGCTGCTGTGGTGCCGGAGGCGCCTTCCGCGGGGGGCGCACGGAGCCGTGTTGCCCTTACCGACAGCAGCAGAAACCGAGGTGCCCCCTGCGACAATTGCCACCATGGAACCTTCGCCCCCGGGCGCGGCAGCCGCGGGGGCTTCGTTAACCAGGGCTGCGGGGCGGTGTCACCGCTGGCTGCCCCGGCTAAACGGCCGTGTGTGCGGCCGGAGCTCCACCGGACACCGCGGGATTCGCGCGGGCCACGGGCATCGGCTTGTGGGACGCCGCGCAGCGCCGGAGACCTGCGGCATACGCTTCTTCGCCTTCGCGCGGGACCATTCCTTCTACTACCAAGGTAAGGTGGCTTAGCTTACTCGAGTGTGCTTTACGCTGGGGTACTCACCGTATCCTCGCTTGCAGCGTTGCTCATTCCGGAGGGGAGCACTCGGCGAACACGGAACCTCCGAGCACGTAAGCCCCGCGACTTCGTGCCGCCCGGGGGCCGAGGTGTGGCGCGATTGTGAATGACGCGCCACGAGCGCCGACCCGCAAGTGCTGCAGCCTACGGTGTGGGCGCCGAGGACGCCGAGGGTGTCCGGGTGAGGGTAAGTACTGTGCGACAACGCCGATCTAGCTGAGCTTGCCGAGTCTTCTCTCTCTGCAGACACTTGTCTTTGGCAGGCCCCGCAAGCGGTCTATACTGCGGACCGAAAGGCGCCGAGGATAGATCATGGGCAGCCGAGGAGGAGCTACGCTGCCTCCGAGCCCGCTCGCCAGACGCCGCATCCGCCACCGTGGGCGGAATCGCCAGAGCTGCTGAACAAAAGTTTGCGGCGGAGAGGGACGGGCTCCTGGAGCAGGTCGCCGCGCTAGAGAAGGAAAAAGGCGAGCTTGCCTTGACTCTAGCGGAGCGTAACCAGACGCTGGGCGACGCCTCGGTGGTTGCGTGGGACGCCATGCAAGCGCTGGAGAGCCATCTTCAAGGGCTGGTAAGTGGAGTGCCGGAGCGCGCCTTTGGCCCGGAGGAGTTGTCTCGGACCCTCCGCTGGGTCGGGGATGTCGCCAACATCGCGCGTGGCGCCGCGACGTCCTTTGGCACCCACTGCGCGTACACTTTGGCCTGCTTGGTGTGCGCGCCTCCAAAGACCGCGCTGTACGCACATCGTCCGGGCCGATGACCCCACCGAGATACCGGGCGGGGCGAGTAATGTCCGCGCCGTCCGCCCGCTTCGCCGTGCCCTCGGGCCCTTCTTCACCAGATCCGGGATTACGCCGGCCGGAAGTCGACGGATCGAGCTCCGGAAGTCGCTCTATGGGACGGGGAGCCTCGGCCAATTTCTGGACGGGGTCCCTCGACGCGGCGAGGGCGACGCTGGGCCCTCCGACGGCGCCGGGAACCCGCAGGTCTGACGCCGCGGTGCCTAAGTGTAGGCGTGTGTTGTACTGCTCCCTCTCTTTGCGAATGAAGTACACACTTGCTGCATTTATTCTGACTTTCGCCTATATCCCGGGCAGCTTCCTTGCTGGGGCCGGCTTCTTGCGGCCGACCTTCCAACCCGGCGACGCCTTCGACGCTGGCGAAGGGCCGAAGAATCGCTGGACTTTTGGGCGGGCCGACCTTCTTCGAGCGAGGCCCCCGCTTTAGCGCGTGTTAAGGACGAACCCGCGGGATAGCGGCTTAGAGCGGCAAGGATGTTGCCGGACCTTTGTACTTGTGATTTTTCCGGTATGCCGATTTCCTGGCATTTTAGGATGTGCACTGTGTTGATGCCACTTTGGATTCACCGGTACGCCACATGCTGCGCGGGGACGAGGTCTTCGCGCTCGACGCGCACCGTTGGCGAAGTAGCTGCGCCAGGGTACCTTTAGAACGGGGCTTACGGGGGCAGTCCTTGGCACCTCCCCTTTACAGCCGTGGATCGCGTGTGCGAGGCGACCTCGACGCCGCCTTTTATTTATAGTCCGGAGACTCGTGCGTGCGGAGGCGAACCTCGGCGCTCGTCTTAAAGTCCGTGATCGGTGCGTGCGGGGCGGACCTCGACGCCACGCCTTACTTAAAGTCGGTAGGCCCGGTGCGTCGCGAGGCGGACCTCGGCGCCACGCCTTGCTTAAAGTCCGTGGATCGGGTGCGTGCGAGGCGACCTCGACGCTTCGACTCCTTTATAGTCCGGAGACTCGCGCGTGCGAGGCGGACCGACGCCACGTCTTATTTAAAGTCCGTAGGCGGTGCGTGCGGAGGCGGACCTCGACGCTTCGACTTCCTTTATAGTCCGGAGACTCGCGCGTGCGGAGGCAGACCTCGACGCTACCTCTTATTTAAAGTCCGTGGACTAGTGCGTACGGAGGCGGACCTCGATGCTACGACTTCCTTTATAGTCCGGAGACTCGTGCGTGCGGAGGCAGACCTCGACGCTACGTCTTATTTAAAGTCCGTGGACTAGTGCGTGCGGAGGCTGACCTCGACGCTACGTCTTATTTAAAGTCCGTGGACTAGTGCGTGCGGAGGCGGACCTCGACGCTACGTCTTATTTAAAGTCCGTGGACTAGTGCGTGCGGAGGCGGACCTCGATGCTACGACTTCCTTTATAGTCTGGAGACTCGCGCGTGCGGAGGCAGACCTCGACGCGACGTCTTATTTAAAGTCCGTGGACTAGTGCATGCGGAGGCGGACCTCGACGCTACGTCTTCCTTTATAGTCCGGAGACTCGCGCGTGCGGAGGCGGACCTCGACGCTACGTCTTATTTAAAGTCCGTGGACTAGTGCGTGCGGAGGCGGACCTCGACGCTACACCTTATTTAAAGTCCGTGGACTGGTGCGCGCGAGGGCGTCCCCCCGGTGCGTCTTTTGTTTATACTCAGGCCTGTCACCTTTGGCTACGGCGAGTGCACACGCGAACATGCGACTTCGATTTATACTCGATCCGCACCCACAGCTACGGCGAGTGCACACGCGAACGTCGTCTTTGTTTATACTCGGGCCCGTCACCTTTTGGCTCGGCGAGTGCACACGCGAACGCGCGTCTTCGATTTATACACCGTACCGCACTTCGCTACGGCGAGTGCACACGCGAACGTCGTCTTTGTTTATGCTCGTGGCCGTCACCTTTTGGCTACGGCGAGTGCACACGCGAACGCGCGTCTTCGATTTATACTCATCCCGCACCCACAGCTACGGCGAGTGCACACGCCGAACGCGCGTCTTTGTTTATGCTCGTGCCCGTCACCTTTTGGGTACGGCGAGTGCACACGCTAACGCGTCGTCTTCCATTTATACTCGATCCCGCACTGCTCTGGCGAGTGCACACGCGAACGCGTCTTTGTTTATACTCGTGCCCGTCACCTTTGGCTCTGGCGAGTGCACACGCGAACGTCGCGCTTTGATTTATACTCATCCCGCACCCGCTACGGCGAGTGCACACGCGAACGCGCGTCTTGATTTATACTCGATCCGTACCCACAGCTACGGCGAGTGCACACGCCGAACGTCGTCTTTGTTTATACTCGTGCCTGTCACCTTTGGCTACGGCGAGTGCACACGCCGAACGCGCGACTTGGATTTATACTCGGTCCGCACTGCCTCGGCGAGTGCACACGCGAACGCGCGCGTCTTTGTTTATACTCAGCCCGCCACCTTTTAGGCTACGGCGAGTGCACACGCGAACGCGCGTCTTGATTTATACGATCCGTACCCACAGCTACGGCGAGTGCACACGCGAACGTGCGTCTTTGTTTATGCTCAGGGCCGTCACCTTTTGGCTACGGCGAGTGCACACGCGAACGTGCGTCTTCGATTTATACTCGATCCGTACCCACGCTACGGCGAGTGCACACGCGAACGCAGCGTCTTTGTTTATACTCGGGCCCGTCACCTTTTGGTGCGGCGAGTGCACACGCGAACGTCGTCTTCCATTTATACTCACCCCGCACCCACAGCTCGGCGAGTACACACGCCGAACGCGCGTCTTTGTTTATACTCAGGCCCGTCACCTTTTGGCTACGGCGAGTGCACACGCGAACGTCGCGCTTGATTTATACTCATCCGTACACACAGCTACGGCAAGTGCACACGCCGAGCGTGCGTCTTTGTTTATGCTCGGGCCCGTCACCTTTTGGCTACGGCGAGTGCACACGCCGAACGTCGTCTTGATTTATACTCGATCCGTACCCGCTACGGCGAGTGCACACGCGAACGTCGTCTTTGTTTATACTCGTGCCCGCCACCTTTTAGCTACGGGCGAGTGCACACGCCAACGCGTCGTCTTGGATTTATAGTCGATCCGTACACTCAGCTCGGCGCGGTGCACACGCGAACGCGCGTCTTGATTTATACTCGATCCGCACTGCTCACGGCGAGTGCACGCGCGAACGCGCGTCTTTGTTTATACTCGAGCTGTCACCTTTGGCTACGGCGAGTGCACCGCGAACGCGCGACTTGGATTTATACTCGATCCCCGCACTGCTCACGGCGAGTGCACACGCGAACGCAGCGTCTTTGTTTATACTCGTGCCCGTCACCTTTTGGCTACTGGCGAGTGCACACGCCGAACGCGTCTTCGATTTATACGATCCCGCACTGCTACGGCGAGTGCACACTTGAACGTGCGTCTTCGATTTATATTCAGTCCCGTACCCCTGGCTACGGCGAGTGCACACGCGAACGTGCGTCTTTGTTTATACTCAGGCCCGTCACCTTTTGGGTACGGCGAGTGCACACGCGAACGTGCGTCTTCAATTTATACTCAGTCCCGTACCCCTGGCTACGGCGAGTGCACACGCGAACGTGCGTCTTTGTTTATACTCAGGCCCGTCACCTTTTGGCTACGGCGAGTGCACACGCGAACGTGCGTCTTCGATTTATACGATCCGTACACTGCTACGGCGAGTGCACACGCGAACGCGCGTCTTTGTTTATGCTCGGGCCCGTCACCTTTTAGCTACGGCGAGTGCACACGCGAACGCGCGTCTTCGATTTATACTCGATCCCGCACTGCTCACGGCGAGTGCACACGCGAACGTCGTCTTTGTTTATACTCGTGCCCGTCACCTTTGGGTACGGCGAGTGCACACGCGAACGCAGCGTCTTCAATTTATACTCGATCCGCACCCACCTCGGCGAGTGCACACGCGAACGTGCATCTTTGTTTATACTCAGGCCCGTCACCTTTTGGCTACGGCGAGTGCACACGCGAACGTGCGTCTTCGATTTATACTCAGTCCCGTACCCCTGGCTACGGCGAGTGCACACGCGAACGTGCGTCTTTGATTTATACTCAGTCCCGTACCCCTGGCTACGGCGAGTGCACACTCAAACGTGCGTCTTTGTTTATACTGCGGGAGCGCGCACGCTGGCGAAGCCTGCGCGCGCCTCCGCCACGTGCTTGCGCATGATGAAGAAATATTAGCGACAAACGGCTATCTTCATTATATCCCCGTTTGCGCGGGCAAGCAATTACAAGGGGTGGATGTACTAACCGATTGCCCTTGGTGCGGCCGAAGTCTCTAGTCGCTAGACCTCTACAGGGCCCGCCAAGGCGCCTCCGAATGGCCCCGCGGACCTCCGCGTTGTGACGCCGGCGCCGGCTCTAGGAGCGTCGTTGAGCTTCGCGACGCGGGCACCTGGTACCTGGCTCGATGCGCTGGGCCATATCCTGGTCGCCTCGGACGGTGATGATGGCCCGGGGACCCAGGATCTTCATGCATAGATAGCCGTGATGTGGTACCGCGCCGAAGGAGTTGAGGATTGGACGCCCTAATATGACATTGTAGGGGTACGGAAGGTCGACCACGTCGAAGGTGGCATCTTCGGCCCGCACATTGTCATCTTGGCCGAAGGAGACTTGAAGATCTACTTGTCCCAGCGCCCGCAGGGGCTGTCCCCCGAAGCCCTGTAGTGGGATTCCCGAGGGCCCTAGGCGGCTTCGTGGGATCCCCATCTGGTCGAAGGCCGCCGCAAACAATACGTTCGCGGAGCTACCGCCGTCCACCAGGGCACGCCCAACGTCGCATCCCGCGATAGTGACCCGAATGACCAGGGGGTCCTGATGAGGGAAGTCCACGCCTTGGGCGTCGCCGGGTGTGAATGTAACATCGTGCCGCGCCCAGTCCGGGGGTGCTTACGCTGGGTATGCCGCCACATGATGTAGTCTTCGCGCATAGGCCTTCTGCTGCCGTGCTGAGGCGAATTCCAGCGCCGAGCCTCCAGATATGACGTTAATGAACCTGCGGTGGGCTGCCTCCGGAGCCTGCAGCGACAGGAGGCCCTCCCGAGGCTGATGTACGTGAGCTTGGATCCGTAAGGTGCCTTCTTGGGGTTGCATCCCTTGCGCCTGTACCTGCATGGGGGCTTTGTGCGGGAATTGGACATGGGCCACCGCAGGCGGACGCGTCTCCGGGTTCCTGTCCCTAGCGACGCTATCGCGGAGCACCGCGATGGAGGTGCAGGTGCGGGTATCATGATTGCCGCGGCCGTGGACTACACACCACAGTCCCTGGTGCTGGTCGTCGTAATCTCCGCGGCCTTTATCGTCGCGGCCCCGGCCACGCCACGCCCGCGGCCCCGGCGCCCCCGACCGCCTCGGCCCCGAGGCGCCCTCGTCGGAACCGCCCTCAATGTCGAGGACGTACCGGTTTCGCCTCGACCTCTGTTGGCCGCGCTTGGGCTGATCGGACGACTCCTTATGCGAGGCGTCCCTGCGGTCGGCGCGTCCACGGGCGACTCACGCTACGTTTTCCTTCAAGAGCCGTTCTTCGGAGGATCTTCGCCTTTTGCCGAGGCTCCGGCCTGGTTGGTGTCGGAGTCGTCCCCTTGCCTTCGCCGCGTGTCTTCTTCCGCCCTGGCATACTCCTCCATTTTGTCGAAGAGCCGCCATCGTCTTAATTTGCTTTGCTTGTATTCGCCATCGGGCGGACGAAGGCCTTGTATGGCTGCGTGCGATGGTGGTTTCGTTAACGTCTTTCACTTGGCATCGAATCTTGGCGAAGCATTTGAAGTAGTCCCGGAGCTTCTCCGAGGGTTTTTGCTTGACAGCAAAGAGTTGGTCCGCGTCGACTCGGTCGACGTAGTTTCCTTGGAAGTTGTTGTGGAGGCGGGCGGCTGCTCCCCACGCGTAGATGGAGCCCGGCTCTATGGTAAAGAACCAAGAGAGCGCCACGCCATGCAGCGAGGGGGAGTCCTTCGCCGCGTGGTGTCGTCTCCACCGCGGCTTCGATCGCAGTTTCGTACACGCGGACGAACTCGCGGGGGTCCGTGTCGCCTTTGTACGAGTCGATGGCGCTAGGAAACTTGAAGTCTTAGGGCCATGCCGCTTGCTGTAGCCCCGCCGAAAGCGGGGACTCCGGATCTACGCGCCGTAGCGGCACGCGGCTAGATGTGGGGGCTTCGCGACTGTCCGCCCTCTCCGGCGTGGGCTCGGGCGCGATTACTGGCGCGGCCTGCTGGCTCCGAGCCTCTTGCATATCTCGGACGGCTCCGCGAAGGTCCCCTAGCTCCCACTGGAACGCGTTGAGGGCCGCCAGCAGGGCGCTTTCCACCGCCTGTGCCGGCGGGGTCGCCGGTACTCTCGACGGGCGGATCGGCGTGGGCACGACCGCGTCGCGAGGTCCCGAGCTGCCGGTCGCTCTGTCGTGGCTCCCTCAAGTCGCCCAGTCCGCGTTGCCGGCGAGGGTTGCAGCGGGGGCGGCGAGGTCGGCTGTCACCGCACCAGCGTCGACGTCTTTGACCGCGGGGTCCGTCCCCGCAACGCCGGTGACGAGGCGGGTCGTCGCGGTGCCGGTGATGAGGTTGGTCGTCGCGGTGCCGGTGACGGGGTTGGTCGTCGCCGCGCGAACGTCGACGTCTTCGGCCACCGCGCCTGCGTCGTCACCCGCGTCCGCCGCTGCCGATGCCGAAGCCCTGGTACTCATACGATGCTCCGGCCCGACCGCCTTCTTTCCCTTCGCCGCCGCTAACGAAGCTTTTTTCGGTGCCATCCTTCTTCGGTCTTCAGGCTTGTCCTTGTCCTCCCCACGGACGGCGCCAACTGTTGTGGCTACAGACCAAACAGATAGAGAGATGGTAGTGGAGAGTGATGGAAATGAGTATGATGGCCTGGCTCCTCCCCATGGGCGGTGTTCTATATATATACATGGGGAGTGCTTTTACAATTATGCCCTTACAGCTGATTATCCCTTTCAGGGGTATTTGTGCCATTACACGTGGCCTATTCCAAGCCTTATAACTTCGTACCAGGCCTGCTGGGTTTAGGTGGGGGCCAGCCCTACGACAGTAAGCATGTCAAAGTGTTAGTTGAAGTTTCACAAATGATGCAGCTTAAGCGACTGGCTATAACTGGACTATCTATACAACATAACAAGCTATTTAGTTCCTATTTTAATACCACTTGGAGTTAACATCCCTGTCAAATTTACTAATTTTTGGAAATTGCTTTCATGCCCATCGCCATGACATATAATTGAACTTATCACATGAAGTAGGAAGATTATTAATATTTATTATTTGTATATTTTTATATCAACGTGAATTCCATGTGCACACTAACTGAAGTCTGGATCTTTTTCCAACTTCAAGGTGCTGCAATTGAATGTTTAATCAAACAATTCACAATAGCTACAATTTTATTTTGGTTCAAGTAATAAAAGCATGCCATCCCCATATATTGTTCTACTATTTTTTCAATCTGACGAATGATTGATCAGCTCAGTTCAGTTTGCGCAACAAAAATGGGTGTTAATTGTTAATTTGGAATGGAAAGACATAAATGCTCTAATGATTTTCCTTTTTACTGTTGCAGCTTCATCTCCATCGTTTTATTTTTGAATTCATCGGCCATTTTCATGCTAAAAGCATTTCTATGCACAATGTGGTGTACATATTTCTTTATAATATTATCTTCGAGGCATGTGTGCTAGATAAATATGATATTTCTAATTGCACCCTTCAAATAGAATCCTGACCATGAAATGTTCAATTTTGTCGTGATGCTTATTTCCAATTTTGTGCTCTTCAAGGATTTCAGATTAGTCCACCACCATCATTAAATATGTTTTTGATATATACTGATATGTCCATAACGATTATTTAATTGACATGAAGTCTCATATCACTAGGTTTCTGTTTTGAATTTTTACTTCTTGGTGTTTGCCTTGTCCTATTTAGTGTGAAGTGAGTTTAAGCTTTGATAAGGACAGCTAGTGGAAATATTGGATGGCTTTAAAATGAAGAGAAAGCATGACTATATTCATTAATGGCTTTGGAACATTATGTTCATGTATATATATTTTCAATTTAAAGTTTGAAACATTATGTTCATGTATATATATTTTCAATTTGTCAAATTGACAATGCAACACCTGTGTTGAGTAAATAATGAAATTTCTCAGACTGTCACTGATATATTTTTAGCTTAATAATTCAAAAGTGTTTAGTTTTTTTAGAGTTGGTATGCAAAGTTGGATGCCTCTTATATATGCAGTCAACTTGAGCAGCATGAACAAACTTAAAAGCAACAGCCAGTCATAAAAAAAAACTAGATGACTCCCCCACTGGACATATTGCCCCCATCCCTTCACGCATTGCCTCTGAATCCCTACTCTCCACAACATGTGGACGTCCTCTCCTCTCCTTGTGTTAGATCCTGATAACTCCGAAACCCTCTGTGTAAATTGCACTAGTCCAGGAAAAGCTAGTGCCCATAGTGTTAACAGGGATACAGGTCATGCATAATGACCAACTTTATTATAAACAAAGAGTACGGTCTTATGACTAAGTTTTACAATAACATGACTCAAAGCCAATATAAAAGTAAATCAGCCGGCCCACAGGTGAATAATTGTAAGACGTGGCCTACTCATCGCATGATGAAGTTGTCCTCTGGCAATAGATTTAAGCAAGGTGAGCATATAAAGTACTCCACAAGTTACACTAGGAGAGTTAACAAAATTGATGAATGCATGGATATTGTCAAAGAAAGACATAGTATGGTTATTTGTGCGAATAGCAATATTGAAGTAAATGTTGTAAAGTAAGTGCAAAAGCTGAGTGTAATAGTACATACAGAAACAACATTTAATTAAAATAATATCATTATTGTAGGCACCAACCCAACACTAACCTAACCACGGGCATCCCACCTGATCCATCTTTCCAAAAGTTTTCACATTGTTCCATAAACCAAATTTTATAAAACCAATGTCTAATATGTGAAAAACCATACTTGGCATGTCCTTGACCGTGGACACGGCTATCCAGGATAATTTGTTACTCTGCAGAGGTGTACAACTTTACCTACAAGACATGTCCTCTCATTTTACCACGTGATCAATACACTACCTTAGGTGTGTAGCTGAGAGTTTCATGACAAGGCTATTACAATGCTCAACTGCCAAATTGGCCACACAGCCACTAAGGTTTCACCATAATATGAATCTATAAGTTGGGGGCCCCTCTTGTGCCATGTGAGACTTCTCGCAGCCTAGGCCTGCTCACATTCAATAGTGAAACCAAAGTTAGAACTTTACAAATTACTTAGCCAGATCTGTTCCATGCCAGACATATGGTAGTAAGGTGTAACTTTATAATAGTAGCTCACAGACTGATCCATAACTTGACTTAGGTGCTACCCACATACCCCTTGTACCTAGTATCATTGTGTCACTGAAAGGCAATGAGAACCAGTAAGCACCCACCACCATACAATGCCTAAGTCTAAACTAGATTTTACAATTTTATTTTATTCAAATTTCATAGTCTTTCTTGACTCACCGAAGTCAAGAATGAATTTTTAGAATTCATCATTTTATGTGAAACAATTATTCCCACCTAAATCATTCTAAGCATGGCTAAGCAAATTTATAAAATTTCTAACTAACATTGTCAAGGCATGTTTAGGATCAATGTCAAGTTTGGCCGTATACCAAGGAAAAGGTATAGCTAGAATCTAAATCAAATTATAAACTAAGTTTGAATAAAAATATGCATGCATAATAATTTAAAAACAATATAAATAATTTAAATTATTGGGAGCAACATGATCAAAGGTGTAACTTGCCTTGGTTGAAGTCTTGGTGCTATGAATTGTTGAAGTTGTACTCTCTGGACTCGTCATAGTCTATGTGCACAAAAACCAAGGCAAATAATACAAACTAAAACCAAATAAAACTCAAGAATTCAAAAGAACTCAAAAAATGGATAGTTCAGGATTGTAGAAGAATTTAAAATTTTGAATGGTTCCAATCGGAGTTAGGATGAGGAAGTACAGGCTTCTAAAAATATTTTTGCCGTGGTTGGAGTGGTTAGATGTACAGTGCATGGTTGGAAGTTGAAGCTACGGTGTTTTGTGAGTGGTCGGTGATCGAAAGCTATATAGAGTGGTCGGTGGTTGTGTAACACCCCAGGACCCGCATTACCCTGGGATGCCACTAAACCACACTACAAGCTAGCCAATTTACTTTACAAGGTAACATAAACTGGCAACAATATCTAAATAATGTTAAGCTAAGCGGAAGCATACTAAAACAAAGGTAAAGGAACACTACTAATTAAAGAACAATCGCTAATAACTTTAACCAATTAAAGCGAACCACAACCTAACTTTAATAATTAAAAGTGATCGGCAATATGAGATAAAAAATGAATAACTGGAGACTGCACTTATTTATTACAGTATGAAACATGATATGGTGTGTGTTAGTGATGTGCCGCTCTACCCGTCCCATGCATGCTTGAGAATCACCTGGGAGGGGGAAAAACAAGAGTGAGATAAAAATCTCAACAAGCAAACTGTTTAACAGGCTTGTTAAACTACAACAGTTTAATCATCAACATTTATTTTCCACAATGACCACGTTTATATCCTCAACCTCAAATCACCACCAACGACGGTAAAACATTAGCAAACAAATCTTGTTTGACTACTTTAAAACCTCAACCACTACCACTACCAAAGCCAATAAAGCATTATCATGTTTTACCTCACTAGTTTATTATTTCTCATATCCACAACTGCTATCAACAGTTACTACAAGAGAAAAGAATCTCATACCACAATCACAACCCCTACCATACCACAAGGGACAAACCTCATTCCACGACCACAACCAAATTCCTCATACCACAAGTAACTCACATGAGCCAATTCCACATTACAACTATGAAGTTGTATTTGACTGCAAAAATAACTTCACCACAATACATTGCAAAGGTATGCAAATGATCTTTCCACAATGCAATGCATATGAATGCATATGATCCACTACACCCTTACCCAACAAAGTAAGAGTGTGCATCGTACTACGGCAATGTACAATACTGTACCGGTACGGTCGCGACTATAAGTGGCGACATCCACAATGCAAACACGGTCACGGCTATAAGCGGCGACATCCACAACGCAAATGTCATGACATGTTATGAATGTTAAGCCTCGAAATGAATGTGGGTGCCAAACGCACTGAATCGACGTCACGTTCACACTTGCTCGCATCGGCACGATTTTCAGATCCTTTAGAGTCGGCGCAGAACTTCCCCCCACAGCTGTTCCGAAAGGCACGATAAGCTCGATTCGTACGAAATCAAGGCACAAAATAAACCTTAGTGCCCAACACACCGAGTGGACGTCATATGCACCCTCGCTGAGTTCAGCACGGATTTAAATCCGTCTGAGTGAGCGTGAGACTTTCATCCACATCGTGTTCCTACGGAACCGTAACATCTCGGAGCATGAATTCGAGGTATAAAATTAAACTGAGTGCCAAACACCTCGGATGGACTACACACACACCATAGCTCATTTCAGCGTAGATTTCGGATCTGCCCGAGTCAGTGTGAAACATTCCTCCGCAACGGGTTCCGACGGCATCGTAAACTCCATGCGCACGAAATCGAGTCACGCAATGAAACTGAGTGCAACACCTTGATTGCACTTCATATGCGCCCTGGCTCATTATGACGTGTACTCCGAATCCGTCCGAGTCTGCATGAAACTTTCGTTAGCATCCGCTATCGACGACATTACAAACACACCATGTGGACAAAATCGAGTCACCAATTGAAATTGGGAGCTAAACAACCCAAACGTACTTCATATGAGGCTTATCTCATTTTGGTACACATTTCAAATCTATCTGAGTCGGTGTGAGACTTAACTCTTCTACCGGTTTCGACGGCACCACAGCCTCCGTGAGAATGAAATCGTTGCACTAAATTCAACTAAGTGCAAAACACCTCGAACGGACAACATCTGCACCCTAGGTCATTTTGGCATGGATTTGGATTCGATTGGAGTCAGTGTGAAACTTTGCACCACATCGGGTTCCAACCGATACTATATGCTGCACGCGCACAAAATCGAGGCTCAAAATGAAACTGCATCCAAAATAGACCGAATCGACATCTGCCATGCCCTTGCTCACATCAACACCGTCTTGGATCGGTGCGGTCCGGTCGCGAAACATTCCTCGACAACGAGTTCCGACGGCATCGTAAACTCCATGCATGTGAAATCATGTCACGAAATGAAACCGAGTACAACACCCGATTGGACTTCGCATGCATCCTCTGGCACATTACGATATGTATTCCGAATACGTTCGAGTCCGTATGGAAATTTTCTCGACGTCAGGTGCCGACGATATTACAAACACCACGCGGACAAAATTGAGTCAACAAACGAAAATGGGAGCAAAACAACTCAAATGGACTTCATATACGGCCTAGCTCATTTTGGTACACATTTCAAATCCGTCCAAGTCGGTGTGAGACTTGCCTCATCTACGGGTTCCGACAACGCCATCACCTTCGTAATGGAGAAACCAAGACACAAAACGAAACCAAGTGTGAACACCTCGAATGGACCACATACGCACACCAGCTCATTTCGGCACCGATTTAGAACCCATTCGAGTTGGTGTGAAAATTTCCTCCACAACGGGTGCAACAGGTACAATAATTCCGTGCGTACAAAATCAAGGCTCGAAATGAATGTGGGTGCCAAATGCACTGAATCGACGTCACGTTCACACTTGCTCGCATCGGCACGATTTTCAGATCCTTCAGAGTCGGCGCAGAACTTTCCCCCACAGCTGTTCCGACAGGCACGATAAGCTCGATTCGTACGAAATCAAGGCACGAAATAAAACTTAGTGCCCAACACACCGAGTGGACGTCATATGCACCCTCGCTGAGTTCAGCACGGATTTAAATCCGTCTGAGTGAACGTGAGACTTTCATCCACATCGTGTTCCTACGGAACCGTAACATCTGGGAGCATGAATTCGAGGTATAAAATTAAACTGAGTGCCAAACACCTCGGATGGACTACACACGCACCATAGCTCATTTCAGCGTAGATTTCGGATCTGCCCGAGTCGGTGTGAAACATTCGTCCGCAACGGGTTCCGACGGCATCGTAAACTCCATGCGCACGAAATCGAGTCACGCAATGAAACTGAGTGCAACACCCTGATTGAACTTCATATGTGCCCTGGCTCACTATGACGTGTACTCCGAATCCGTCCGAGTCTGCATGAAACTTTCGTTAGCATCCGGTATCGACGACATTACAAACACACCATGTGGACAAAATCGAGTCACCAATTGAAATTGGGAGCTAAACAACCCAAACGTACTTCATATGAGGCTTATCTCATTTTGGTACACATTTCAAATCTATCCGAGTCGGTGTGAGACTTAACTCTTCTACCGGTTTCGACGGCACCACAGCCTCCGTGAGAATGAAATTGTGGCACTAAATTCAACTAAGTGCAAAACACCTCGAACGGACAACATCTGCACCCTAGGTCATTTTGGCATGGATTTGGATTCGATTGGAGTCAGTGTGAAACTTTGCACCACATCGGGTTCCAACCGATACTATATGCTGCACGCGCACAAAATCGAGGCTCAAAATGAAACTGCATCCAAAATAGACCGAATTGACATCTACCATGCCCTTGCTCACGTCAACACTGTCTACGGATCGGTCTGGGCCGGTGCGAAACATTCCTCCACAACAGGTTCCGACGGCATCGTAAACTCCATGCATGTGAAATCATGTCACGAAATGAAACTGAGTACAACACCCCGATTGGACTTCGTATGCATCCTCTGGCACATTACGATACGTATTCCGAATACGTTCGAGTCCGTATGGAAATTTCCACGACGTCAGGTGCCGACGATATTACAAACACCACGCAGACAAAATTGAGTCAACAAACGAAAATGGGCGCAAAACAACTCAAATGGACTTCATATACGGCGTAGCTCATTTTGGTACACATTTCAAATCCGTCCAAGTCGGTGTGAGACTTGCCTCATCCACGGGTTCCGACAACGCCATCACCATCGTAATGGAGAAACCAAGACACAAAACGAAACCAAGTGCGAACACCTCGAATGGACCACATACGCACCCCAGCTCATTTCGGCACCGATTTAGAATCCATTCGAGTTGGTGTGAAAATTTCCTCCACAACGGGTGCAACAGGTACAATAATTCCGTGCGTACAAAATCAAGGCTCGAAATGAATGTGGGTACCACACTGAATCGACGTCACGTTCACACTTGCTCGCATCGGCACGATTTTCAGATCCTTCAGAGTCGGCGCAGAACTTTCCCCCACAGCTGTTCCGACAGGCACGATAAGCTCGATTCGTACGAAATCAAGGCACGAAATAAAACTTAGTGCCCAACACACCGAGTGGGCGTCATATGCACCTCGCCGAGTTCAGCACGGATTTAAATCCATCCGAGTGAACGTGAGACTTTCATCCACATCGTGTTCCTACGGAACCGTAACATCTGGGAGCATGAATTCGAGGTATAAAATTAAGCGAGTGCCAAACACCTCGGATGGACTACACACGCACCATAGCTCATTTCAGCGTAGATTTGGATCTGCCGAGTCGGTGTGAAACATTCCTCATAGCGGGTTCCGACGGCATCGTAAACTCCATCCGCACGAAATCGAGTCACGCAATGAAACTGAGTGCAACACCTTGATTGAACTTCATATGCGCCCTGGCTCATTATGACGTGTACTCCGAATCCGTCTGAGTCTGCATGAAACTTTCATTAGCATCCGGTATCGACGACATTACAAACACACCATGTGGACAAAATCGAGTCACCAATTGAAATTGGGAGCTAAACAACCCAAACGTACTTCATATGCGGCTTATCTCATTTTGGTACACATTTCAAATCTATCCGAGTCGGTGTGAGACTTTCCTCTTCTACCGGTTTCGACGGCACCACAGCCTCCGTGAGAATGAAATCGTGGCACTAAATTCAACTAAGTGCAAAACACCTCGAATGGACAACATCTGCACCCTAGGTCATTTTGGCATGGATTTGGATTCGATTGGAGTCAGTGTGAAACTTTGCACCACACCGGGTTCCAACCGATACTATATGCTGCACGCGCACAAAATCGAGGCTCAAAATGAAACTGCATCCAAAATAGACCGAATCGACATCTGCCATGCCCTTGCTCACATCAACACTGTCTACGGATCGGTCTGGGTCGGTGCGAAACATTCCTCCACAACAGGTTCCGACGGCATCGTAAACTCCATGCATGTGAAATCATGTCACGAAATGAAATCGAGTACAACACCCGATTGGACTTGGTGCATCCTCGGCACATTACGATCGTATTCCGAATACGTTCGAGTCCGTATGGAAATTTCCACGACGTCAGGTGCCGACGATATTACAAACACCACGCGGACAAAATTGATTCAACAAACGAAAATGGGAGCAAAACAACTCAAATGGACTTCATATACGGCCTAGCTCATTTTGGTACACATTTCAAATCCGTCCAAGTCGGTGTGAGACTTGCCTCATCCACGGGTTCCGACAACGCCATCACCTTCGTAATGGAGAAACCAAGACGCAAAACGAAACCAAGTGCGAACACCTCGAATGGACCACACACGCACCCCAGCTCATTTCGGCACCGATTTAGAATCCATTCGAGTTGGTGTGAAAATTTCCTCCACAACGGGTGCAACAGGTACAATAATTCCGTGCGTACAAAATTAAGGCTCGAAATGAATGTTGGTGCCAAATGCACTGAATCGACGTCACGTTCACACTTGCTCGCATCGGCACGATTTTCAGATCCTTCAGAGTCGGCGCAGAACTTTCCCCCACAGCTGTTCCGACAAGCAAGATAAGCTCGATTCGTACGAAATCAAGGCACGAAATAAAACTTAGTGCCCAACACACCGAGTGGACGTCATATGCACCCTCGCTGAGTTCAGCACGGATTTAAATCCGTCTGAGTGAACGTGAGACTTTCATCCACATCGTGTTCCTACGGAACCGTAACATCTGGGAGCATGAATTCGAGGTATAAAATTAAACTGAGTGCCAAACACCTCGGATGGACTACACACGCACCATAGCTCATTTCAGCGTAGATTTCGGATCTGCCCGAGTCGGTGTGAAACATTCCTCCGCAACGGGTTCCGACGGCATCGTAAACTCCATCCGCACGAAATCAAGTCACGCAATGAAACTGAGTGCAACACCTTGATTGAACTTCATATGCGCCCTAGCTCATTATGACGTGTACTCCGAATCCGTCTGAGTCTGCATGAAACTTTCGTTAGCATCCGGTATCGACGACATTACAAACACACCATGTGGACAAAATCGAGTCACCAATTGAAATTGGGAGCTAAACAACCCAAACGTACTTCATATGCGGCTTATCTCATTTTGGTACACATTTCAAATCTATCCGAGTCGGTGTGAGACTTTCCTCTTCTACTGGTTTCGACGGCACCACGACCTCGTGAGAATGAAATCGTGGCACTAAATTCAACCAAGTGCAAAACACCTCGAATGGACAACATCTGCACCTAGGTCATTTTGGCATGGATTTGGATTCGATTGAGTCGGTGTGAAACTTTGCACCACACCGGTTCCAACCGATACTATATCTTGCAGCGCACAAAATTGAGGCTCAAATGGCGCATCCAAAATAGACCGAATCGACATCTGTCATGCCCTTGCTCACATCAACACCGTCTACGGATCGGTGCAGGTCGGTGCGAAACATTCCTCCACAACAGGTCCGACGGCGTCGTAAACTCCATGCATGTGAAATCATGTCACGAAATGAAATCGAGTACAACACCCGATTGGACTTCGTATGCATCCTCTGGCATATTACGATACGTATTCCGAATACGTTCGAGTCCGTATGGAAATTTTCTCGACGTCAGGTGCCGACGATATTACAAACACCACGCGGACAAAATTGAGTCAACAAACGAAAACGGGAGCAAAACAACTCAAATGGACTTCATATACGGCCTAGCTCATTTTGGTACACATTTCAAATCCGTCCAAGTCGGTGTGAGACTTGCCTCATCCACGGGTTCCGACAACGCCATCACCATCGTAATGGAGAAACCAAGACGCAAAACGAAACCAAGTGCGAACACCTCGAATGGACCACATACGCACCCCAGCTCATTTCGGCACCGATTTAGAATCCATTCGAGTTGGTGTGAAAAATTCCTCCACAACGGGTGCAACAGGTACAATAATTCCGTGCGTACAAAATCAAGGCTCGAAATGAATGTGGGTGCCAAATGCACTGAATCGACGTCACGTTCACACTTGCTCGCATCGGCACGATTTTCAGATCCTTCAGAGTCGGCGCAGAACTTTCCCCCAGAGCTGTTCCGACAGGCACGATAAGCTCGATTCGTACGAAATCAAGGCACGAAATAAAACTTAGTGCCCAACACACTGAGTGGACGTCATATGCACCCTCGCTGAGTTCAGCACGGATTTAAATCCGTCTGAGTGAACGTGAGACTTTCATCCACATCGTGTTCCTACGGAACCGTAACATCTGGGAGCATGAATTCGAGGTATAAAATTAAACTGAGTGCCAAACACCTCGGATGGACTACACACGCACCATAGCTCATTTCAGCGTAGATTTCGGATCTACCCGAGTCGGTGTGAAACATTCCTCCGCAACGGGTTCCTACGGCATCGTAAACTCCATGCGCACGAAATCGAGTCACGCAATGAAACTGAGTGCAACACCTTGATTGAACTTCATATGCGCCCTGGCTCATTATGACATGTACTCCGAATCCGTCCGAGTCTGCATGAAACTTTCGTTAGCATCCGGTATCGACGACATTACAAACACACCATGTGGACAAAATCGAGTCACCAATTGAAATTGGGAGCTAAACAACCCAAACGTACTTCATATGCGGCTTATCTCATTTTGGTGCACATTTCAAATCTATCCGAGTCGGTGTGAGGCTTTCCTCTTCTACCGGTTTCGACGGCACCACAGCGTCCGAGAGAATGAAATCGTGGCACTAAATTCAACTAAGTGCAAAACACCTCGAATGGACAACATCTGCACCCTAGGTCATTTTGGCATGGATTTGGATTCGATTGGAGTCAGTGTGAAACTTTGCACCACATCGGGTTCCAACCGATACTATATGCAGCACGCGCACAAAATCGAGGCTCAAAATGAAACTACATCCAAAATAGACCGAATCGACATCTGCCATGCCCTTGCTCACGTCAACACTGTGTTCGGATCGCTCTGGGTCGGTGCGAAACATTCCTCCACAACAGGTTCCGACGGCATCGTAAACTCCATGCGTGTGAAATCATGTCACGAAATGAAACTGAGTACAACACCCCGATTGGACTTCGTATGCATCCTCTGGCATATTACGATCCGTATTCCGAATACGTTCGAGTCCGTATGGAAATTTCAACGACGTCAGGTGCCGACGATATTACAAACACCACGCGGACAAAATTGAGTTAACAAAGGAAATGAATCCATTCGAGACTTGCCTCATCCACGGGTTCCGACAACGCCATCACCTTCGTAATGGAGAAACCAAGACGCAAAACGAAACCAAGTGCGAACACCTCGAATGGACCACACACGCACCCCAGCTCATTTCGGCACCGATTTAGAATCCATTCGAGTTGGTGTGAAAATTTCCTCCACAACGGATGCAACAGGTACAATAATTCCGTGCGTACAAAAACAAGGCTCGAAATGAATGTTGGTGCCAAATGCACTGAATCGACATCACGTTCACACTTGCTCGCATCGGCACGATTTTCAGATCCTTCAGAGTCGGCGCAGAACTTTCCCCCACAGCTGTTCCGACAGGCACGATAAGCTCGATTCGTATGAAATCAAGGCACGAAATAAAACTTAGTGCCCAACACACCGAGTGGACGTCATTTGCACTCGCACGAGTTCAGCGCGGTTTAAATCCGTCGAGTGAGCGTGAGACTTTCATCCACATCGTGTTCCTACGAACCGTAACATGCAGGAGCATGAATTCGAGGTATAAAATTAAACTGAGTGCCAAATACCTCGGATGGACTACACACGCACCATAGCTCATTTCAGCGTAGATTTCGGATCTGCCCGAGTCGGTGTCAAACATTCCTCCGCAACGGGTTCCGACGGCATCGTAAACTCCATCCGCACGAAATCGAGTCACGCAATGAAACTGAGTGCAACACCTTGATTGAACTTCATATGCGCCCTAGCTCATTATGACGTGTACTCCGAATCCGTCTGAGTCGGCATGAAACTTTCGTTAGCATCCGGTATCGACGACATTACAAACACACCATGTGGACAAAATCGAGTCACCAATTGAAATTGGGAGCTAAACAACCCAAACGTACTTCATATGCGGCTTATCTCATTTTGGTACACATTTCAAATCTATCCGAGTCGGTGTGAGACTTTCCTCTTCCACCGGTTTCGACGGCACCACAGCCTCCGTGAGAATGAAATCGTGGCACTAAATTCAACTAAGTGCAAAACACCTCGAATAGACAACATCTGCACCCTAGGTCATTTTGGCATGGATTTGGATTCGATTGGAGTCAGTGTGAAACTTTGCACCACATCGGGTTCCAACCGATACTATATGCAGCACGCGCACAAAATCGAGGCTCAAAATGAAACTGCATCCAAAATAGACCGAATCGACATCTGCCAAGCCCTTGCTCACGTCAAAACTGTGTTCGGATCGGTCTGGGTCGGTGCGAAACATTCCTCCACAACATGTTCCGACGGCATCGTAAACTCCACGCATGTGTAATCATGTCACGAAATGAAACTGAGTACAACACCCCGATTGGACTTCGTATGCATCCTCTGGCACATTACGATACGTATTCCGAATACGTTCGAGTCCGTATGGAAATTTCCACGACGTCAGGTGCCGACGATATTACAAACACCACGCGGACAAAATTGAGTCAACAAAGGAAAATGGGAGCAAAACAACTCAAATGGACTTCATATACGGCGTAGCTCATTTTGGTACACATTTCAAATCCGTCCAAGTCGGTGTGAGACTTGCCTCATCCATGGGTTCCGACAACGCCATCACCTTCGTAATGGTGAAACCAAGACACAAAACGAAACCAAGTGCGAACACCTCGAATGGACCACATACGCACCCCTGCTCATTTCGGCACCGATTTAGAATCCATTCGAGTTGGTGTGAAAATTTCCTCCACAACGGGTGCAACAGGTACAATAATTCCGTGCGTACAAAATCAAGGCTCGAAATCAATGTGGGTGCCAAATGCACTGAATCGACGTCACGTTCACACTTGTTCGCATCGGCGATTTTCAAATCCTTCGAGTCGCGCAGAACTTTCCCCACACTGTTCCGACAGCACGATAAGCTCGATTAAATGCGAAATCAAGGCACGAAATAAAACTTAGTGCCCAACACACCGAGTGGACGTCGTATGCACCCTCGCTGAGTTTAGCACGGATTTAAATCCGTCTGAGTGAACGTGAGACTTTCATCCACATCGTGTTCCTACGAACCGTAACATCAGGGAGCATGAATTCGAGGTATAAAATTAAACTTAGTGCCAAACACCTCGGATGGACTACACACGCACCATAGCTCATTTCAGCGTAGATTTCGGATCTGCCCGAGTTGGTGTCAAACATTCCTCCGCAACGGGTTCCGACGGCATCGTAAACTCCATGCGCACGAAATCGACTCACGCAATGAAACTGAGTGCAACACCTTGATTCAACTTCATATGCGCCCTGGCTCATTATGACGTGTACTCCGAATCCGTCCGAGTCGGCATGAAACTTTCGTTAGCATCCGGTATCGACGACATTACAAACACACCATGTGGACAAAATCGAGTCACCAATTGAAATTGGGAGCTAAACAACCCAAACGTACTTCATATGCGGCTTATCTCATTTTGGTACACATTTCAAATCTATCCGAGTCGGTGTGAGACTTTCCTCTTCCACCGGTTTCGACGGCACCACAGCCTCCGTGAGAATGAAATCGTGGCACTAAATTCAACTAAGTGCAAAACACCTCGAATAGACAACATCTGCACCCTAGGTCATTTTGGCATGGATTTGGATTCGATTGGAGTCAGTGTGAAACTTTGCACCACATCGGGTTCCAACCGATACTATATGCGACAGACGCGCACAAAATCGAGGCTCAAATGAAATCGCATCCAAAATAGACCGAATCGACATCCGCCAAGCCCTTGCTCACGTCAAAGCGTATTCGGATCGGTGCGGGTCGATCGAAACATTCCTCCACAACAGTTCCGACGGCATCGTAAACTCCACGCATGTGAAATCTTGTCACGAAATGAAACCGAGTACAACACCCGATTGGACTTCGTATGCATCCTCGGCACATTACGATCGTATTCGAATCGTTCGAGTCCGTATGGAAATTTCCACGACGTCAAAGCCGACGATATTACAAACACCACGCGGACAAAATTGAGTCAACAAAGGAAAATGGGAGCAAAACAACTCAAATGGACTTCATATACGGCGTAGCTCATTTTGGTACACATTTCAAATCCGTCCAAGTCGGTGTGAGACTTGCCTCATCCATGGGTTCCGACAACGCCATCACCTTCGTAATGGTGAAACCAAGACACAAAACGAAACCAAGTGCGAACACCTCGAATGGACCACATACGCACCCCTGCTCATTTCGGCACCGATTTAGAATCCATTCGAGTTGGTGTGAAAATTTCCTCCACAACGGGTGCAACAGGTACAATAATTCCGTGCGTACAAAATCAAGGCTCGAAATCAATGTGGGTGCCAAATGCACTGAATCGACGTCACGTTCACACTTGTTCGCATCGGCACGATTTTCAAATCCTTCAGAGTCGGCGCAGAACTTTCCCCCACAGCTGTTCCGACAGGCACGATAAGCTCGATTCGTACGAAATCAAGGCACGAAATAAAACTTAGTGCCCAACACACCGAGTGGACGTCGTATGCACCCTCGCTGAGTTTAGCACGGATTTAAATCCGTCTGAGTGAACGTGAGACTTTCATCCACATCGTGTTCCTACGGAACCGTAACATCTGGGAGCATGAATTCGAGGTATAAAATTAAACTTAGTGCCAAACACCTCGGATGGACTACACACGCACCATAGCTCATTTCAGCGTAGATTTCGGATCTGCCCGAGTCGGTGTCAAACATTCCTCCGCAACGGGTTCCGACGGCATCGTAAACTCCATGCGCACGAAATCGACTCACGCAATGAAACTGAGTGCAACACCTTGATTCAACTTCATATGCGCCCTGGCTCATTATGACGTGTACTCCGAATCCGTCTGAGTCGGCATGAAACTTTCGTTAGCATCCGGTATCGACGACATTACAAACACACCATGTGGACAAAATCGAGTCACCAATTGAAATTGGGAGCTAAACAACCCAAACGTACTTCATATGCGGCTTATCTCATTTTGGTACACATTTCAAATCTATCCGAGTCGGTGTGAGACTTTCCTCTTCGACCGGTTTCGACGGCACCACAGCCACCGTGAGAATGAAATCGTGGCACTAAATTCAACTAAGTGCAAAACACCTCGAATGGACAACATCTGCACCCTAGGTCATTTTGGCATGGATTTGGATTCGATTGGAGTCAGTGTGAAACTTTGCACCACATCGGGTTCCAACCGATACTATATGCTGCACGCGCACAAAATCGAGGCTCAAAATGAAACTGCATCCAAAATAGACCGAATTGACATCTGCCATGCCCTTGCTCACATCAACGCTGTCTACGGATTGGTCTGGATCGGTGCGAAACATTCCTCCACAAAATGTTCCGACGGCATCGTAAACTCCATGCATGTGAAATCATGTCACGAAATGAAACTGAGTACAACACCCCGATTGGACTTCGCATGCATCCTCTGGCACATTACGATATGTATTCCGAATATGTTCGAGTCCGTATGGAAATTTTCTCGACGTCAGGTGCCGACGATATTACAAACACTACGCGGACAAAATTGAGTCAACAAACGAAAATGGGAGCAAAACAACTCAAATGGACTTCATATACGGCCTGCTTGATCGTGCAAAATAGCACACCCGCAAGTGCACGGGTTGCCACTGAAATAGCGGCGAGTGTCGTGTTCTCCACAGGGACTAGACTGAGGCTACCGGTGCTCGGCTAAAGCTAGGTCAATCCAAACAGGGGATAACTAAACCTAAAACGACTACTAAAGCAACCAACGGACGGACTAAACAATCGAAAGACGACAGAACGAACGACCGTACGAATGGACGTCGTACGACCCAACGAACTACAACAACAACTAACGCACGAACAACACAGACGCACGAACTACAACGACTACGAGAACGAACGACATGACCACCGACCTTCGACCTATCTAACTACCAACCGCGAGAAAGAAAGGGAGAGTCGAGAAGCACTGGGGGAGTCGAGAGAGAACAAGGTAGAAGAAGGACGATAGCTAAATAGACGACGACGGTAGAGCACTAAACACAGAACTACTAACGAACGCATGACTTAACTAACTAACAACCGCGGAAGGGAGAGAAAACAGGGAGGTCGAGAAGCAAGGAGGGGAATTGAGATAGCAAGAGGGAAAGGAGACGGTTGCCGGCTAACTAATTCGTGCAACACAAACACACACATTTACTAACGAACAACAGGACAAGCACAGAACAGACCCTACACAAAACTGATCACAAATAAACAAGCCTACACAAGTACTGAATACAAACTGACCACCACAAATGATAATTAGCACTACTGCACTACTGAAAATACTACTAACTGGACACAAATTTGCACAATTGTCACAGAGCCTATATCACAATGATAAAACAGAGCACAATAACATCACGATCTCGGGCACACATCACACATCACGGATCACAAGCACGCTTTAACATTCACAGCTTCTCATCTCACAATCATAGTGCATACATGATCAACAAAGAAGAAAATAGATGAACGATGAATTGAGAATTAGAAGAAAATCAAGAGGAACTGGAATGGACCGTAGAAGGAGAAGCCGAGGGCAGCAGAGGTGGAGACCGTCGGTGAAGTGAGCCGAGGAAGGAGGTGCCAGTGGCCGGCGTCGGTGGAACGCTTGCCGTCGGTGAAGGGGTCGCAGAAGTCTAGGCAGTCGGCGGTGTAGATGTCGGTGAAGTGGTGGCGGTGACAGAAGAAGTCGGGCTGTCGGCGGCACCGTAGAGGAAGCAGTGGAGCGGTCGGAGCTCGTGTCGGTGGAGACGCCGGCGGTGAAGGGGGCGCGGTGAGGGAGCGGCAGAAGGAAGTGGAGGTGGTTGGCCGAGCTGAGGAGAATGGGAGTGCGATGTAGTGGCGAATCGGAGAAGAGGGAGGCGGAGCAGACGGAGAAGGGAGGCACGATGGAGAGAGGAAGAGCTAAGGGGGCGGCGGCGCTGATGTGGTGGCGCGTGGGTGCTGCGGTGGAGAGGCCGGAGGTGGAGAAGGAGAAGGGGCGGCGCGGTAGAGGAAGCGAGGTGCGCGCCGTAGGGAGAGCAAGAAGGGAGGCGGAGAATGAAGGGTGTAGAGGAGGTGGCCGGTGGGGTAGAAGAAGAAGGGGGAGACTGGGGGAGTGGCGGGCGCACCGGAGAAGAAGGGCGGTCGCCGTGGAGGAAGAGGAGCAGATGAAGGCGGCAGTGGAGAGCCGAGAAGGGGAAGAGAGGCGACGGAAGGGAGGCAGTGGGGGGCGCAGGATCTAGAGGGACGGCGGAGAAACGGTGGCCGCCGGCGAGATATGGCCCGGCCTCGCCGGCGTCGAGAGTGGAGGAGGAGCAGAAGGGGGCCAAGGGAGAAGAAGATGAAAAACCGGGCTCAGGGTTCACAGGAGGCGGCGGCGGCTTAAGGAAGGAGATGGGGATTTTTGCAACTTTGCGATTTAGTCCTCCAAAGATCTAGGGTTTACAGTTTGGTCCTTCCTTCAATTTGGTTACTTTTGTTTTGGCCCCTCCAGAGCTCCGTTTTCAGCGCGGTTTGATCCCATACGTTCATGACGACGCGTACAACTGTACGGAGTAGTCCAGATTTGTCGTTTATGCGCCTAGATCGCACCGGCCTGTGGAAAAGCACAAAAAGTGTAAAGCAATCCATTTCGAGCAATTAAATATATAAAAATGTGTAAATGATGATAAATGATCCCAAAATGCGAAAATAAGAGGGTAAAATGGCATGTAAATATATGCAAATATGACGCATGTCATACCCCCAAGCTTAAACTTTTACTTGTCCTCAAGTAAATGGCATGAATTATCGAACCCGGACAACAAGTCATGATGGTAAAAGACTAGTTACATGCGTGTAATAAGTCAAGAGGCATACAACAATGTAAAATGAAATTATCTAACTCGAGTTTTGAGAACCATCCAAGATGAGAATGAATCAAGCAAAGATCTCAAATGATAACTACAACATTTGACCAAATCAAGTTACACACAAAAGTGTCAAAATACACTCAAGTGATCACATGTATCCAACCAAAATTGTAAGGCATCGGAACTAGGTATAACATCAAGAATGAGCATAGCAAAGAGTCATGCTAAGGCATATACTATTTGAGACAAAGAGACTAATACTCGCATGATATTTGTGAAAAAGTCCACACTTGAGCCATGATACCTAATTTTTGTTGATTTTTAGCAAATTTAAAACACATTGGGCACTTGTGCCACTTATTCAAAGCTTTGGGCAAACTTGCCGCTTATTCACACTCACACTTCACTTGGGCAAAACTTGCCACTTATTCAACACATTTCTGAACCAATGTGATATAGTCACTTATTCCACACACACACATTGCAAAACAATTTTTTTTCTTTTCTTATGATTAAGCATCTTTAACCGGTTTTCATTAATGCTAAGTACACGTGTCCCGAGACATGAATACCTAGATAAGTCAACCAAGTTATTGGCTCAAGATAGGACTACCCCTTTCACAAATTTTTCATTCAAGCAAAGTATCAATATCTAAAATAACATATGCCAAACCATGAAACTAGGATATAATCATTCAAGAGGCTATGACTAGAACCAATTCAATCCGCAAATGGTCAAAACACATGCGTAACTCGCAATGAATCAAATGTTATAGGATCACAAGGCTTCTAAGCACATCATGGATAATAAACAAACTCAAGCTCTAATATGATGCCAAGTGACTTAACACCTACAAGGAACTAGTTACAATATAGCTCAATGAAAATTTCAGCATGACCTTTCCAGATTAATTATGGCATGGGCTCACATGGCCAAGATGTACAATCAAGCATAACATGAGAGCAATTGTAAAGCATAAGAATGACCACATATCATCAACTACACTACAATAAGCTCAAATGCTCACAAATATAATATAAACATGCTAGAACATCATCCATACACATACAAGTCCTCCCCCAAGCTTAAATTGAGCAATGAATCAAGAATGTGTTTAAAGGGGTAAGAAACAGCTCACCGGGTGTATATGATGTAATGGAAGTGAACAAATCATCCCATGGCATCTCGCACGTACAAGGATGAAGATCTAGCAAGGGACCTGAAATAAAAAGAAAGAAAAGAAAAGAAGCCAACAAAAACTAACAAAAGGTATGGAAATAAAAAGAAAAAGAGATGCTCATTTGGATGTAGCGGGAGGAGGGCCGAGGACGGGACATGGAAAAGGCACATGTCCGCCCTCCTCATGAAGCAGCATGCCTCAAAATCCACCTGGATCCCAAGGGATGTCGACTCGAGTCAAGTACACTCGTAGTCGATGGTACACAAGCGTAACCCTGCAAATAGACTCACAGATATGGCATGTATGTGTGATAGGGTTGACACCCTCTAAGTCATCAATCGAATATCCAATCATGTAGGTATATCGATAAAGTACATCATGAGGTCTATCAGTGAGATGAGCACAACTAGTAATAGCATATGTCTCGTCTGAGCCAAGGAAATCAAACCTGAGGTGGTCGGGGAAGAGTTTCCATACTACCTGAAGTGTAGGCGAAAGAGAATATATGGTAGTAGAAACCTCCAGAGGGGCGATGTCGACGAAAGAAGTAGCCGGTGGTGGATCAATAGAAATGTGCTCCTTCTCAACATCGGAAACAGCCCCCTCATCAAGATGCGGAACCTCAGAACTCAACAACATATCTAGAATGAACTCGTCATCATCTAGCACAAAGCTCTCATCATCTGAATCTAGTTCATCACAACTCAAGAGTGGATCTACCGCAAACTCATCCTCATAATCAGGAGTGAAACAATCATCATCAGGAGGTAGGTCCTCATCATCTAGCTCAATGATCTCTCTCTCAGAGTCAATAGGCAAAGGATCGGACTGAGGTGCCTCTAAGTGTATATGTGGTGTCTCCAACAACAGGCCCTCGCTAGCAAGATCAGGTGTAAGAGATGGTATCAGAGCATGTTGACCCTAAGACGTGACCGTAGGTAGAATAGAATGGATGACCTTAAGGATTTATTTTCTAAAAATATATATATATATAATAAGAACATTTTAAAAATCCTTCTACCTCTTATCTTCTTTATTCTTTCACTTGTCTATTCTTTTCTTTTAAAAATATAAATACGCATAATTGATGACTAACTCCTTTTCTTTTTCAAAATTATAGATGGCTGAATGTCCTACCCAAGTCACCCGTGGAATCTTAGCTGGACACCTAGCTGACCGCCTTTGGGATCTTCTTCAAGAGCTGGGTGTTACGGCACGCCCCGTGTACCAAGGATGTTTGGAAACCTATGGAGATCAAGAACGTTGGAGAGTGGAAGTGCTGATCTACGCCAACATGGGAGATGAAGAAGCATGTCACACCTTTGATGCTCCTCTACCCCGGGACACCTTCTTCAACGGAATCCAAGATGCAGCTCGTGAAGCAATTCGGCAGATGAGGGACATCTACGCCCAAGAGCTTCAGCGCACCACATTCCGATACTTCCCCAGCAAGTACCCTGCCAGCTCCAGCAGCGTCTTCTCCTCGACAGAATTTGAGAGTAACCCTCGGCTCGTTCAGCAGGTGGAGTACACCAAGTCTTTGGACTATGTGTACCAAGATACCTTGAAGGAGTTGAGTCTCATGGCGCAGTGACTCCGCGAAGCAGAAGAAGAATTAGCCAAGTATCGTGTAGAAGATGAGGGTTCTTCTATTACAGGACCACCCCCCAAGAAACTTAAAAAAACCAGCCTTCTATTAGTAGCAGCACCAGCCCATAGAAACCATAGTTTAAGTTTAAAGTTATAGAACGATACTTGTGAGCTGTTATTCCTTTGTCAAGAGCCTCAAGGTTATATTCAATAAAATAATATGGTTGGTTGCTCCTTGAATTTTTGTTGTGTTTCTTGTTTTGTGGTGGGAATGTTACATAGACCTTCTCCTAGTCCTCTCTCTCTTTCCTCTAAAATCTGGAAGAGTCTGACAGATGGTGAACACAAGGAGAAATGTCAACGACGGCGCCAACGACACCGGAGCGCAAGGAAGTCAGTCTGCCCCCATCCTTCCTCCTCCGCCAGCAGCTGGACCCGACTGGGCTCAAATGATGGCAAATCAAAATCAGTTGATTCAACTGTTAGCTCAAGCTATCAACAACCCCGCCAAAGAAGCTCCTCGACCACCACTCAAGCTCCTCAAAACCGGATGTCAGAATTTTTGAGGATAAGGCCTCCAACCTTCTCAAGCAGTGCCGAGCCAATGGATGCTGATGATTGGCTCCGCGCGATAGGCAAGAAGTTAGATATTCTGCAATGCACTGATCGAGAAAGGGTCTTGTTTGCTTCTCACCAGCTTAATGGACCTGCATCCGAGTGGTGGGATACCTTGATTGCTTCTCATGCCAACCCTCAGGCTATCGCATGGGATGAGTTTGTTCGAGTTTCCGCAAGGCTCATATTCCAACCGCACCATTACCTCAAGAAGAAGGAATTGAGCTCGCGCCAAGGAAGCCGCATGCTGAATGAGTACCGCAAAGTTCAATCAATTGGCGCGCTATGCACCAGAAGATGTGGCTACCGATGAAGCCAAGCAAGAAAGATTTTTGGAGGGCCTAAATGACAATATTTCTATCCAGTTGTTATCAAGTGACTATGCGGATTTTCATCAGTTGGTTAGCAAAGCCATTCGCCAGGAGGGCAAGTTTGTAGAGATGGAAAATCGGAAGAGAAGGATGGCCACGCAAAAGGCTAACCCTGGAGGTTTTCCCAAGCCCCGTAGTAACCCACCTCAGGTTGGGCAGTTCAAGCCGCACTCCAGCAACTTCAAGCCTCAATCAAGCAGCTTCAGGCCAGCAGCTAACCGGCCAACTTTCCAAGTCAACCACCCCAAATATCAGGCAGCTTCTGTTCCTCCTACTGGTGGTCAAGTTCAAAAGAACACTACTACAGCTAATGGAGTGACTTGTTTCTATTGCAAGGAAACAGGGCATTATGCCAAGTCTTGCCCCAAGAAGCTTCAAGCTGCAGCTAATGCCAATGCTTCGGGAGGTCAGAATCAAGGTCGCAGCTTCAGAAGCCGAAAAACTATGTTAAGGGACGTGTGAACCACATCACCGCCGAAGAAGCTCAGCTGCACCGATGTCGATCTGGTATGTTCCTTGTAAACTCAGTGCCAGCTTCAGTTCTTTTTGATTCCGGAGCTTCCCATTCTTTTATTTCCTTGGATTTTGTGGTTAAGAATGGGTTGGGTATGGTTTCTCTTAGTACACCCATGATAGTTCTCTCCCCTGGAGCGGAAATGAGAACAAGGACCTTGTGTCCGAGAATAGAGTTAATCATAAATGGGGTTCTGTTCCTAGCGGACTTAATAGTGTTGGAATCTCAGGGATTGGATGTAATTCTTGGCATGAACTGGTTAGCCAAGAACAATGGTCAGATTAATTGTGCTACCCGATCCATAACCCTGACCAATGATCAAGGAGTAGAAGTAAAGTTTTCCCCTGAAACCCATGCAGAAGGAGAATGTGTTCTCACCATCTTCAAGTGCAAGAAGAAGTACGATGAGTACGGGAGTACCTGATGTATTTCCGAGGATTTACCAGGATGCCACCAGATAGGGAAGTCGAGTTTGTGATTGACCTAGTCCCCGGCACGGCCCCAGTTTCCAAGAGACCGTATCGTATGCCAGCTAATGAGTTAGCCGAGTTGAAGAAACAGATTCAAGAATTGGAGGATAAAGGGTATATTCGACCAAGTTCTTCACCTTGGGGTGCACCTGTCTTGTTCGTCAAGAAAAAGGATGGAAGCATGAGAATGTGTGTGGATTACAGAGCGCTTAATGAGGTTACTATTAAGAACAAGTACCCGTTGCCCAGGATCGATGATCTGCTCGACCACCAAGAGAGCCGTAGTCTTCTCCAAGATCGATTTGAGATCGGGATATCACCGCTGAAGATCCGTGCGTAAGATATCCCTAAGACTGCATTCTCTACCCGTTATGGACATTATGAGTTCACCGTCATGTCTTTTGGACTAACAAATGCGCCGCTTACTTCATGAGCATGATGAATAGTGTATTCATGGAGTATTTAGATAAGTTTGTTGTAATCTTCATAGATGACATTCTTATCTATTCCAAGAATGAAGAAGAGCATGAGAATCATCTTCTGATAATCCCGGGAAAGCTTAGAGAGCATCGACTTTATGCCAAATTCAGTAAATGCGAATTTTGGCTAAAGGAGGTTGCTTTTCTTGGTCATATTGTGACAGCTGAAGGAATTGCAGTGGATCCTCTAAATGCAAGCCGTAATGGAATGGCAGCCACCAAGACAAGATGTGAAGTCGAAGTTTCCTTGGACTTGCTGGTTACTATCGCCGCTTCATAGCGGATTTTCAGAGTTAGCCAAACCCATGACTCACTTCTCAATAAAGAAAAGAAGTTTGAATGGACGAAAGCTCGTGAGCAGAGTTTCGGACTCTCAAGAATAAGTTAGTTTCAGCCCCAGTGCTTATCCTTCCAGATGTGCATAAAGATTTTGAAGTTTTCTGTGACGCCTCCCGTCAAGGTTTGGGATGTGTTCTTATGCAAGAAGGTAGAGTGGTAGCCTATGCATCGCGCCAGCTAAGACCACATGAGTGTAATTATCCTACTCATGACTTGGAACTAGCAGCCGTAGTGCATGCTTTGAAGATCTAGCGTCATTACCTCATCGGTAATCGTTGTGAAGTATACACGGATCATAAGAGTTTGAAATACATTTTCACTCAAGCAGAACTTAATTTAAGGCAGCGCAGATGGTTAGAGTTGATCAAGGATTATAATATTGGAATTCATTATCACCCCGGCAAGGCAAATGTCGTGGCAGATGCGCTAAGCAGAAGGTCTTATGCAAACAATGTGTTGTCAAAAGAAGATCAGATCCGACTTCAGGAAGGAATCTCCCGTTTAAGTTTAAACCCAGTGAATCAAGGTTTTCTCTCACCCTAGAGATTCAACCTAATTTACTCGATCAAATCGGGGAAGCCCAAAAGGTGGATGAAGATATCCAGAAATCGGAAAAATATGAGAAGAGGCAAAGCGCCGAGATTCAAAGAAGATGAGAATGGGACCGTCGGTTTGAAAACCGCATTTGCGTGCCTAATAATCAAGAGATCAAGAAAGTGATTCTGCAAGAAGCCCATGAAACTCCATATTCAATTCACCCAGTGTCGTACCAAGATGTACCAGGACCTTAAGGAAAGATATTGGTGGGTTAGTATGAAAAGCGAAATTATGAGTTTGTTGAAGCTTGTGATACTCGCCGAGAAAGTCAAGGAGAGCATCGAAACTCGCAGGACTTTTGCAACCCTTGCCAATACCAGATTGGAAGTGGGAAGAGATCGGTATGGACATCATAATCGGACTACCTAGAACTCAATCCGCTATGACTCAACTGGTGGTAATTGACAGATTGACCAAAGTAGCTCATTTTATACCAGTCAAGACTACTTATTCTGGAAGTAAGTTAGCTGAGATTTACATGGCTAGAATTGTGTGCTTGCATGGAGTTCCGAAAAAGATAGTATCGGACAGAGGTAGTCAGTTCACATCCAAGTTTTGGCAGAAACTTCATGAAGAGTTAGGAAGTAAGCTTAATTTCAGTACAGCTTATCATCCCCAAACAGATGGCCAGACAGAGCGAGTAAATCAAGTGCTAGAGGATATGTTGAGAGCATGTGCTCTGGATTTTGGAAATAGTTGGAATCGCTCATTGCCCTATGCTGAGTTCTCTTACAACAACAGTTATCAGGCAAGTTTGCAGATGGCACCTTTTGAAGCACTGTATGGTAGGAAGTGCAGAACACCCTTGCATTGGGAACAGTCTGGAGAATTCCAAGATGCGGGACCAACCCTACTTCAAGATGTTTGAAGAGAAAGTGAGGAAGATCAAAGATGATTGAAGATAGCTCAATCCAGCAGAAAAGTTATGCCGATAATCGCCGCCGAGACGACTTTGAAGTTGGGGACTATGTGTATCTCAGAGTATCTCCGCTCAGAGGAGTCAGAAGATTCCAAGTCAGGGGAAAGCTTGCACCAAGATTCGTTGGGCCATTCAAGATCTCAAGCCGCAAAGGAGAAGTTGCATATCAGTTGGATTTGCCGCTAAGCATGTCAGGTGTGCACAACGTCTTCCACGTCTCTCAGTTGAAGAAATGTCTCAGAGTACCCGCGGATCAAGCAGACTTGGAAACCCTTGATCTTCAAGAGGATCTCACCTATCAAGAGCAACCGATCAAGATTCTCGAGACAATAGCGCGGCACGGAAGAAAGACCATCAAATTCTGCAGAGTTCAATGGAGCAATCACACAGAAGACGAAGCAACTTGGGAGCGAGAAGAAGATCTGAAAGCCAACCATTCCCATCTCTTTGCTAGCTAGTTCAAATCTCGAGGGGAAGATTTCCTTAAGGGGGGTAGGTTTGTAACATTCCAAAATTTTTTATTTGCAATTTATTTGAGTTTCTGGAGTTTATTTGGTTTTATCTGGATTTTATTTCAAAATCTAAAGCAAGAAAATGTATCTAAAATATTTTATAAAGCTATTTATTGAAAATATGAAATTAAAAATATTTTTTTCCTAAGTCTAAAATGCCTCCATGAATTTTTAGGAATTTTCCTAGAATTTTTGGGCTTTAAATATTTTTTTTAAGTGTTTATAAAGTTATCTAGCATTTCTGAAAATTAAAACGAAATTTAAAGCCAAAATCCTCTACCGGTGACACGTGGCGCACCCAGATCGCATCCGCCCACCGGCCGATCTAATCCGGGCCGTCCCCATCCACTTACCCTTCGGGTTGGATCCAACGGCCCGATCTTCTCTTTGTGCACGTGGCTCAAATCCGGCCGTCCGCCTCTCTCCCCTCACCTCTCTCTCTCTCGCCGACATGCGGGGCCCGCACCCCTTTCTTCCTCCTCCCCTTCTTCCCCAGCCCGCCGGCCGCCATTAACACCCTAACCGAGCTTTTAAAAGCTTCGGTTACTCCCCCTAATGACCGGCTATTGATGCTATTAGTGGCCCTTAAGCCCGCGCACTAGTAACCGCCCCACCTCCGTCCGTTTTCTGTCGGCTTAAAGCCTCTCGCCGTTATGCGACTGTTTCTAAAGTCCTTAACTCCGGCGAGCCCATTACCTCCGTCCCTGCCCTATAAAGCTCCTTCCCGAGCCCGTTATCCTCCTTCGCCTTCCGTGCGCCGCCACCTCTTTCCTCCGCCTGAACCGATCGGCCCGACCGTGCTTCCTCGTCCGCCGCCGTGAGCTCGGCGAGGAATTGGCGCCGCCTGGTCTCTTCGCGCCTCGCCGCGGCGCCGTGATCCCTAAGCGCGGTGACCACCATTCCCTCTCGCCGAGCGACGCCGCCACCGGAGCCCCGTTGTTGCCGAAGACTCGGCGCGCGCTTCTTCGCCGACCGACCGTCTCCACTCGTAATCAACCTCTACGACCATCCGCCGCCTCCGCCACTCTGCCGATTCCCTCCGACCACCTCGCGCCAACCGCTTCGAAGGTAACACCCTTCCGTGTGGTCGAGATCCGCAGTCGTGGGTTTTCGTGTAGTCGAAGTCGTAAGTTCTCTCGGTAGTCGGGTCGTGGGTTCTCGTGTAGTCGAAGTCGAGGTTCTCTCGTGAGTCGAAGTCGAGGTTCTCGGTGTAGTCATAGTCGTAGGTGATGCGTGGCCGTGAGTCGTAATTTCCTGCGTAGTCGTAAACCTTCCGTGTGGTCGATGTCGATCGCGTGGTCGTAAACCTTCCATGTGGTCGTAAGTCGACTACGTGGTCGTAGCTCCGCCCGATCGCATTTGCCGTGGTCGTAGCTCCGCCCGATCACGTTTGCCGTGGTCGTGAGAACTTCCGAAGGCCATAACTTCTTCATTTTAATTCCGATTTAACTCGTTCAAATTTCTAAATTTTTCTAAAATCCTAAACTACCCATTTCTGGACTCTTTTTGAATTTTTGGATTTTATTTGAATTTTTTGAATTTCTTTTGGTTCTTTGCGTATAGATTACTTATTTAATCCGAGAGTATTTCTTCGACGAATCGCAGCAAGACTTCGAGCAAGGCAAGTTACACCTTTGACCATGTTGATCCCAGTAATTTAAATTATTATGTTGTTTTTAAATTAATATGCATGCGTACTTTTATTCAATCTAGTTTAAATTCGGTTTAAACTCTAGTTATACCCAATTCCTTTGTGTATGGCCAATCTTGAAAATTGAATAAACATACCTTGTCACCATAGATGAAAACCTAGTTGGTACATTAGTATTGACTAGAACATTTTATGGAATTTCTTAGCCATGCTTAGAATAATTCGGGTGGGAAGAATTGTTTCACATAAAATGATAAAGTTTTCGAAGGTGTTCTTGACTTTGGTGGGTCAAGAATGATTATGAAATATTTTCAAACAGAATATGAAAACTTGGTTTAGACTTAGGCTAATGGTTAGAGTGGCGGGTGCTTGCTGGTATGCATTGTTGTTTGGTGACACAATGTTGATTGCCGAGCACAAGGGGTATGTGGTTGGTGCCTAAGTCGATTAAGGACCGGTGCATGAAATACTATTACAAAGTCACACCGTACTACCACAAGTCCGGTATGGGACGCACTGCTAAGTAATTTGTGAAGTTCCATTTTAGTTTCGCTATAGGCTGAATGTGAGCGTGGCGTAGGCCATGAGAAGTCTCACATGGCACAAGAGGGGCTCCAACATGTGGATTCATGTTGTGGTGAAACCTTAGTGGCGGCGTAGCTAATTTGGTAATGGAACATTGGAACAGCTTTATCATGATCTCTCGCCGCACACCTAAGGAAGTGTGTTAATCCGGTGGCAAAACGGGGGACATGTCTTGTGGGTAAAGTTGTACACCTCTGCAGAGTAACAAACTATCCTGGATAGCCGTGTCCACGGTCAAGGACATGCTTAGTATGGTTTTTCACGGATTAGACTTTGGTTTTAATAAAATTTGGTTTATGGAAATTTGTGAAACTTTTGGAAAGATGGTCCGGGTGGGATACCCGTGGTTAGGTTAGTGTTAGGTTGTTGCCTGCACTAACGTTATTATTTTGTTAATTCTGGATTTTATATACTGTATCAAATTCAGCTTTTGCACTTACGTTATTGTATTTAATTCAATAATGCTGTTTATGCAAATGAACCACATTATGCCTTCCTTTGTAACCCCTTATGCATGCATCAAATCTGTTATATTTCCTGGTGTAACTTGTGGAGTACTTTATGTGCTCACCTTGCTATAAACAATGTTGCCAGAGGACGATGACGTCAACTATGTTGAGGATTGCGACGAATAGGCCACGTCTTACAGTCAATTCGCCTTGTGGGAAGGCAGGATGGGCTGCTCCTTTCATTTATCTTCCGCTGTTTATTTCATGTTTGGCCATGAAGCCACCGTATTATAAACTTGGCCATAAGGCCCGTACTTTTGCTTTATAATAAAGTTTGGTTATCATGCATGATATGTATCACTGTTCAATCTGTGTGCACTAGCTTTTCCTGGGATAGTGCGATTAACACAGAGGGATGTGGAGTTGTTGCTCCGGGTCCCGACAACTATCTCTGTGGTGCTAACGGAAGGCTGTGAAACGGTAAAACTATCCACACAAGTAGGACTGGTGCTCATAATCGCCTCAATCTCATCCTGAATCGCCATCGCACGATCACCACCAGGAGGTACAGTCATCAGTTCCTTGCACAATGCATCAAGTCTGGCAGCCTGATCTTCATGTGAAAGAGGTGGCTTATGGGACTGCTCTAAGGACTCAGACACAGGAACTGTAAGCTGGCTCGGTGAAGGAATAGGTGAACTGCAGGCAGGAGGTGTCAGATCCAATGCGAAGCCACTACTCATTCTACTCTCGAGATCTCCTATCATCCTAGACACCCTCTCCTCAAATCTAGACAACTCATCGAACTCAGGAGTAGGAGTCTGATGTTGAGGTACAGGATAGTGCTGGTGTGACAAATGAGAAATATCCTGATCTCCAAATCTAAAACCCTGCAATGGTATACTAGAAGAAAATGATGAGATATCAGGGTTGTTGTTCCCATATGACAGACTTGAGTGCTCAGGCCATCCAGGGTGATAAGTGTCAGGGTATGGCCCGCTCGGCTGAGCAAAGCTCATCCCATAACACTCTGGAGTGGACAAATAACCACGCTGGCAGTCAGCGGGTGAATGGCCCTGAAAACCACAAGTCTGGCATATAGGAACAACTGGAGAGCGAGCGCCTGAAAAAGAACTATACTGATCATGCCCGTTCTCTAACACAATACCTCGCTCTAAAGCATAGCGTTCTAACTGAAGAGACAATAGATTTACCTGTTCTTGAAGAGTATCGTAAGTGCTAGGGGTGCTCATAAAACCATGATAATCAGAATAGTAAGCCATAGCCTCAATAAGTACCAATATCAATCAACCTGCGAGAATGGATACGAAAATCGCAAAAGAGAGAAGTAACTAGGGAAAGGGTTAGGGATTAGCGATATATCACAAATATGAACAATGACGATATGAAAGACAGGTAAACACAAGCAAAAGAAAACAAAAATGACCTAGTCTATAGCCTAACACTGTCGCACTAAGCTAATCCCCGGCAACGGCGCCAAAATGCTTGATCATGCAAAATAGCACACCCGCAAGTGCACGGGTTGCCACTGAAATAGCGGCAAGTGTCGTGTTCTCCACAGGGACTAGACTGAGGCTATCGGTGCTCGGCTAAAACTAGGTCAATCGAAACAGGGGATAACTAAACCTAAAACGACTACTAAAGCAACCAACGGACGGACTAAACAATCGAAGAGACGACGAGCGAACGCATCAGATTTAATGGACGCCGTGCGACCGAACGAACTACAACAACAACTAACGCACGAACAACACAGACGCACGAACTACAACGACTACGAGAACGAACGACATGACCACCGACCTTCGACCTATCTAACTACCGACCGCGAGAAAGAAAGGGAGAGTCGAGAAGCACTTGGGGAGTCGAGAGAGAACAAGGTAGAAGAAGGACGATAGCTAAATAGACGACGACGGTAGAGCACTAAACACAGAACTACTAACGAACGCACGACTTAACTAACTAACGACCGCGGAAGGGAGAGAAAACAGGGAGGTCGAGAAGCAAGGAGGGGAATTGAGATAGCAAGAGGGAAAGGAGACGGTTGCCGGCTAACTAATTCGTGCAACACAAACACACACATTTACTAACGAACAACAGGACAAGCACAGAACAGACCCTACACAAAACTGATCACAAATAAACAAGCCTACACAAGTACTGAATACAAACTGACCACCACAAATGATAATTAGCACTACTGCACTACTGAAAATACTACTAACTGGACACAAATTTGCACAATTGTCACAGAGCCTATATCACAATGATAAAACAGAGCACAATAACATCACTGATCTCAGGCACACATCACACATCACAGATCACAAGCACAGTTTAACATTCACAGTTCTCATCTCACAATCATAGTGCATACATGATCAACAAAGAAGAAAATAGATTAACAGTAATTGAGAATTAGAAGAAAATCAAGAGGAACTGGAATGGACCGTAGAAGGAGAAGCCGAGGGCAGCAGAGGTGGAGACCGTCGGTGAAGTGAGCCGAGGAAGGAGGTGCCAGTGGCCGGCGTCGGTGGAACGCTTGCCGTCGGTGAAGGGGTCGCAGAAGTCTAGGCAGTCGGCGGTGTAGATGTCGGTGAAGTGGTGGCGGTGACAGAAGAAGTCGGGCTGTCGGCGGCACCATAGAGGAAGCAGTGGAGCGGTCGGAGCTCGTGTCGGTGGAGACGCCGACGGTGAAGGGGGCGCGGTGAGGGAGCGGCAGAAGGAAGTGGAGGTGGTTGGCCGAGCTGAGGAGAATGGGGTGCGATGTAGTGGCGAATCGGAGAAGAGGGAGGCGGAGCAGACGGAGAAGGGAGGCACGATGGAGAGAGGAAGAGCTAAGGGGGCGGCGGCGCTGATGTGGTGGCGCGTGGGTGCTGCGGTGGAGAGGCCGGAGGTGGAGAAGGAGAAGGGGCGGCGCGGTGGAGGAAGCGAGGTGCGCGCCGTAGGGAGAGCAAGAAGGGAGGCGGAGAATGAAGGGTGTAGAGGAGGTGGCCGGTGGGGTAGAAGAAGAAGGGGGAGACTGGGGGAGCGGCGGGCGCACCGGAGAAGAAGGGCGGTCGCCGTGGAGGAAGAGGAGCAGATGAAGGCGGTAGTGGAGAGCCGAGAAGGGGAAGAGAGGCGACGGAAGGGAGGCAAGGGGCGAGGATCTAGAGGGACGGTGGAGAAACGGTGGCGCCGGCGAGATATGGTCTGCTCTCGCGGCCGAGAGTGGAGGAGGAGGAGCGAAGGGCCAAGGGAGAAGAAGATGAAAACCGGCCTCGTGGTTCACGAGGCGGCGGCGGCTTAAGGAAGGAGATGGGGATTTTTGCAACTTTGCGATTTAGTCCTCCAAAGATCTAGGGTTTACAATTTGGTCCTTCCTTCAATTTGGTTACTTTTGTTTTGGCCCCTCCAGAGCTCCGTTTTCAGCGCGGTTTGATCCCATACGTTCATGACGACGCGTACAACTGTACGGAGCAGTCCAGATTTGTCGTTTATGCGCCTAGATCGCGCCGGCCTGTGGAAAAGCACAAAAAGTGTAAAGCAATCCATTTCGAGCAATTAAATATATAAAAATGTGTAAAATGATGATAAATGATCCCAAAATGCGAAAATAAGAGGGTAAAATGGCATGTAAATATATGCAAATATGACGCATGTCACGGCCTAGCTCATTTTGGTACACATTTCAAATCCGTCCAAGTCGGTGTGAGACTTGCCTCATCCACGGGTTCCGACAACGCCATCACCTTCGTAATGGAGAAACCAAGACGCAAAACGAAACCAAGTGCGAACACCTCGAATGGATCACATACGCACCCCAACTTATTTCGGCACCGATTTAGAATCCATTCGAGTCGGTGTGAAAATTTCCTCCACAACGGGTGCAACAGGTACAATAATTCCGTGCGTACAAAATCAAGGCTCGAAATGAATGTGGGTGCCAAATGCACTGAATCGACGTCACGTTCACACTTGCTCGCATCGGCACGATTTTCAGATCCTTCAGAGTTGGCGCAGAACTTTCCCCCACAGCTGTTCCGACAGGCACGATAAGCTTGATTCGAACGAAATCAAGGCACGAAATAAAACTTAGTGCCCAACACACCGAGTGGACGTCATATGCACCCTCGCTGAGTTCAGCACGGATTTAAATCCGTCTGAGTGAACATGAGACTTTCATCCACATCGGGTTCCTACGGAACCGTAACATCTGGGAGCATGAATTCGAGGTATAAAATTAAACTGAGTGCCAAACACCTCGGATGGACTACACACGCACCATAGCTCATTTCAGCGTAGATTTCGGATCTGCCCGAGTCGGTGTGAAACATTCCTCCGCAACGGGTTCCGACGGCATCGTAAACTCCATGCGCACGAAATCGAGTCACGCAATGAAACTGAGCGCAACACCTTGATTGAACTTCATATGCGCCCTGGCTCATTATGACGTGTACTCCGAATCCGTCTGAGTCTGCATGAAACTTTCGTTAGCATCTGGTATCGACGACATTACAAACACACCATGTGGACAAAATCGAGTCACCAATTGAAATTAGGAGCTAAACAACCCAAACGTACTTCATACGCGGCTCATCTCATTTTGGTACACATTTCAAATCTATCCGAGTCGGTGTGAGACTTTCCTCTTCTACCGATTTCGACGGCGCCACAGCCTCCGTGAGAATGAAATCGTGGCACTAAATTCAACTAAGTGCAAAACACCTCGAATGGACAACATCTGCTCCCTAGGCCATTTTGGCATGGACTTGGATTTGATTGGAGTCAGTGTGAAACTTTGCACCAAATCGGGTTCCAACCGATACTATATGCCGCACGCGCACAAAATCGAGGCTCAAAATGAAACTGCATCCAAAATACACCGAATCGACATATGCCATGCCCTTGCTCACATCAACGCTGTGTTCGGATCGGTCTGAGTCGGTGCGAAACATTCCTCCACAACAGGATCCGACGGCATCGTAAACTCCATGCATTTGAAATCATGTCACGAAATGAAACTGAGTACAACACCCCGATTGGACTTCGTATGCATCCTCTGGCACATTACGATACGTATTCCGAATACGTTCGAGTCCGTATGGAAATTTCCACGATGTCAGGTGCCGACGATATTACAAACACCACGCGGACAAAATTGAGTCAACAAATGAAAATGGGAGCAAAACAACTCAAATGGACTTCATATACGGCGTAGCTCATTTTGGTACACATTTCAAATCCGTCCAAGTCGGTGTGAGACTTGCCTCATCCACGGGTTCCGACAACGCCATCACCTTCGTAATGGTGAAACCAAGACACAAAACGAAACCAAGTGCGAACACCTCGAATGGACCACATACGCACCCCAGCTCATTTCGGCACCGATTTAGAATCCATTCGAGTTGGTGCGAAAATTTCTCCACAACGGTGCAACAGTACAATAATTCCGTGCGTACAAAATCAAGGCTCGAAATGAATGTGGGTGCCAAACGCACTGAATCGACGTCCCGTTCACACTTGCTCGCATCGGCACGATTTTCAGATCCATCAGAGTCGGCGCAGAACTTTCCACTACAGCTCTTCCGACAGGCACGATAAGCTCGATTCATACGAAATCAAGGCACGAAATAAAACTTAGTGCCCAACACACCGAGTGGACGTCATATGCACCCTCGCTGAGTTCAGCACGGATTTAAATCCGTCTGAGTCAACGTGAGGCTTTCATCCACATCGTGTTCCTACGGAACCGTAACATCTAGGAGCATGAAATCGAGGTATAAAATTAAGCTGGGTGCCAAACTCCTCGGATGGACTACACACGCACCATAGCTCGTTTCAGCTTAGATTTTGGATCTGCCCGAGCCGGTGTGAAACATTCCTCCGCAACGGGTTCCGACGGCATCGTAAACTCCATGCGCAAGACATCGAGTCACGAATGAAACTAAGTGCAACACCTTGATTGGACCTCATATGCGCCCTGGCTCATTGTGACGTGTACTCCGAATCCGTCTGAGTATGCATGAAACTTTCGTTAGCATCCGGTATCGACGACATTACAAACACACCATGTGGACAAAATCGAGTCACCAATTGAAATTGGGAGCTAAACAACCCAAACGAACTTGATATGCGGCTTATCTCATTTTGGTACACATTTCAAATCTATCCGAGTCGGTGTGAGACTTTCCTCTTCTACCGGTTTCGACGGCACCGTGGCCTCCGTGAGAATGAAATCGTGGCACTAAATGCAACTAAGTGCAAAACACGTCGAATGGACAACATCTGCACCCTAGCTCATTTTGGCATGGATTTGGATTCGATTGGAGTCAGTGTGAAGGTTTGCACCACGTCGGGTTCCAACCGATACTATAAGCTGCACGCGCACAAAATCGAGGCTCAAAATGAAACCGCATCCAAAATAGACCGAATCGACATCCGCCATGCCCTTGCTCACATCAACACCGCTTGGATCGGTCCGAAGTCGCTATAAACATTCCTCCACAACAGTTCTCGACGGCATCGTAAACTCCATGCATGTGAAATCATGTCAAGAAATGAAACCGAGTACAACACCCGATTGGACTTCGTATGCATCCTCCGGCACATTACGATATGTATTCCGAATACGTTCGAGTCCGTATGGAAATTTCCTCGACGTAAGGTGCCGACGATATTACAAACACCACGCGGACAAAATTGAGTCAACAAATGAAAATGGGAGCAAAACAACTCAAATGGACTTCATATACGGTGTAGCTCATTTTGGTGCACATTTCAAATCCGTCCAAGTCGGTGTGAGACTTGCCTCATCCACGGGTTCCGACAACGCCATGACCTTCGTAATGGTGAAACCAAGACACAAAACGAAACCAAGTGCGAACACCTCGAACGGACCACATACGCACCCCAGCTCATTTCGGCACTGATTTAGAATCCATTTGAGTTGGTGCGAAAATTTCCTCCACAACGGGTGCAACAGGTACAATAATTCCGTGCGTACAAAATCAAGGCTCGAAATGAATGTGGGTGCCAAACGCCTCGAATCGACGCCCGCTCACACTTGCTCGCATCGCACGATTTTCAGATCCATCGAGTCGCGCAGAACTTTCCCTACAGCTGTTCCGACAGCACGATAAGCTCGATTCATACGAAATCACGCACGAAATAAAACTTAGTGCCCAACACACCGAGTGGACGCCATATGCACTCGCCGAGTTCAGACGGATTTAAATCCGTCGAGTCAACGTGAGGCTTTCATCCACATCGTGTTCCTACGGAACCGTAACATCTAGGAGCATGAAATCGAGGTATAAAATTAAACTGGGTGCCAAACTCCTCGGATGGACTACACACGCACCATAGCTCGTTTCACTTAGATTTCGATCTGCGAGCCGGTGTGAAACATTCCTCCGCAACGGGTTCGACGGCATCGTAAACTCCATGCGCAAGACATCGAGTCACGAATGAAACTAAGTGCAACACCTTGATTGGACCTCATATGCGCCTGGCTCATTGTGACGTGTACTCGAATCCGTGCAGTCGCATGAAACTTTCGTTAGCATCCGTATCGACGACATTACAAACACACCATGTGGACAAAATCGAGTCACCAATTGAAATTGGGAGCTAAACAACCCAAACGAACTTCATATGCGGCTTATCTCATTTTGGTACACATTTCAAATCTATCCGAGTCGGTGTGAGACTTTCCTCTTCTACGGTTTCGACGGCACCATGGCCTCCGTGAGAATGAAATCGTGGCACTAAATGCAACTAAGTGCAAAACACCTCGAATGGACAACATCTGCACCTAGCTCATTTTGGCATCGATTTGGATTCGATTGAGTCGGTGTGAAAGTTTGCACCACGCCGGGTTCCAACCGATACTATAAGCTGCATGCGCACAAAATCGAGGCTCAAAATGAAATCGCATCCAAAATAGACCGAATCGACATCCGCCATGCCCTTGCTCACATCAACACTTGTCTTCGATCGGTGCGAGTCGGTGCGAAACATTCCTCCACAACAGAGTTCCGACGGCATCGTAAACTCCATGCATGTGAAATCATGTCAAGAAATGAAACTGAGTACAACACTCGATCGACTTCGTATGCATCCTCCGACACATTACGATATGTATTCGAATACGCTCGAGTCCGTATGGAAATTTCTCGACGCCGTCCCGACGATATTACAAACACCACGCGGACAAAATTGAGTCAACAAATGAAAATGGGAGCAAAACAACTCAAATGGACTTCATATCGGCGTAGCTCATTTTGGTGCACATTTCAAATCCGTCCAAGTCGGTGTGAGACTTGCCTCATCCACGGTTCCGACAACGCATGACCTTCGTAATGGTGAAACCAAGACACAAAACGAAACCAAGTGCGAACACCTCGAATGGACCACATACGCACTCCCACTCATTTCGCACCGATTTAGAATCCATTCGAGTTGGTGCGAAAATTTCTCCACAACGGTGCAACAGTACAATAATTCCGTGCGTATAAAATCAAGGCCCGAATGAATGTGGGTGCCAAACGCATCGAATCGACGTCCGCTCACACTTGCTCGCATCGCACGATTTTCGATGCATCGAGTCGGCGCGAACTTTCCCTACAGCTGTTCCGACAGCACGATAAGCTCGATTCATACGAAATCAAGGCACGAAATAAAACTTAGTGCCCAACACACCGAGTGGAAGTCATATGCACCCTCGCTGAGTTCAGCACGGATTTAAATCCGTCTGAGTCAACGTGAGACTTTCATCCACATCGTGTTCCTGCGGAACCGTAACATCTAGGAGCATGAAATCGAGGTATAAAATTAAACTGGGTGCCAAACTCCTCGGATGGACTACACACGCACCATAGCTCGTTTCAGCTTAGATTTCAGATCTGCCCGAGCCGGTGTAAACATTCCTCCGCAACGGGTTCCGACGGCATCGTAAACTCCATGCGCAAGACATCGAGTCACGAATGAAACTAAGTGCAACACCTTGATTGGACCTCATATGCGCCCTGGCTCATTGTGACGTGTACTCCGAATCCGTCTGAGTATGCATGAAACATTCGTTAGCATCCGGTATCGACGACATTACAAACACACCATGTGGACAAAATCGAGTCACCAATTGAAATTGGGAGCTAAACAACCCAAACGAACTTGATATGCGGCTTATCTCATTTTGGTACACATTTCAAATCTATCCGAGTCGGTGTGAGACTTTCCTCTTCTACCGGTTTCGACGGCACCATGGCCTCCGTGAGAATGAAATCGTGGCACTAAATGCAACTAAGTGCAAAACACGTCGAATGGACAACATCTGCACCCTAGCTCATTTTGGCATGGATTTGGATTCGATTGAGTCGTGTGAAAGTTTGCACCACGCCGGGTTCCAACCGATACTATAAGCTGCACGCGCACAAAATCGAGGCTCAAAATGAAATCGCATCCAAAATAGACCGAATCGACATCCGCCATGCCCTTGCTCACATCAACACCGTCTTCGATCGGTCCGAGTCGGTGCGAAACATCCTCCACAATAGGTTCCGACGGCATCCTAAACTCCATGCATGTGAAATCATGTCAAGAAACGAAACTGAGTACAACACCCCGATTGGACTTCGTATGCATCCTCCGGCACATTACGATATGTATTCCGAATCGCTCGAGTCCGTATGGAAATTTCCTCGACGTCAAAGCCGACGATATTACAAACACCACGCGACAAAATTGAGCCAACAAATGAAAATGGGAGCAAAACAACTCAAATGGACTTCATATACGGCGTAGCTCATTTTGGTGCACATTTCAAATCCGTCCAAGTCGGTGTGAGACTTGCCTCATCCACGGGTTCCGACAACGCCATGACCTTCGTAATGGTGGAACCAAGACACAAAACGAAACCAAGTGCGAACACCTCGAATGGACCACATACGCACCCAGCTCATTTCGGCACCGATTTAGAATCCACTGGAGTTGGTGCGAAAATTTCCTCCACAATCGGTGCAACAGTACAATAATTCCGCGCGCATAAAATCAAGGCTCGAAATGAATGTGGGTGCCAAACGCACCGAATCGACGTCCCGTTCACACTTGCTCGCATCGGCACGATTTTCAGATCCATCAGAGTCGGCGCAGAACTTTCCCCTACAGCTGTCCCGACAGGCACGATAAGCTCGATTCATACGAAATCAAGGCACGAAATAAAACTTAGTGCCCAACACACCGAGTGGACGTCATATGCACCCTCCGAGTTCAGACGGATTTAAATCCGTCTGAGTCAACGTGAGACTTTCATCCACATCGTGTTCCTACGGAACCGTAATATCTAGGAGCATGAAATCGAGGTATAAAATTAAACTGGGTGCCAAACTCCTCGGATGGACTACACACGCACCATAGCTCGTTTCAGCTTAGATTTCGGATCTGCCCGAGCCGGTGTGAAACATTCCTCCGCAACGGGTTCCGACGGCACCGTAAACTCCATGCGCAAGACATCGAGTCACGAATGAAACTAAGTGCAACACCTTGATTTGACCTCATATGTGCCCTGGCTCATTGTGACGTGTACTCCGAATCCGTCTGAGTCTGCATGAAACTTTCGTTAGCATCCGGTATCGACGACATTACAAACACACCATGTGGACAAAATCGAGTCACCAATTGAAATTGGAAGCTAGACAACCCAAACGAACTTGATATGCGGCTTATCTCATTTTGCTACACATTTCAAATCTATCCGAGTCGGTGTGAGACTTTCCTCTTCTACCGGTTTCGACGGCACCATGGCCTCCGTGAGAATGAAATCGTGGCACTAGATGCAACTAAGTGCAAAACACCTCGAATGGACAACATCTGCACCCTAGCTCATTTTGGCATGGATTTGGATTCGATCGGAGTCAGGTTGAAAGTTTGCACCACGTCGGGTTCCAACCGATACTATAAGCTGCACGCGCACAAAATCGAGGCTCAAAATGAAACTGCATCCAAAATAGACCGAATCGACATCCGCCATGCCCTTGCTCACATCAACACGCCTTGGATCGGTGCGAGTCGGTGCGAAACATTCCTCCACAACAGTTCCGACGGCATCGTAAACTCCATGCATGTGAAATCATGTCAAGAAATGAAACCGGGTACAACACTCGATTGGACATCGTATGCATCCTCCGCACATTACGATATGTATTCCGAATACGCTCGAGTCCGTATGGAAATTTCCTCGACGCCAAAATGACGATATTACAAACACCACGCGACAAAATTGAGTCAACAAATGAAAATGGGAGCAAAACAACTCAAATCAACTTCATATACGGCGTAGCTCATTTTGGTGCACATTTCAAATCCGCCCAAGTCGGTGTGAGACTTGCCTCATCCACGGGTTCCGACAACGCCATGACCTTCGTAATGGTGGAACCAAGACACAAAACGAAACCAAGTGCGAACACTCGAATGGACCACATACGCACTCCACTCATTTCGCACCGATTTAGAATCCACCGAGTTGGTGCGAAAATTTCCTCCACAATCGTGCAACAGGTACAATAATTCCGTGCGCATAAAATCAAGGCTCGAAATGAATGTGGGTGCCAAACGCGACCAATCGACGCCCGCTCACACTTGCTCGCATCGGCACGATTTTCGATCCATCGAGTCGGCGCAGAACTTTCCCTACAGCTGTCCCGACAGCACGATAAGCTCGATTCATACGAAATCAAGGCACGAAATAAAACTTAGTGCCCAACACACCGAGTGGACGCCATATGCACCGCTGAGTTCAGCACGGATTTAAATCCGTCGAGTCAACGTGAGACTTTCATCCACATCGTGTTCCTACGAACCGTAATATCTAGGAGCATGAAATCGAGGTATAAAATTAAACCGGGTGCCAAACTCCTCGGATGGACTACACACGCACCATAGCTCGTTTCACTTAGATTTCGGATCTGCCGAGCCGGTGTGAAACATTCCTCCGCAACGGTTCCGACGGCACCGTAAACTCCATGCGCAAGACATCGAGTCACGAATGAAACTAAGTGCAACACCTTGATTTGACCTCATATGTGCCCTGCTCATTGTGACGTGTACTCGAATCCGTGCGAGTCCGCATGAAACTTTCGTTAGCATCCGGTATCGACGACATTACAAACACACCATGTGGACAAAATCGAGTCACCAATTGAAATTGGAAGCTAGACAACCCAAACGAACTTGATATGCGGCTTATCTCATTTTGCTACACATTTCAAATCTATCCGAGTCGGTGTGAGACTTTCCTCTTCTACCGGTTTCGACGGCACCATGGCCTCCGTGAGAATGAAATCGTGGCACTAGATGCAACTAAGTGCAAAACACCTCGAATGGACAACATCTGCACCCTAGCTCATTTTGGCATGGATTTGGATTCGATCGGAGTCAGGTTGAAAGTTTGCACCACGTCGGGTTCCAACCGATACTATAAGCTGCACGCGCACAAAATCGAGGCTCAAAATGAAACTGCATCCAAAATAGACCGAATCGACATCTGCCATGCCCTTGCTCACATCAACACGCTCTTGGATCGGTGAGTCGGTGCGAAACATTCCTCCACAACAGTTCCGACGGCATCGTAAACTCCATGCATGTGAAATCATGTCAAGAAATGAAACCGGTACAACACTCGATTGGACATCGATGCATCCTCCCAAGACATTACGATATGTATTCCGAATACGTTCGAGTCCGTATGGAAATTTCCTCGACGTCAGGTGCTGACGATATTACAAACACCACGCGGACAAAATTGAGTCAACAAATGAAAATGGGAGCAAAACAACTCAAATCAACTTCATATACGGCGTAGCTCATTTTGGTGCACATTTCAAATCCGTCCAAGTCGGTGTGAGACTTGCCTCATCCACGGGTTCCGACAACGCCATGACCTTCGTAATGGTGGAACCAAGACACAAAACGAAACCAAGTGCGAACACCTCGAATGGACCACATACGCACCCAGCTCATTTCGGCACCGATTTAGAATCCACTGGAGTTGGTGCGAAAATTTCCTCCACAACTGGTGCAACAGGTACAATAATTCCGTGCGTACAAAATCAAGGCTCGAAATGAATGTGGGTGCCAAACGCACCGAATCGACGTCCCGTTCACACTTGCTCGCATCGGCACGATTTTCAGATCCATCAGAGTCGGCGCAGAACTTTCCCCTACAGCTGTCCCGACAGGCACGATAAGCTCGATTCATACGAAATCAAGGCACGAAATAAAACTTAGTGCCCAACACACCGAGTGGACGTCATATGCACCCTCGCTGAGTTCAGCACGGATTTAAATCCGTCTGAGTCAACGTGAGACTTTCATCCACATCGTGTTCCTACGGAACCGTAATATCTAGGAGCATGAAATCGAGGTATAAAATTAAACTGGGTGCCAAACTCCTCGGATGGACTACACACGCACCATAGCTCGTTTCAGCTTAGATTTCGGATCTGCCCGAGCCGGTGTGAAACATTCCTCCGCAACGGGTTCCGACGGCACCGTAAACTCCATGCGCAAGACATCGAGTCACGAATGAAACTAAGTGCAACACCTTGATTTGACCTCATATGTGCCCTGGCTCATTGTGACGTGTACTCCGAATCCGTCTGAGTCTGCATGAAACTTTCGTTAGCATCCGGTATCGACGACATTACAAACACACCATGTGGACAAAATCGAGTCACCAATTGAAATTGGAAGCTAGACAACCCAAACGAACTTGATATGCGCTTATCTCATTTTGCTACACATTTCAAATCTATCCAGTCGGTGTGAGACTTTCCTCTTCTATCGGTTTCGACGGCACCATGGCCTCCGTGAGAATGAAATCGTGGCACTAGATGCAACTAAGTGCAAAACACCTCGAATGGACAACATCTGCACCCTAGCTCATTTTGGCATGGATTTGGATTCGATCGGAGTCAGGTTGAAAGTTTGCACCACGTCGGGTTCCAACCGATACTATAAGCTGCACGCGCACAAAATCGAGGCTCAAAATGAAACCGCATCCAAAATAGACCGAATCGACATCCGCCATGCCCTTGCTCACATCAACACGCTCTTGGATCGGTGCGAGTCGGTCGAAACATTCCTCCACAACAGTTCGACGGCATCGTAAACTCCATGCATGTGAAATCATGTCAAGAAATGAAACGGGTACAACACTCGATTGGACTTCGTATGCATCCTCCGGCACATTACGATATGTATTCCGAATACGCTCGAGTCCGTATGGAAATTTCCTCGGCGCCAAAAGCCGACGATATTACAAACACCACGCGACAAAATTGAGTCAACAAATGAAAATGGGAGCAAAACAACTCAAATCAACTTCATATACGGCGTAGCTCATTTTGGTGCACATTTCAAATCCGTCCAAGTCGGTGTGAGACTTGCCTCATCCACGGTTCCGACAACGCCATGACCTTCGTAATGGTGGAACCAAGACACAAAACGAAACCAAGTGCGAACACCTCGAATGGACCACATACGCACTCCGACTCATTTCGCACCGATTTAGAATCCATTCGAGTTGGTGCGAAAATTTCTCCACAACGGTGCAACAGTACAATAATTCCGTGCGTACAAAAATCAAGGCTCGAATGAATGTGGGTGCCAAACGCACCGAATCGACGCCCCGCTCACACTTGCTCGCATCGGCCGCACCGTGTGGCTGGCTGCATCAAACAGAGAGAGATGGTAGTGGAGAGTGATGAAGATAAGTGTAATGGCCTGGGTCCTCCCCATGGCTTACCGCCATATATATATGCACATGAGGAGCGCTTTTACAATAGTGCCCTTACATTGGAGTGCCCCTTTAGGGGTGCTTATGTCATTACACATGGCCTATTCTGGGCCTTGTAATCTCCTGCCAGGCCTGTTGGGTTTAGGTGGGGCCACCCCACGACAGAGCCTCTCATGGTAAAGGGCTTCACAAGGCCGGCCATGTCGCCGAGTCCTTTGGCCCTCCGTCCCGCGCCCGTGAGCTCGCCCTCGACCGGACCCGGCTGTGCCGCGCGGCGAGCGTCTTGTATTGTTGCGGCGCTCGGACTTCCAGCGCCCACGCAGTGCAGCGTGCTTGGCGTGGTGCGGGCGTTGAGGCGTCGTGACCATTAATATGGCGCGACTTCCGGTGGTTGGAGTTCGGTGGTTGGACTTCCGCCGTTGATTCCCCGCTGATTGGGGCATATATATGGCGCTGCTGAGGCGTTGCTCCTGCGTATATTGTGATATAAGCTGCTCCCCTAAAATGGGCCCCTGCCGTGCATCAACATTCCCGGGTGATGCTGAGCGGCTTGGGGAATGTTGATGCACAGAAGAAGGTCTATTTTTCCTGGGAGCTTGATCAGCGCCGGTTATCGACAGCCAGCCGCGCTTCCTGACCCCGCACCGCGCTGTCGTAGGCCACGGCGAGGTCTGCCCTGTCTTTCTTAACAGGCCTACCTACAATGGCTGTTCCTGAGGGAGCCCGTCGGCATTACCTTGTATGTTGATGCACTGTAGGTGGCCTATTAAGGAAAACGAGGCAGATTTCGCAGGACAAGACGCCGCCGTCGTGCCGACGCCTAGTCGGCGACGCGCGCGCTCGTCCGCTATCCTTGAACGGGTGGCGCGGCGGGGCGCCTAGTCGGCGAGAGCGCGCTCCGCCCCTACCTTCGAACGGGTGGCGCTGGCCGGGCGCCAGGCGGCGAGGGGCGCGCGCTCGCTACCCTTCAACGGGTGGCGCGGCCGGCGCCCTCGGCGCAGGCGCGCGAGCTCGCCCCTACCCCTCGAGCGGGTGGCGCGGCCGCGCCTGGTCGGCAGACGCGCGCTCGTCCCTACCCCTCGAACGGGTGGCGGCGGCCGCGGCGCCAGTCGGTAGACGCGCGCGCTCCGTCCGCTACCCTTCGAACGGGTGGCGCGGCCGCGCCTGGTCGGGCAGGTGCGCGCGCTCGCCCCTACCCTTCAACGGGTGGCGCGGCCCGCGCTTGGTCGGCGAGACGCGCGCTCCGTCCCCTACCCTTCGAACGGGTGGCGCTGGCCGGCGCCTGGTCGGCGCCGCGCGCGCTCCGTCCCTACCTTCGAACGGTGGCAGCGGCCGCGCGCCTGGTCGGCGAGACGCGCGCTCCGCCCCTACCTTCCGAACGGGTGGCGCGGCCGGGCGCCTGGTCGAAAATGCAGACGCGCTCCGTCCGCTACCCTTCGAGCGGGTGGCGCGGCCGGGCGCCAGTCGGCACACGTCGGCGCGCTCCGTCCCTACCCTCGAACGGGTGGCAGCGGCCGCGCCTGGTCGGCGAGACGCGTCGCTCGTCCGCTACCTTCGAACGGGTGGCGCGTGGCCGCGCGCTTGTCGGCAGACGCGCGCGCTTCCGCCCGCTACCCTTCAACGGGTGGCGGCGGCCGCGGCGCCCTGTCGGCAGACGCGCGCTCGTCCCTACCCTTGAACGGGTGGCGCTGGCCGGCGCCTGGTCGGCGCGACGCGCGCTCCGCCCCTACCCTTCGAACGGGTGGCGCGGCCGGAGCCTGGTCGGTAGACGCGCGCGCTCCGTCCGCTACCCTTCAACGGGTGGCGCGGCTAGCGCCAGTCGGCACACGCGTGCGCGCTCCGCCCCTACCTTCGAACGGGTGGCGCGGCCGGCGCCTGTCGGCAGACGCGCGGCGCTCCGTCCGCTACCTTCGAACGGGTGGCGCGTAGCCGGCGCCTTGTCGGCGAGACGCGCTTCCGTCCGCTACCTTCAACGGGTGGCGGCGGCCGGCGCCTGGTCGGCAGAGGCGCGCGCTCCGCCCCTACCTTCGAACGGGTGGCGCGGCCGCGCGCTGGTCGGGCGACGCGCGCTCCGTCCGCTACCTTCAACGGGTGGCAGCGGCCGCGCGCTTGTCGGCACACGCGCGCGCTCCGTCCGCTACCCTTGGAACGGGTGGCAGCGTAGCTGGCGCCTAGTCGAAGTAGACGCGCGCGCTCCGCCCCTACCCTTCGAACGGGTGGCGGCGGCCGGCGCCTGGTCGGCGACAGACGCGCTCCCATCCCTACCTTCGAACGGGTGGCGCGGCCGGGCGCCAGTCGGCAGACACGCCGCGCTCCGCCCGCTACCCTTGAACGGGTGGCGGCGCAGCCGCGCCTGGCGGCGTAGACGCGCGCTCCGTCCCCTACCCCGAACGGGTGGCGGCGGCGGCGCCTGGTCGGCGCGAGGCGCGCGCTCGTCCCCTACCCTTCAAGCAGGTGGCGGCCGGCCGCGCCTGGTCGGCGAGCCGCGCGCCGGTCCGCTACCTTCAACGGGTGGCGCGGCCGGCGCGCCTTGTCGGCGCAGACGCGCGCGCTCCGTCCGCTACCCTTCGAACGGGTGGCAGCGTAGCTGGCGCCAGTCGGAGTAGACGCGCGCGCTCCGTCCCTACCCTTCGAACGGGTGGCGCGTGGCCGGCGCCCTGGTCGGCGGCGCGCGCGCGCGACTTGGGCTCTTTGATGCGGCCTTGCGCTATACAGGTTCCTTGAATCAAGCCGGTCCCTGGCCTGACTGGGTTAGGTTCCCGTACCGTGCGACCTAACACGCCCGGGGCACGCGGCATCCTACGACTGTTGGGCGGCGGGATGTGGACGGGTGCGTGTTTGCAGCCGCTCGCGTCTTCCCTAGGCAAGGGGGACACGGGGCGTGCAGCGAGTGGCGCCTGTGAGGCGTTGCGCTGTATGGGTGCTTGTACGACTGCGGTCGCGCCTCGTGCACGGACCTCCGCGACCCTTCACTTTCGATTACGGGGAACCGTGCGGGGCGGGCTTTTACGCCGCTGCGGTTGCATCCTGCACGTGGATCGTTGCGACGCTTCATTAGCGGCGGTACGGGCGAGGCGGCTTTGAAATAGCCCCCCGTAATAGCGTCCCCGCACCTTTGTGCCCTCTTTCCTGTTTGCTCGGCCTTCTCCACCTTCGCGCTAACTTCGCCGTATTAGTCTCGTCGTGGGAAGCGATGGCTTCAGCAGCAGCGCGGCGGCGGTTGGTGGCCCGCCATTCGCCGCGATCCTCACCGTTGGAGGTAAAATACGCGCTCGAAGAGCGACCGCGGCGGCTGACCAGAGAGGTCGGCGGCGGAGGAAGGCACGTTTTCGGCGAGCTAGGCCCTCGCCGTGGCCGAAAGACGATCCAAGGGCTCTTGCGCGCAGGAAGCTGTCCGGCGCCACGACGCACGATTGCCCGCCGATGAGAGACGGAACCGCATCCCGAGAGGTCGAGGCGATCGATTCGTTGCCTTTTCGACGCTGGGCCCGGATCCCAGCGGCGAGCGTGGTGGCGACGCATCGCGACCTTCGGCTGGAGCCGCGCAATCGACTCAAACGCCGTGGCCCGCTCGCGGTGTATAGCTGGGCCTTGCGCTCGGGGGCGTGCTGGCCCAGCGCGTCGCTGTTCGCCTATCTCCACGAGGCGCGATGCCAGCCGAAGGGCCGGAGGGGCGGGACGCTGTCGAGCTTTGGCAGCGTCTCTTTTACTCTCCGCTCGTCTTGCAAGAAGCTCTTTCCTGCGAACTCGACTCGCGGGAAGTGGGAGTCCTCCTGGATGAAGCGGTGGTTCTACCACCGTGTGGAGAGCGGGAGCGGCCTCGCGTGTACGGGCCGACCGATCGCGTTCAAGCCTTCGCCCGGCCGAACGCTCGATGATGTGGACAAGCGGAGGGTCAAACGGCTCGTAGGCATGGCCGCCCGCTTCAATATCGCGACCTTGCCAAGAGTATGTGATGTATGGCGTGGCCCGCTTTTACGATCGCATCTTGCCGCCGAGAGGCGTCGAGATGACAATGTTTCGCCGTGGGTTTGCTTGCTACCAGCGCCGCCCGGTCCCCGTAAGCCTTGATTGCGCTCCTCCCTTTGCTGATGCGAAATGCGTTCTATGCTGATGTTGCTCTCCTTTGCTTGTGGGTTCTTTGAGGAGGCGAGCAAGCCGTGTGCGTGTTCTCGGTCCGTACACCGCCGAGAGCACGAGCAGCACAAGTCTGCATTGCCGCCAAGGCGGGTCAGGCGACTAAACCGCGTGTGCGAGGTCACAGGCCTTGCCGCCGGGACGTGTCGCCCACCGATGGTGGAGCGAAGAAGAAGAAGGCCTCGCCTCGGAAGAGGGCCGCAGCAGGCACCCGCGCTGCTGCTAGTGTTTCCGAGGACGCGCCGGACGCGGAGTCAGACCCTGCGAGGTACGCCGATTCGGGCTTGGGTGGCGCAGGCGCCAAAGGTGAGGTGTCTTCGGCAGGCGTCCCGGACGGTGGGTTTGCCGCGGGCGGCCGGAGGGGGGAAGCCTCACCACCCGCCGGAGTCACCGAGGCGGATCCCGTGCGGACCAGCGATGCCGAGGTGGAGGCCTCAACGGCGGCCGCTGCGGTGCCGGAGGCACCCTCGCGGGCGCCGCGTGGCCGTCTTGCCTTGCCGCGCCGCAGCGGGATCGAGGTGGCCCTTCGACGATCGCTACCATGGGACCTTCGCCCGGGCGTAGCGCCGCGGGTCTTCCCGGCCACGGCCGCGGGCGATGGCGCGCTAGCTGCCCGCCAAACGGCCATGCGTGGCGCCGAGCTCCCGGACACCGCGGGATTTGCCGTGGCCACGGGCATCGGCTCAGGACGCCCTTGTGCGAGCGCCGGGGCCCTCGCGGCATATGCACCTTCCGGCCTCGACGACGCCGCCCACCGCTGGGCAGCCACCGCCTCCCGAACGCGGAGGCTTCCGTCCGCAGCGGAACCATCCCTTCGGCCACCGAAGGTAAGGTGGCTGAGCTTACTCTGGTGTATGATTTTTATGCCTTGGAGTGGTCACCCGCCTTCTTTTTTACAGCGTTGCTCATCCCGGAGGGGGAGCATCCGACGGAACCCGGGGCCTCCGAGCCCGTGAACCCTGCGGACTTCGTGCCGCCTTCGGAGACGCTGAGGGCGTGGCGCGGGATTGTGGATGACGTGGCCAGGAGCGTCGACCCGCAAGTGCTGCAGGCCTACGGCGTGAGGCGCCTCGAGGACGCTTTCGAGGTGTCTGGGGTGAGGGTAAGTACTCATGCGACCACGCCTGAGTCTAGCTGAGTTTGCTAAGTCTTGTCCCTTCTGCAGACACTCGTGCTGGGGCAGGCCCTGCAAGCGGCCTATGCTCGTAGCCAAAAAGCGCTCGAGGATAGGCTGCTTGCCACCGAGGGGGAGCTGCGCGAAGCCTTTGACGCCCGCTCTGCCCAGGACGCCCGCATCCATCAGCTGGAAGTGGAATGCGCCGAAGCGAGGGCGCACGCCGACGGGCTTGTTGCGTCGGCGCAGGAATTAGCCGCAGCAGCTGTCGATGAAAAGTTCGCGGCGGAGCGGGACGGGCTTCTGGAGCAGGTCGGCGCGCTAGAGAAGGAGAAAGGCGAACTTGCCTTGGCTCTAGCGGAGCGCAACCGGACGCTGGGCGACGCCTCGGTGGTTGCCTGGGACGCCATCCAAGCGCTGGAGAGCCATCTTCAAGGGCTGGTGGCGGAGGTGCCGGGACGCGCCTTCCGGAGGAGTTGTCTCGGCGCTCCGCTGATCGGGGATGCCGCCAACGCCGCGCGCGACGGCGGCGTCGCCGGCACCCACTGCGCGCACACTTCGCTGCTTGGTGTGCGCGCTCCTCCAAAGACCGCGGCTGTACGCATGTCGCCGGGCTGAATGACCCCACCGAGATGACTGGCGGGGCGGGTGATGTCCGGCGCCGTCCGCTCCGCTTCGCCGTGCCCTTGGGCCCTTCTGCGACCGGATCCGGGGTCCCGCCGGGCGGAAGCTGTCTGGATCGAGCCCGGAAGTCGCCACGGGGCGGGAGCCTCGCCACTTTCGGGCGGGTCCTCGACGCGATGATGGCGGCGCTGGCCCTCCGGCGCCGGAACTCGCAGTCCGATGCGCGCGCCTAGGTGTAGGCATGCATTGTACATCCCTTGTTTTTGTTAATAAAGCGCCTACGCTTCTGCATGCATGCTGATTTTCACCTATATCCCGCAGCTTCCTTGCTGGGGCGGCCAGCGGCCGACCTTTCAACCCGACGACGCCTTCAACGCGGGCGAAGGGCAAGATTCGCCGACTTTTGGGCGAACTGCCTTCCTCGAGCGAGTGCCGCTTTGGCGCGCATGACGAACCCGCGGGTAGCGGCTTAAAGCGCGGGTTGTTGGCGACCTTTGTATATGTGACTCTTCCGTAGCGTGCCTCCCGGCACTTTAAGTTGTGTCTTGTGTCGCGATGCGCCCGTTGGCGGCAATGTGCGCGCCAGGGTTCCGTAGAACGGACAGTCTGCAGACCGACGTGTGCGGAGGCGAACCTCCGCGGTTTGCCTTGCTTTATAGTCCGGAGACTCGCGCGTGCGGAGGTAGGCCTCGACGCTACGTCTTATTTAGAGTCTGTAGACTATTGCGTGCGGAGCTAGGCTCGACGCTACGTCTTCCTTATAGTCCGGAGACTCGCGCGTGCGGAGGGAGGCCTCGACGCTACATCTTATTTAGAGTCCGTGGACTATTGCGTGCGGAGCTATGCTCGACGCCACGCCTTCTTTATAGTCCGAGACTGCGCAGCGTGCGACTCGCCGACGCCACGCCTTATTTAGAGTCCGTGGACTGTTGCGTGCGGAGCTGGGCTCGACGCCACGCCTTCTTTATAGTCCGAGACTCGCGCGTGCGAGCTACGCCGACGCCACGCCTTATTTAGAGTTCGTGGACTATTGCGTGCGGAGCTAGGCTCGACGCTACGTCTTCTTTATAGTCCGGAGACTCGCGCGTGCGGAGCTACGCTCGACGCTACGTATTATTTAGAGTCCGTGGACTATTGCGTGCGGAGCTAGGCTCGACGCTACGTCTTCTTTATAGTCCGGAGACTTGTGCGTGCGGAGCTAGGCTCGACGCTACGTCTTATTTAGAGTCCGTAGACTATTGCGTGCGGAGCTAGGCTCGACGCTACGTCTTCTTTATAGTCCGGAGACTCGCGCGCGCGAGGGCGTCCCCCCGGTGCGTATTTTGTTTATACTCAGTCCCATCACCTTGGCGACGGCGAGTGCACACGCGAACGTGCGTCTTTGGTTTATACTCAGTCCCGCCCACCCTGGCAACGGCGAGTGCACACGCGAACGTGCGTCTTTGGTTTATACTCAGTCCCGCCCACCCTGGCAACGGCGAGTGCACACGCAAACGTGCGTCTTTGGTTTATACTCAGTCCCGCCCACCCTGGCAACGGCGAGTGCACACGCGAACGTGCGTCTTTGGTTTATACTCAGTCCCGCCCTCCCTGGCGACGGCGAGTGCACACGCGAACGTGCGTCTTTGGTTTATACTGCGGGGGCGCGCGCGCTGGCCAAGCCGGCGCGCGCCCTCACCGCGTGCTCGTATGTGACGAAGAAGAATTAACGGCAAACGGCGACCTTCATTATATCCCCGTTTGCGCGGGCGAGCGACTACAAGGGGTGAATATACTGACCGTTTACCCTTGACGCTGCCGCAGCCTCTAGTCGCTGGACGTCTGCAGGGCCCGCGCAGGCGCCTATGGATGACCCCCCGGACCTCCGCGCTGTGACGTCGGCTCTAAGGGCGTCGCTGGGCCTCGCGGCGCGGGCCTCTGGTGCCTGGCTCGATGCGCCGAGCCATATCCTGGTCGCCTCGGACGGTGATGATGGTCCTGGGGCCCAGGATTTTCATGCACAGATAGCCATGATGTGGTACCGCGCCGAAGGAGTTGAGGATTGGGCGCCCCAGAATGGCATTGTAGGGATACGGGAGGTCGACCACGTCGAAGGTGGCCTCTTCGGTCCGCATATTGTCATTTCAACCGAAGGAGACTTGAAGGCCGATCTGGCCCAGCGCCCGCAGGGGCTGTCCTCCGAAGCCCTGCAGTGGGATTCCCGAGGGCCCTAGGCGGCTTCGAGGAATCCTCATCTGGTCGAAGGCCGCCGCAAACAATACGTTCGCGGAACTACCCCCGTCCACCAATGCGCGCCCCACGTCGCACCCCGCGATGGTGACCCGATGACCGGGGGTCTCGATGAGGAAGTCCACACCTTGGGCGTCATCAGGTGTGAATGTAACCTCGTGCCGCGCCCATTCCGGCGGTGCTTGCGCTGGATATGCCACCACGTGATGTAGTCTTCGCGCGTAGGCCTTCTGCTGCCGCGCCGAGGCGAATTCCAGCGCAGAGCCGCCGGATATGACATTAATGACCCTGCGGTAGGTTGCGTCCGGGTCCGCAACGATAGGAGGCCTTCCCAGGCTGCCGCCGTGAGCTTGATCCGCAAGGTGCCTTCTTGGGGTTGCATTCCCTCGCGCTCAGCACTGCATCCCCGCGCTGCACTGCATGGGGCCTCGTATGGGAATGGACGTGGGCCACCGCAGCGGGCGCGCCCGGGTTCTGTCGGCCCGGCGACTGCCGCGGGCGCCGCGATGGAGGTGCAGTTACGGGTATCATGATTGCCGTGGCCGTGGACTAAGCACCACAGCCCCTGATGCTGGTCGTCATAGTCTCCACGACCCTTATCGTCGCGACCCCTGCCACGGCCGCGGCGCCCTCGGCCGCCTCGGCCCGCTGGGGCGCCCTCGTCGGATCCGCCTTCGATGTCGAGGACGTACCGGTTCCGCCTCGACCTTTGTTGGCCGCGCTTGGGCTGATCCAACGACTCCTTATGCGGGTTGTCCCTGCGGTCGGGCGCGTCCCTGGACGACTCCTTCTTACACTTTCCTTTCGAAGAGCCGCCCTTCGGTGGATCTTCGGTTTTTGCCGAGGCTCCGGCCTGGTTAGTGTCGGAGTCGTCACCTTGCCTTCGACGCGCGTCTTCTTCCGCCCTGGCGTATTCTTCCATCTTGTCGAAGAGCTTCGCCACCGTCTTGATTGGCTTCCGCGCATTGTATTCGGCCATCGGGCCCGGACGAAGGCCCTGTATGGCTGCATTGACGATGGTGGTCTCGTTGACGTCCTTCACTTGACATCGAATCTTGGCGAAGCGTTTGAAGTAATCCCGGAGTTTCTCCGAGGGTTTTTGCTTCACGGCGAAGAGTTGGTCCGCCGACCGGCCGACGTAGTTTCCGGAAGTTGTTGTGGAGGCGGACGCGAGCTGCTCCCACGCGTAGATGGAGCCCGCTCTATGGTAAAACCAAGAGAGCGCCACTCCTTGTAGCGCAAGAGGGAGTCCTTTGCCTTCGTGGTGTCGTCTCACGCCGCGCCCGATCGCGGTTTCGATATCGCGCACGAACTCACGGTGTCATGTCGCTTTATACGAGTCGATGGCGCTAGGGAACTTGAAGTCTTGGGCCATGGCGCCATCGCAGCCCCCGCCGAGCGGGGACTCGGATCCACGCGCGCAGCGCACGCGGGCGTGTGGGCTTTCGCGATCGTCCGCCCTCTCCGCGCGGGCTTGGGCGCGATTGCCGGTGCGGCCGGTGACTCGAGCCTCTTGTATATCTCGACGGCTCCACGAAGGTCCCCAGCTCCGCCGAACGCGCGTTGAGCCGCCCAGGCACTTTCCACCGCCGGTGCAGCCGGGGTCGCTGATACTCCCAGCGGGCGGACCGGCGCGGGGACGACCGCGTCGCGAGGTCCCGAGCTGCCGATCGCCCCATCGTGGCTACTTCGGACCACCCGGTCCGCGGCACCGCGAGGTTGCCGCGGGCGGCGAGGTCGGCGGCCGTTGCGTCGGCGGGTCGGTTGTCGCCGCACCGCGTCGGCGTCTTCGACCGCGAGTCGGCGCGGGGCCCGTCCCGCGACGCCGTAGCTGGCGGTCGTCGCGCTGCCGGTGCCGGGGCGATCGTCGCGGCCGGTGACGAGGTTGGTCGTCGCCGCGAACGCCGGCTTCCGGCCACCACGCTGCGTCGGCGCCGCGCCGCCGCTGCGATGCCGGCCACGTGCTCATACGGTGCTCCGGGCCGAGCACCTTCTTTCCCTTCGCCGCCGCTGAAGAAGCTTTTTCCGGTGCCATCTTTTTCCTTCGTCTTGAGCTTGTCTCCGTCCTCCCCATGGACGGCGCCAATCTGTTGTGGCTACGCACCAAGCAGAGAGAGATGGTAGTGGAGAGTGATGAAGATAAGTGTAATGGCTAGGGTCCTCCCCATGGCTTACCGCCATATATATATGCACATGAGGAGCGCTTTTACAATAGTGCCCTTACATTGGAGTGCCCCTTTAGGGGTGCTTATGTCATTACACATGGCCTATTTTGGGCCTTGTAATCTCTGCCGAACTGCTTGCTGGTTTAGGTGGGGCCACCCCTACGGCGAGCACGATTTTCGATCAATCGAGTCGGCGCAGAACTTTCCCTACAGCTGTTCCGGCAGCACGATAAGCTCGATTCATACGAAATCAAGGCACGAAATAAAACTTAGTGCCCAACACACCGAGTGGGCGCCATATGCACCTCGCTGAGTTCAAAGACGGATTTAAATCCGTCTCGAGTCAACGTGAGACTTTCATCCACATCGTGTTCCTACGAACCGTAACATCTAGGAGCATGAAATCGAGGTATAAAATTAAACGGGTGCCAAACTCCTCGGATGGACTACACACGCACCATAGCTCGTTTCACTTAGATTTCGATCCGCCGAGCCGGTGTGAAACATTCCTCCGCAACGGGTTCCGACGGCATCGTAAACTCCATGCGCAAGACATCGAGTCACGAATGAAACTAAGTGCAACACCTTGATTGGACCTCATATGCGCCCTGGCTCATTGTGACGTGTACTCCGAATCCGTCTGAGTCTGCATGAAACTTTCGTTAGCATCCGGTATCGACGACATTACAAACACACCATGTGGACAAAATCGAGTCACCAATTGAAATTGGGAGCTAAACAACCCAAACGTACTTCATATGCGGCATATCTCATTTTGGTACACATTTCAAATCTATCCGAGTCGGTGTGAGACTTTCCTCTTCTACCGGTTTCGACGGCACCATGGCACTAAATGCAACTATGTGCAAAACACCTCGAATGGACAACATCTGCACCCTAGCTCATTTTGGCATGGATTTGGATTCGATTGGAGTCCGTGTGAAAGTTTGCACCACGTCGGGTTCCAACCGATACTATAAGCTGCACGCGCACAAAATCGAGGCTCAAATGAAATCGCATCCAAAATAGACCGAATCGACATCCGCCGTGCCCTTGCTCACATCAACACCGTCTTCGGATCGGTCCGAGTCGGCGCGAAACATTCCTCCACAACAGTTCCGACGGCATCGTAAACTCCATGCATGTGAAATCATGTCAAGAAATGAAACCGAGTACAACACCCGATTGGACTTCGTATGCATCCTCCGCACATTACGATATGTATTCGAATACGTTCGAGTCCGTATGGAAATTTCCTCGGCGTCAGTGCCGACGATATTACAAACGCCACGCGACAAAATTGAGTCAACAAATGAAAATGGGAGCAAATCAACTCCAATGGACTTCATATACTGGCGTAGCTCATTTTGGTGCACATTTCAAATCCGTCCAAGTCGGTGTGAGACTTGCCTCATCCACGGTTCGACAACGCCATGACCTTCGTAATGGTGAAACCAAGACACAAAACGAAACCAAGTGCGAACACCTCGAATGGACCACATACGCACTTGACTCATTTCGGCACCGATTTAGAATCCATTCGAGTTGGTGCGAAAATTTCTCCACAACGGTGCAACAGTACAATAATTCCGTGCGTACAAAATCAAGGCTCCAAATGAATGTGGGTGCCAAACGCATGAATCGACGCCACGTTCACACTTGCTCGCGCCGCACGATTTTCAGATCCATCGAGTCGGCGCAGAACTTTCCCTACAGACTGTTCCGACAGGCACGATAAGCTCGATTCATACGAAATCAAGGCACGAAATAAAACTTAGTGCCCAACACACCGAGTGGACGTCATATGCACCCTCGCTGAGTTCAGCACGGATTTAAATCCGTCTGAGTCAACGTGAGACTTTCATCCACATCGTGTTCCTACGGAACCGTAACATCTAGGAGCATGAAATCGAGGTATAAAATTAAACTGGGTGCCAAACTCCTCGGATGGACTACACACGCACCATAGCTCGTTTCAGCTTAGATTTCGGATCTGCCCGAGCCGGTGTGAAACATTCCTCCGCAACGGGTTCCGACGGCATCGTAAACTCCATGCGCAAGACATCGAGTCACGAATGAAACTAAGTGCAACACCTTGATTGGACCTCATATGCGCCCTGGCTCATTGTGACGTGTACTCTGAATCCGTCTGAGTCTGCATGAAACTTTCGTTAGCATCCGGTATCGACGACATTACAAACACACCATGTGGACAAAATCGAGTCACCAATTGAAATTGGGAGCTAAACAACCCAAACGTACTTCATATGCGGCTTATCTCATTTTGGTACACATTTCAAATCTATCCGAGTCGGTGTGAGACTTTCCTCTTCTACCGGTTTCGACGGCACCATGGCCTCCGTGAGAAGGAAATCGTGGCACTAAATGCAACTAAGTGCAAAACACCTCGAATGGACAACGTCTGCACCCTAGCTAATTTTGGCGTGGATTTGGTTTCGATTGGAGCCAGTGTGAAAGTTTGCACCACGTCGGGTTCCAACCGATACTATAAGCTGCACGCGCACAAAATCGAGGCTCAAAATGAAACTGCATCCAAAATAGACCGAATCGACATCTGCCATGCCCTTGCTCACATCAACACTGTCTATGGATCGGTCTGAGTCGGTGCGAAACATTCCTCCACAACAGGTTCCGACGGCATCGTAAACTCCATGCATGTGAAATCATGTCAAGAAATGAAACTGAGTACAACACCCCGATTGGACTTCGTATGCATCCTCCGGCACATTACGATATGTATTCCGAATACGTTCGAGTCCGTATGGAAATTTCCTCGACGTCAGGTGCCGACGATATTACAAACACCACGCGGACAAAATTGAGTCAACAAATGAAAATGGGAGCAAAACAACTCAAATGGACTTCATATACGGCGTAGCTCATTTTGGTGCACATTTCAAATCCGTCCAAGTCGGTGTGAGACTTGCCTCATCCACGGGTTCCGACAACGCCATGACCTTCGTAATGGTGAAACCAAGACACAAAACGAAACCAAGTGCGAACACCTCGAATGGACCACATACGCACCCCAGCTCTGATGAGGACATCACTTCGTCAGATACACACAACACTCCTCCACTTGACATTCAAGGACCAATCACTAGAGCTCGCGCCCGACAATTGAATTTACAGGTGAGCTCGTTCCTAAGTACTTCTTTTTGTTCATTTGAGAATCGATTGCTACCTAATGATTTAATTATGATTAGAAACCATGGAGAGGACCTAGAAGTACTTGGAGAAGGGCTACGAGGCGCACAAGTCCAGCAAGGGTGGTCGAATCATGATGGAGGTCCAACTCAAGCCGACTTCGAATCCAATTCGGAGTCCAGGACCAGGCCGCACTAAAACGGACGCCTAGATCGCATCCGGACTCCGTTTTGGACGTTCCACATATGTATGGAAAGCCGAGAAGACTACCTTTCCAATGGCTCTGGTCCCATGTCAAAATTCCTTCTGAGTCAACGGGAATCGTCGAAACAAGTGGGCGTTCAGAATCTGTCAGGGTGCTGCGCCACTGTGTTTGGGCCGTTCGGCTTTGTATCGTGTTGGTGCCCATTAGGGGCGCGTCCAGGGGTTTTGCACGCCCCTAACTCCTTTATATCTAGCCGCCACCCCCACCATTAGGGTTGGGTTTTGCTTAGATTAATTCTGTCTTTGAACAGTATCGCCGTTCATCGGTTTGTGAGACCCCAACTTTCGAGTGCTAAATCAATACATCTGCAATTCAGTTGTGTTCTTCCTTGTTCTTGCTTGTGTTCTTCGATTCGCAGGTAAGAATTAGCCTTCTTGGCGAGGTCAACCGGCTGCGCACGGTTGATAACCCGAGGAGACGTGGTGCTGTGATTGCGGGGTTCGGAACGTGTCGTTCGGAAGCCGGATCGATTTGTGTCGCGTCTCCACCAAATCGAACATATCCAGAACCTGTTGGAAGATCGGGACCCCGTCCCCATCAAGTGGTAATCAGAGTTTCAGGTGTTCCTTCTGGTTCGCGTTACCCTCCTTTGTTGTTTTCGGTTTCATCCTAGAGTCCATGAAAAAGCCCTACAAAAAAAATTGTAGTCATAGGTTGTTTCCTGTCCTAGATCTCGTTTAGCCTTTGCACAATTTGATTCCAGAGTCCGTAGTGTTCAGTTTGTGTCCTTAGTCGAGTTGTGTTGCTGGTTTAGATCGTGTTTTGTTTCGGGTTATCTTGCTTCCGCTACCTCTCATACAAACCCTAGCCGTCATCCATCGCGTATTCCACCCTCTGTTTTTGTTTTCCCACCCATATCCCGCCCTCTGTTTGAATCTTCCTTCGCATCTCGTGATCACACAGCACCATCCCCCACTTTTCCCCAAGCTTCCGCGCCCAAATTCCACCGATTTCCTCCACTCAATTTCGTTTTCGGCCTCCACAGAAACCATAACTTGGAGGCTCAACTTCAAACGGCCGTAACTTTTGCATACGGACTCGAAATCAGACGATTTTTTTTGAAATTGGGTGAAATTAAATTTTGCATCCGATACTCCCCAACTTTGTCGGGTTCGGTGATTTTATTTTCCCCAAATTCGGCCTGGAAAGTGCAGTACTCGAGCTCCGAAATTGAATCACCGAATTTCCAGCACATTCATTATTTTCTGTAGGCCACACCTTACATCAGATTGAGTTGAAACTTTGTGTGGTTCCTATTTCTGTGCTCTGCTCTGTGAAAAAAATAAAATTAAAAAGACACAAAAAAGAAAAATTTCGGCTTAGTGGAGAAGAGAGAGAAAAGTGCTATCCGTGGCCAAAAAAAAGAAAAAAAAAAGAAAAAAAGAAAAAAAAAGAGAAAAACCGGACAGAGCACAGTTTTAGGTGACAGAGCTTCATTTGTTTTGTGCTTATGCTGAATTAAGTCTCTTAGTGCCTGGCCATCTTTGTTGCTGTCTTTGCCTTACTCCTTGATCATCATATCTTAATCCTGATATAGGACACATTTAGACCAGCAACTAGAACTAGTGCTTTGGACATTTATTCAGCATTACTATCTGTTATTGACTTGTGTTCCACTAACATATTTGGCCTTCCAAGCTCCATATACATACTTAGGACAACACGCTTTGACCCTTGCAATCGCGGGTCACACCCTCTAGGTATCACGAACCACCACCGGTTGTACCACCTCTCGCTTTGCGATGGTAAGAACACTTGTAAGAGCTTGGTAAGCCACTTCCTTTGCGGGTTTCCACTGTCCTTCCTTTCTAGTTGATAGGGATAATCCTTTTGTTTTCTCTGTGTTTCCACTAACCATGGCAGGAGACGAAGGTGACGCGACACCGGTCGATTTCAACGAGTGTGTTAGTCGCGGCCAGCTACAAGCTGCGCTCGACAAACAAAATGCTTCACTCGGCGCGAGAATGGACACCATCGTTGCCGCCATTGCCAAGTTGAACACCACGGAAGGCATTGAGCGGGTGGAGCGGCGGTTGGCTGACCTCACTTGTCGGATGGACACATTGGAGGCACGTCTGCCACCTGTCAATGACGGTCATCGTCGTGATGATGACACAGTGTATGATGCGGATGGCAACATTGATCAGCGGGCGACACAAGATGCACGACTACGTCGGCGTCTTCAGCAAAACCGACATGGTATGGGAGGTAATAACCAGAACCGTCATGGTAACGACGACCCTTTTGCTAAAGTCAAGTTTACCATTCCATCTTTTGTTGGTCTTTACGATGCTGATATATATCTTGATTGGGAGATGACGGTAGAGCAGAATTTAATTCTCACTTGGTTCCTGAACAACATAGAGTTAGACAAGCTACTAGTGAGTTTAAGGACTTTGCTATTATCTGGTGGAATGAACTAAGTAACATGCGCTTACAACCTGATACATGGGAGCGGTTAAAAGAAGATATGTGTATCCTCCCACATATAAACTTGATTTGAGAAAAAAATTGCAGCGCTTAGAACAAGGTGATCGTTCTGTTCAGGACTATTATGCTGAGCTTCAAAAGGGTATGATGCGTTGTGGGGTTGTTGAGGACACGGATGATAAGATTTGTCATTTCTACAGGGGGTTACGGCGTGAAATTCAGGACATTGTTGATTATAAAGAATTTACTCATCACAACCGCTTGTTCCAGCTTGCTATGCTTGCAGAAAAAGAATTGCGGGACGCAAGGAATCAACGAAGGCAAGCACCGGACGACCCTTCTACACGCCGCGCACGACTACATCGACGGGGCGCCCAAGTCTTCTTGAGTTTCGTTCTCCTCCACCACCTGTGAACAAGATTGCAGCAGCGCCACCGGCCACCTTCCACGTCACGCTTTGCGGATGCTTCAAAAATTCCTTGCGTTCCAGCCAAGAGTTCTTCTTCCGTGGCTTCAACGGGCCGCTCCTCCGACATTCGGTGCCACGCTGCCATGGGCTTGGTCATGTGCGTAAGAATTGCCTAGCCAGCGGGCATACATCGCCACGTAAGATGGAGGCTACATCAGCACTTCGGATGTTGAGGAGGATGATGATGTTGCTGCTGCCTCGGACGAAAATGGCGGTGGTGATGACGACCTGGTCCTTGGTGGGGCGTCCACAGCGACGCTACGGAGCATCATTGTGCAGCGAGTCCTCAGCACACAGGTACAACAGCCCGATAAGCTTCAACGCCATAATTTGTTTCAGACTTTCTTCGCAATCAACAACCGGCGCGCACGTGTCATCATTGATGGAGGAAGCTGCAACAACTTGGTGAGTTCTGATTTTGTCAAGCAGCTTGGCTTGACCACGCGACCGCATCCACATCCATACCATATTCAGTGGTTAAATGATTCTGGAAAAGCTAAGGTAACGCAAACATGTCGAGTCCATTTTTCCATTGGTGGTTATGTTGATTGTGATGTGGTTCCCATGCAAGCATGCTCTCTTTTATTGGGTCGACCTTGGGAATTTGATAATGATGCTTTACACCATGGTAGTAGTAACAAATACACTTTTATGCATAAGGGAAAGAAAGTTACTTTACTGCCTTTGACCCCAACTAAGATTATAGAGGCCGATAGGGCGAGAGCTGCTGCTGCTAATGATAAAAAGGAACATGATAAATCTAAAAAAAAACACCAAGTAATTCATTTGAAAAATTCTGTTATGCTTGCCACAAAATCAGACCTTGCTGAAATTGATGATGTTAATGATATATGCTATGTTTTTGTGTGCAAAGATGCTTTATTTTCTCTTGATAATATGCCTTGCACTTTGCCTGCTCCTGTCACTAACCTTTTGCAGGAGTTTAGAGATGTTTTTCCTGATGAGCTTCCTCCAGGACTTCCACCCCTTCGAGGGATTGAGCACCAGATTGACTTGATTCTGGAGCGAGCTTGCCAAACCGTCGCGCGCGACAGGGACCAATCTGAAGAGACTAAGGAGATTCAGCGACAAGTCCAAGACCTTTTGGACCGTGGGTACGTACGTGAGAGCCTTAGTCCTTGTGTTGTTCCTGTTCTTTTGGTTCCCAAAAAAGATGGTTCTTGGCGTATGTGTGTAGATTGTAGAGCCATTAATAACATTACTATAAGGTATCGTCATCCTATTCCTAGGCTAGACGACATGCTTGATGAGTTGTGTGGTGCTATAATTTTCACAAAGATTGACTTGCGTAGTGGATACCACCAAATAAGAATGAAACTTGGCGATGAATGGAAAACTGCTTTTAAAACTAAGTTCGGCTTGTATGAGTGGTTAGTCATGCCTTTTGGTTTAACTAATGCACCTAGCACTTTCATGAGATTAATGAACGAGGTTTTACGTCCTTTCATTGGCAAATTTGTGGTCGTTTACTTTGATGATATCTTGATTTATAGCAAGTCCATGGATGAACATTTGAATCACTTATGTGCTGTTTTTAATGCTTTGAAAGATGCACGTTTGTTTGGTAACTTTGAGAAGTGCACCTTTTGCACGGATCGAGTCTCTTTTCTTGGCTATGTTGTGACTCCACAGGGCATTGAGGTTGATAAAGCCAAGGTGGAAGCGATATGGAGTTGGCCCACGCCCACGACGGTCTCCCAAGTAAGGAGTTTTCTTGGCCTTGCCGGATTTTATCGACGCTTTGTCAAGGAATTCAGCACCATTGCGACACCGTTGATTGAGTTGACAAAGAAGGCCGTCGTGTTCCATTGGGGGCCATCACAAGAGGAGTCCTTTAATCTTTTGAAGGACAAGCTTACACACGCACCATTGCTCCAACTTCCGGATTTCGGTAAGACTTTTGAGCTGGAATGTGATGCTAGCGGAATTGGTATTGGTGGTGTTTTGATGCAAGAAGGCAAACCCGTTGCCTACTTTAGTGAAAAATTGAATGGTCCTGCTCTTAATTATTCCACGTATGATAAAGAATTGTATGCTCTTGTTCGTTCTTTAGAGACGTGGCAACACTATTTATGGCCTAAAGAATTTGTCATTCATTCCGATCATGAATCACTTAAGCATATTCGTAGTCAAACCAATTTGAATCGTAGACATGCTAAGTGGGTTGAATTTATTGAATCTTTTCCTTATGTCATTAAACACAAGAAAGGAAAGGATAATGTGATTGCTGATGCTTTGTCTCGACGCTATACCATGTTGTCTCAACTTGATTGTCGCATTTTTGGTCTTGAAACTATTAAAGCACAATATGCTTTTGATGATGATTTTAAGGATGTCTTGTTGCATTGTAAAGAGGGACAAGCATGGAATAAATTCGTGATCAATGATGGATTTTTGTTTAGAGCTAACCGCCTATGCATTCCAGTTGGTTCCGTTCGTCTTTTGTTGTTGCAGGAGGCGCTTGGAGGCGGTTTGATGGGACATTTTGGTGCTAAGAAGACGGAGGACATTCTGGCCACACACTTCTTTTGGCCAAAGATGAGGCGAGATGTTGAGCGGTTTGTGGCTCGCTGCACTACATGTCAAAAAGCTAAGTCTCGCTTGAATCCACATGGGTTATATATGCCTCTTCCTGTTCCTTCTATTCCGTGGGCCGATATTTCTATGGACTTTGTTTTAGGATTGCCCAGGACTAAGAGGGGGAGGGATAGTATTTTTGTTGTTGTGGATCGTTTTTCTAAGATGGCTCACTTTATACCATGTCATAAAACCGATGATGTCGTTCATGTTGCTGACCTCTTTTTCAACGAGATAGTTCGTTTGCATGGTATGCCTTCTACTATTGTTTCAGATCGTGATGCCAAGTTCTTGAGTCACTTTTGGCGTACTCTATGGAACAAGTTGGGTACAAAGTTGTTGTTCTCTACAACATGTCACCCACAAACTGATGGCCAAACCGAGGTGGTGAACCGCACATTGTCTACCATGTTGAGAGCTATTTTGAAGAATAATTTGAAGCTGTGGGAAGAGTGTTTGCCGCATGTTGAGTTTGCATATAATCGAGCGGAACACTCCACCACCAAGGTAAGTCCTTTTCAGGTAGTGTATGGATTCAATCCCCGTGCCCCTATTGATATTTTGCCTTTGCCTACTAGTGAGAGAGTTCATAATGATGCTAAGGAGCGTGCTGATTTTATTGTCAAAATGCATGAGACTACTAAGGCAAACATTGAAAAGATGAATGAAAAATATAGGATTACTGGTAGTAAAGGTAGAAAGGAAGTTAAACTTGAACCGGGTGATTTTGTTTGGTTGCACTTGAGAAAGGATAGATTTCCTGAGTTAAGAAAGTCGAAATTGATGCCTAGAGCTGCAGGTCCTTTTAAGATAGTTGGGAAGATAAATGATAATGCATATAAACTTGAGTTGCCTCCCGAGTGTGGGGTTAGTCCCACCTTTAACATTTCAGATTTGAAGCCATACTTGGGAGAGGAAGATGAGGCCGAGTTGAGGACAACTCCGCTTCAAGAGGGGGAGGATGATGAGGACATCACTTCGTCAGATACACACAACACTCCTCCACTTGACATTCAAGGACCAATCACTAGAGCTCGCGCCCGACAATTGAATTTACAGGTGAGCTCGTTCCTAAGTACTTCTTTTTGTTCATTTGAGAATCGATTGCTACCTAATGATTTAATTATGATTAGAAACCATGGAGAGGACCTAGAAGTACTTGGAGAAGGGCTACGAGGCGCACAAGTCCAGCAAGGGTGGTCGAATCATGATGGAGGTCCAACTCAAGCCGACTTCGAATCCAATTCGGAGTCCAGGACCAGGCCGCACTAAAACGGACGCCCAGATCGAATCCGGACTCCGTTTTGGACGCTCCACATATGTATGGAAAGCCGAGAAGACTACCTTTCCAATGGCTCTGGTCCCATGTCAAAATTCCTTCTGAGTCAACGGGAATCGTCGAAACAAGTGGGCGTTCAGAATCTGTCAGGGTGCTGCGCCACCGTGTTTGGGCCGTTCGGCTTTGTATCGTGTTGGAGCCCATTAGGGGCGCGTCCAGGGGTTTTGCACGCCCCTAACTCCTTTATATCCAGCCGCCACCCCCACCATTAGGGTTGGGTTTTGCTTAGATTAATTCTGTCTTTGAACAGTATCGCCGTTCATCGGTTTGTGAGACCCCAACTTTCGAGTGCTAAATCAATACATCTGCAATTCAGTTGTGTTCTTCCTTGTTCTTGCTTGTGTTCTTCGATTCGCAGGTAAGAATTAGCCTTCTTGGCGAGGTCAACCGGCTGCGCACGGTTGATAACCCGAGGAGACGTCGTGCTGCGATTGCGGGGTTCGGAACGTGTCGTTCGGAAGCCGGATCGATTTGTGTCGCGTCTCCACCAAATCGAACATATCCAGAACTTTCCCCTACAGCTGTTCCGACAGGCACGATAAGCTCGATTCATACGAAATCAAGGCACGAAATAAAACTTAGTGCCCAACACACCGAGTGGACGTCATATGCACCCTCGCTGAGTTCAGCACGGATTTAAATCCGTCTGAGTCAACGTGAGACTTTCATCCACATCGTGTTCCTACGGAACCGTAACATCTAGGAGCATGAAATCGAGGTATAAAATTAAACTGGGTGCCAAACTCCTCGGATGGACTACACACGCACCATAGCTCGTTTCAGCTTAGATTTCGATCTTCCCGAGCGGTGTGAAACATTCCTCCGCAACGGGTTCCGACGGCATCGTAAACTCCATGCGCAAGACATCGAGTCACGAATGAAACTAAGTGCAACACCTTGATTGGACCTCATATGCGCCCTGGCTCATTGTGACGTGTACTCCGAATCCGTCTGAGTCTGCATGAAACTTTCGTTAGCATCCGGTATCGACGACATTACAAACACACCATGTGGACAAAATCGAGTCACCAATTGAAATTGGGAGCTAAACAACCCAAACGTACTTCATATGCGGCTTATCTCATTTTGGTACACATTTCAAATCTATCCGAGTCGGTGTGAGACTTTCCTCTTCTACCGGTTTCGACGGCACCATGGCCTCCGTGAGAATGAAATCGTGGCACTAAATGCAACTAAGTGCAAAACACCTCGAATGGACAACATCTGCACCCTAGCTCATTTTGGCATGGATTTGGATTCGATTGGAGTCAGTGTGAAAGTTTGCACCACGTCGGGTTCCAACCGATACTATAAGCTGCACGCGCACAAAATCGAGGCTCAAAATGAAACTGCATCCAAAATAGACCGAATCGACATCTGCCATGCCCTTGCTCACATCAACACCGTCTTGGATCGGTCCGAGTCGGTGCGAAACATTCCTCCACAACAGTTCGACGGCATCGTAAACTCCATGCATGTGAAATCATGTCAAGAAATGAAACTGAGTACAACACCCCGATTGGACTTCGTATGCATCCTCCGGCACATTACGATATGTATTCCGAATACGTTCGAGTCCGTATGGAAATTTCCTCGACGTCAGGTGCCGACGATATTACAAACACAACGCGGACAAAATTGAGTCAACAAATGAAAATGGGAGCAAAGCAACTCGAATGGACTTCATATACGGCGTAGCTCATTTCGGTGCACATTTCAAATCCGTCCAAGTCGGTGTGAGACTTGCCTCATCCACGGGTTCCGACAACGCCATGACTAATAGGACTAGGGGTCCCGATCTTTCGATGAGAGTGGTAGATTCGATTGGGGAAGGAGGTGACGTTGACGACTCGACTACAACCATCCAAGGACGTTGCGCCTTAGCGATCGATACACCAACTCCAGAGATTGTTCGTGACCTTGTCGGCGCACGATCAACCTAACCACGAGGGTTCTCGTTCCTGCAAGCAATCGAAGAACAAGCAAGAACAAGATGAACAGCAACTCAATTGCAAATAACGAAGTAAGATTCGATCAAAAACAGAAAATGATGGGGTTCCGAAGACAAGTATTCGGGCGGTCTAGCCGACACGCGCGAGTACAAGGCAAAGCAGCAAAAGCTAACTTAGTCTAAACAAAACCCCAAACCCTAGAAGAGGGTGCGGCTGCCTATTTATGGGTCACGGAAGGTGAAGGGTCGGCCAAAACACAAGGAAGCCGAATAGGACTCGAATTACAAGGCCCAAGGCCCACTTTGACTCGGACTGGAAAAGCGACGTGAATTGTTTTGCAGTTTCTGGTCGACTCGGATGGAATTTGGAGGTGAGGCCGGATCCATCTGAAAGTATACTTCAAGAGCTTTCCAACAAGTACTCATGGGCCCCGAGAAACCTTCTGGATCAAAAGTTACGGCCGTTTGAAGTAGGCGCTGTCAACAAGGCCGAATCCGAGTCAAACTCGTGAACAGGACTTGGTTTGCGCTTGACGGTTCCACTTCTATACTTGAGCTCATGTTGTTCTTCCCCATGGATCCTAAGGACAATTAAATCATCACAAGAATTAAGTAGTATTCCGTTCTTTGAAACATTTGTATGCAAACTTAGGAACGCATTCACCTGATGGTTAAGCTGACGTGCTCGCGCTCTAGTCATTGGTCCTTGTATCACAGTTTCAGTTTGATATGGAGTCGGCATGGTTGTATGCATGGAAAGGATGTCCTCATCAATGACCTTCGTAACGGTGAAACCAAGACACAAAACGAAACCAAGTGCGAACACCTCGAATGGACCACATACGCACCCCAGCTCATTTCGGCACCGATTTAGAATCCATTCGAGTTGGTGCGAAAATTTCCTCCACAACGGGTGCAACAGGTACAATAATTCCGTGCGTACAAAATCAAGGCTCGAAATGAATGTGGGTGCCAAACGCACTGAATCGACGTCACGTTCACACTTGCTCGCATCGGCACGATTTTCAGATCCATCAGAGTCGGCGCAGAACTTTCCCCTACAGCTGTTCCGACAGGCACGATAAGCTCGATTCATACGAAATCAAGGCACGAAATAAAACTTAGTGCCCAACACACCGAGTGGACGTCATATGCACCCTCGCTGAGTTCAGCACGGATTTAAATCCGTCTGAGTCAACGTGAGACTTTCATCCACATCGTGTTCCTACGGAACCGTAACATCTAGGAGCATGAAATCGAGGTATAAAATTAAACGGGTGCCAAACTCCTCGGATGGACTACACACGCACCATAGCTCGTTTCAGCTTAGATTTCGGATCTGCCCGAGCCGGTGTGAAACATTCCTCCGCAACGGGTTCCGACGGCATCGTAAACTCCATGCGCAAGACATCGAGTCACGAATGAAACTAAGTGCAACACCTTGATTGGACCTCATATGCGCCCTGGCTCATTGTGACGTGTACTCCGAATCCGTCTGAGTCTGCATGAAACTTTCGTTAGCATCCGGTATCGACGACATTACAAACACACCATGTGGACAAAATCGAGTCACCAATTGAAATTGGGAGCTAAACAACCCAAACGTACTTCATATGCGGCTTATCTCATTTTGGTACACATTTCAAATCTATCCGAGTCGGTGTGAGACTTTCCTCTTCTACCGGTTTCGACGGCACCATGGCCTCCGTGAGAATGAAATCGTGGCACTAAATGCAACTAAGTGCAAAACACCTCGAATGGACAACATCTGCACCCTAGCTCATTTTGGCATGGATTTGGATTCGTTGGAGTCAGTGTGAAAGTTTGCACCACGTCGGGTTCCAACCGATACTATAAGCTGCACGCGCACAAAATCGAGGCTCAAAATGAAACTGCATCCAAAATAGACCGAATCGACATCTGCCATGCCCTTGCTCACATCAACACTTGTCTTGGATCGGTGCGAGTCGGTCGAAACATTCCTCCACAACAGTTCCGACGGCATCGTAAACTCCATGCATGTGAAATCATGTCAAGAAATGAAACCGAGTACAACACCCGATTGGACTTCGTATGCATCCTCCGGCACATTACGATATGTATTCCGAATACGTTCGAGTCCGTATGGAAATTTCCTCGACGTCCGGTGCCGACGATATTACAAACACCACGCGGACAAAATTGAGTCAACAAATGAAAATGGGAGCAAAACAACTCAAATGGACTTCATATACGGCGTAGCTCATTTTGGTGCACATTTCAAATCCGTCCAAGTCGGTGTGAGACTTGCCTCATCCACGGGTTCCGACAACGCCATGACCTTCGTAATGGTGAAACCAAGACACAAAACGAAACCAAGTGCGAACACCTCGAATGGACCACATCGCACTTTTGACTCATTTCGGCACCGATTTAGAATCCATTCGAGTTGGTGCGAAAATTTCCTCCACAACGGGTGCAACAGGTACAATAATTCTGTGCATACAAAATCAAGGCTCGAAATGAATGTGGGTGCCAAGCGCGCTGAATCGGCGTCCGTTCACACTTGCTCGCATCGGACGATTTTCAGATCCATCAGTCGGCGCAGAACTTTCCCTACAGCTGTTCCGACAGTACGATAAGCTCGATTCATACGAAATCAAGGCACGAAATAAAACTTAGTGCCCAACACACCGAGTGGGCGTCATATGCACTCGCCGAGTTCAGCACGGATTTAAATCCGTCTGAGTCAACGTGAGACTTTCATCCACATCGTGTTCCTACGGAACCGTAACATCTGGGAGCATGAAATCGAGGTATAAAATTAAACTGGGTGCCAAACTCCTCGGATGGACTACAAACGCACCATAGCTCATTTCAGCTTAGATTTCGGATCTGCCCGAGCCGGTGTGAAACATTCCTCCGCAACGGGTTCCGACGGCATCGTAAACTCCATGCGCAAGACATCGAGTCACGAATGAAACTAAGTGCAACACCTTGATTGGATCTCATATGCGCCCTGGCTCATTGTGACGTGTACTCCGAATCCGTCTGAGTCTGCATGAAACTTTCGTTAGCATCCGGTATCGACGACATTACAAACACACCATGTGGACAAAATCGAGTCACCAATTGAAATTGGGAGCTAAACAACCCAAACGTACTTCATATGCGGCTTATTTCATTTTGGTACACATTTCAAATCTATCCGAGTCGGTGTGAGACTTTCCTCTTCTACCGGTTTCGACGGCACCATGGCCTCCGTGAGAATGAAATCGTGGCACTAAATGCAATGATGAGGCGATGGAGTCCCGATCTTCCGATAGGATGATAACTATCGATTTTGGCGGAGGCGACCCTTGCGATCCGACTACAACCGAACGACGTCGCTTGCGCCTTAGCAATCGCTGAACCACACTCCAAGTTGTTATCAACTGTGCCAAGAACGCGGTTGACCTGACCACGAAGGTCTATTCCTGCATGCAACCGAAGAACTCGCAAGAATAAGATAACAAGCAATCTGAAATTGCAAATATTGATATGAAGATCAAAAGGTGGGATTCCGAAGGCTGTCTTGACAGGTGGTCGTCCGACAAAACTGAAGAACAGAAGTTTGCATAATAGCTAAACCTAAACTCAACCAAATCCAAGTCCTAGCAACAGAGGCGGCAGCTCCTTTATAGGGAGAACAACCAGGAGGGGCGTCCAAAGTGCATGCTCTAGGGTTACAAGGCTCATGGGCCCAATTGGTGGTGGCGCAGCACCCTTTTGACTCGGACTCAAAAACCAACGTGGATTGTTTTGATGATTGCAGCCGGCTCGGATGGAATTTGAAGATGAGGTTGGATCCGTTGGAAAGTAGACTTCATAAGCTTTCCATGAAGTACAAGAACGTCCCAAACGGAGTCCGTATGAGAAAGTTACGTTCGTTTCAACTTGCACCATTGCAGCAGTCCGAATCTGATTCCAGTACGTGACCAACACGGACTCTTTTGATGATTGCGGCTGTCTCGGAAAGAAAAGATGGGGTTGAATCCTTTAGAAAGTAGACTTGATAAGCTTTCCATCAAGTCCAAGACCGTCTCAAACGGAGTCCGTATGAGAAAGTTACGTCCGTTTAAACTTGCACCATTGCAGCAGTCCGAGTCTGATTTCAAAACGTGTCCAACTCGAATTCGTGCTTGACTTGGTCTCAAAGTGACGTGGTGACCTCCATTATTCCTTCCATGCATGTCCAGGACTCCATGTCCCTTTCCTTCATCCTTTCCCAAATTCCTAAGCACAATTAAATCACTTGTATTAGGTAGCGGTCTATTCTCAGTAACATATGAAGGCTGAAGAAACGAATTCACCTTTAGTTCAATCTTGATATTGGGCGCGATTGTCGTATGTGTTTGTGGCGTGGTCACATCATGCAACTAAGTGCAAAACACCTCGAATGGACAACATCTGCACCCTAGCTCATTTTGGCATGGATTTGGATTCGATTGGAGTCAGTGTGAAAGTTTGCACCACGTCGGGTTCCAATCGATACTATAAGCTGCACGCGCACAAAATCGAGGCTCAAAATGAAACTGCATCCAAAATAGACCGAATCGACATCTGCCATGCCCTTGCTCACATCAACACTGTCTTCGGATCGGTCTGAGTCGGTGCGAAACATTCCTCCACAACAGGTTCCGACGGCATCGTAAACTCATTGCATGTGAAATCATGTCAAGAAATGAAACTGAGTACAACACCCCGATTGGACTTCGTATGCATCCTCCGGCACATTACGATATGTATTCCGAATACGTTCGAGTCCGTATGGAAATTTCCTCGACGTCAGGTGCCGACGATATTACAAACACCACGCGGACAAAATTGAGTCAACAAATGAAAATGGGAGCAAAACAACTCAAATGGACTTCATATATGGCGTAGCTCATTTTGGTGCACATTTCAAATCCGTCCAAGTCGGTGTGAGACTTGCCTCATCCACGGGTTCCGACAACGCCATGACCTTCGTAATGGTGAAACCAAGACACAAAACGAAACCAAGTGCGAACACCTCGAATGGACCACATACGCACCCCAGCTCATTTCGGCACCGATTTAGAATCCATTCGAGTTGGTGCGAAAATTTCCTCCACAACGGGTGCAACAGGTACAATAATTCCGTGCGTACAAAATCAAGGCTCGAAATGAATGTGGGTGCCAAGCGCCTTTGAATCGGCGTCCGTTCACACTTGCTCGCATCGGCACGATTTTCAGATCCATCAGTCGGCGCAGAACTTTCCCTACAGCTGTTCCGGCGAGTACGATAAGCTCGATTCATACGAAATCAAGGCACGAGATAAAACTTAGTGCCCAACACACCGAGTGGGCGTCATATGCACCCTCGCTGAGTTCAGCGGGATTTAAATCCGTCGAGTCAACGTGAGACTTTCATCCACATCGTGTTCCTACGGAACCGTAACATCTAGGAGCATGAAATCGAGGTATAAAATTAAGCGGGTGCCAAACTCCTCGGATGGACTACAAGCGCACCATAGCTCGTTTCAGCTTAGATTTGGATCTGCCCGAGCGGTGTGAAACATTCCTCATAGCGGGTTCCGGCGGCATCGTAAACTCCATGCGCAAGACATCGAGTCACGAATGAAACTAAGTGCAACACCTTGATTGGACCTCATATGCGCCTGGCTCATTGTGGCGTGTACTCGAATCCGTCGAGTCGCATGAAACTTTCGTTAGCATCCGGTATCGGCGACATTACAAACACACCATGTGGACAAAATCAGTCACCAATTGAAATTGGGAGCTAAACAACCCAAACGTACTTCATATGCGGCTTATCTCATTTTGGTACACATTTCAAATCTATCCGAGTTGGTGTGAGACTTTCCTCTTCTACCGGTTTCGACGGCACCATGGCCTCCGTGAGAATGAAATCGTGGCACCAAATGCAACTAAGTGCAAAACACCTCGAATGGACAACATCTGCACCCTAGCTCATTTTGGCATGGATTTGGATTCGATTGGAGTCAGTGTGAAAGTTTGCACCACGTCGGGTTCCAACCGATACTATAAGCTGCACGCGCACAAAATCGAGGCTCAAAATGAAACTGCATCCAAAATAGACCGAATCGACATCCGCCATGCCCTTGCTCACATCAACACCGTCTTGGATCGGTGCAGTCGGTGCGAAACATTCCTCCACAACAGTTCCGGCGGCATCGTAAACTCCATGCATGTGAAATCATGTCAAGAAATGAAACTGAGTACAACACCCGATTGGACTTCGTATGCATCCTCCGGCACATTACGATATGTATTCGAATACGTTCGAGTCCGTATGGAAATTTCCTCGGCGTCGGTGCCGCGATATTACAAACACCACGCGGACAAAATTGAGTCAACAAATGAAAATGGGAGCAAAACAACTCAAATGGACTTCATATACGGCGTAGCTCATTTTGGTGCACATTTCAAATCCGTCCAAGTCGGTGTGAGACTTGCCTCATCCACGGGTTCCGACAACGCCATGACCTTCGTAATGGTGAAACCAAGACACAAAACGAAACCAAGTGCGAACACCTCGAATGGACCACATACGCACCCCAGCTCATTTCGGCACCGATTTAGATTCCATTCGAGTTGGTGCGAAAATTTCCTCCACAACGGGTGCAACAGGTACAATAATTCCGTGCGTACAAAATCAAGGCTCGAAATGAATGTGTGATGAGGACATCACTTCTTCGGATACATACAACACTCCTCCACTTGACATTCAAGGACCAATCACTAGAGCTCACGCCCGACAATTAAATTTACAGGTGAGCTCGTTTCTAAGTACTTTCTTTTGTTCATTTGAGAATAGATTGCTACCTAATGATTTAATTATGATTAGGAACCATGGAGAGGACCTGGAAATATTTGGAGAAGGGCTACAAGGCGCACAAGTCTAGCAAGGGCGGTCGAATCATGTTGGAGGCCCAACTCAAACCGGCTTCGAATCCAATTCGGAGTCCAGGACCAGACCGCACTAAAATGGACGCCCAGATCGCATCCGGACTCCGTTTTGGACGTTCCACATATGTATGGAAAGCTGAGAAGACCACCTTTCCAATGGCTTTGGTCCCATGTCAAAATTCCTTCTGAGTCAACGGGAATCGTCAAAACAAGTGGGCATTCAGAATCTGTCAGGGTGCTGCGCCACCGTCTTTTGGGCCGATCGGCTTTGTATCGTGTGGGAGCGCATTAGAGGTGCGTCCAGGGGTTTTGCACGCCCCTAACTCCTCTATATCCAGCCGCCACCCCCACCATTAGGGGTTGGGTTTTGCTTAGATTGATTTGTCTTTGAACAATTCGCCGTTCATCGGTTTGTGAGACCCCAACTTTCGAGTGCTAAATCTATTCATCTGCAATTCAGTTGTGTTCTTCCTTGTTCTTGCTTGTGTTCTTCGATTCGCAGGCGAGGATTAGCCGTCTTGGCGAGGTCAACCGGGCTGCGCACGGTTGATAACCTGAGGAGACGTGGTGCTGCGATTGCGGGGTTCGGAACGTGTCGTTCGGAAGCCGGATCGATTTGTGTCGCGCCTCCACCAAATCGAATTTACCCAGAACCTGTTGGAAGATCGGGACCGCGTTCCCATCAAGTGGTATCAGAGCTTCAGGTGTTCCTTCAGGTTCGCGTTACCCTCCTTTGTTCTTTTCGGTTTCGTCCTAGAGTCCATGAAAAAGCCCTACAAAAAAATTGTAGTCATAGGTTGTTTCCTGTCCTAGATCTCGTTTAGCCTTTGCACAATTTGATTCCAGAGTCCGTAGTGTTGAGTTTGTGTCCTTAGTCGAGTTGTGTTGCTGGTTTAGATCGTGTTTTGTTTCGGGTTGTCTTGCTTCCGCTACATCTCTTTCATACAAACCCTAGCCGTCATCCATCGCGTTTTCCACCCTCTGTTTTTGTTTTCCCACCCATATCCCACCCTCTGTTTGAGTCATCCTTCACGTCTCGTGATCACACACCACCATCCCCCACCATTCCCCGAGCTTCCGCCACCAATTTCCACCAATTCCCTCCACCCGATTTCGTTTCGGCCTCCACATAAACCATAACTCGGAGTCCCATCTTCAAACGGCCATAACTTTTGCATACGGACTCGAAATCAGGAGATTTTTTTTTGAAATTGGGTGAAATTAAATTTTGCATCCGAAACCGACCTTACTCAGTCGGGTTTCGGTGAATTTATTTTGCCCAAATTCGGCCTGGAAAGTGCAGTACTCAAGCTCCGAATTTGATTCACCGAATTTCCAGCACATTCATTATTTTCTGTAGGCCACACCTTACATTAGATTGAGGTGGAACTTTGTGTGGTTCCTATTTCTGTGCTCTGCTTTGTGAAAAAAAAAATAACAGAAAAAGAAACAAAAAGAAAAATTTCGCACTGGTTTTGCTCGAGAGCAAAGGCACTGAGTTCCGTGCCTAAAAGAAAAAAAAAAAAAAGAAAAAAAGAAAGAGCACAGTTTTAGGTGACAAAATTCTTTTGTTTTGTGCTTATGCTGCATTAAGTCTCTCGGTGCACAGCCATCTTTGTTGTTGTCTTTGCCTTACTATTCTGATCTTGACTCCTTGTTCATCATATCCTAATACTGATCTAGGACACATTTAGGCCAGCAACTAGGACCGGTGCTTTGGACAATTATTCAGCATTACTATCTGTTGTTGATTTGTGTTCCACCGACATATTTGGCCTTCCAAGCTCCATATATCTACTTACGGATAGCACGTTTTGACCCTTGCAATCGTACCCACGCTCGTCATGGTTTCACGAACCACCACCGGTTGTACCACTGCTGCTTTGGTAAGAACACTTGTAAGAGCTTGGTAAGACACTTCCTTTGCGAGATCCCACTGCCCTTCATTTGTAGTTGATAGGGATAATCCTTTTGTTTTCCCTGTGTTTCCACTAACCATGGCAGGAGACGAAGGGGGCGAGACACCGGTCGATTTCAACGAGTGTGTTAGTCGCGGCCAGCTACAAGCTACGCTCGACAAACAAAATGCTTAACTCGGCGCGAGAATGGACACCATCGTCGCCGCCATTGCCAAGTTGAACACCACGGAAGGCATTGAGCGGGTGGAGCGGCGGTTGGCTGACCTCACTGGTCGGATGGACACATTGGAGGCACGCCCGCCACCTGTCAATGATGGCCATCGTCCTGATGATGACACAGTGTATGATGCGGATGGCAACATTGATCGTAGGCGACACAAGATGCACGACTACATCGGCGTCTTCAGCAAAACCGACATGGTATGGGAGGTAATAACCAGAACCGTCATGGTAACGACGACCCTTTTGCTAAAGTCAAGTTTACCATTCCATCTTTTGCTGGTCTTTACGATGCTGATATATATCTTGATTGGGAGATGACGGTAGAGCGAGAATTTAATTCTCACTTGGTTCTGAACAACATAGAGTTAGACAAGCTACTAGTGAGTTTAAGGACTTTGCTATTATCCGTGGAATGAACTAAGTAACATGCGCTTACAACCTGATACATGGGGACGGTTAAAAGAAGATATGCGTAATCGTTTTGTTCCTCCCACATATAAACTTGATTTGCGAAAAAATTGCAGCGCTTAGAACAAGGTGATCGTTCTGTTCGGGACTATTATCTGAGCTTCAAAAGGGTATGATGCGTTGTGGGGTTGTTGAGGACACGGATGATAAGATTTGTCGTTTCTACGGGGTTCGCCGTGAAATTCAGGACATTGTTGATTATAAAGAATTTACTCTCACAACCGGTTGTTCCAGCTTGCTATGCTTGCAGAAAAGAATTGCGAGGGCGCAAGGAATCAGCGAAGGCAAGCACCGGACGACCCTTCTACACGCGCGCACGACTACATCGACGGGACTGCCCAAGTCTTCTTGAGTTTCGTTCTCCTCCACCACCGTGAACAAGATTGCAGCAGCGCCACGAAGCCACCTTCCACGACACGCTTTGCGATGCTACAAAAATTCTTTGCGAGTTCCAGCCAAGAGTTCTTCTTCCGTGGCTTCAACGGGCGCTCCTTCGACATTCGGTGCCACCGCTGCCATGGGCTTGGTCATGTGCGGAAGAATTGCCCTAGCCAGCGGGCATACATCGCCACGAAGATGGAGGCTACATCAGCACCGGGCGTCGAGGAGGATGATGATGTTGCTGCTGCCTCGGACGACAATGGCGGTGGTGATGGCGACTTGGTCCTTGGTGGGCGTCCACAGCGGCGCTTCGGAGCATCATTGTGCAGCGAGTCCTCAGCACACAGGTACAACAACCCGATAAGCTTCAACGCCATAATTTGTTTCAGACTTTCTTCGCAATCAAGAACCGGCGTGCACGTGTCATCATTGATGGAGGAAGCTGCAACAACTTGGTGAGTTCTGATTTGGTCAAGAAGCTTGGCTTGACCACGCGATTGCATCCCCATCCATATCATATTCAGTGGTTAAATGATTCTGGAAAAGCTAAGGTAACACAAACATGCCGAGTCCATTTTTCCATTGGTGGGTATGTTGATCATGTTGATTGTGATGTGGTTCCCATGCAAGCATGCTCTCTTTTATTGGGTCGACCTTGGGAATTTGATAATGATGCTTTACACCATGGTAGTAGTAACAAATACACTTTTATGCATAAGGAAAGAAAGTTACTTTACTGCCTTTGACCCAAGTGAGATTATAGAGGCCGATAGGGAGAGAGTTGCTGCTGCTAATGATACAAAGGAACATGATAAATCTGAAAAACAGCAAGTAATCCAGTTGAAAAATTCTGTTATGCTTGCCACAAAATCAGACCTTGCTGAAATTGATGATGTTCATGATACATGCTATGCTTTTGTGTGCAAAGATGCCTTATTTTCTCTTGATAATATGCCTTGCACTTTGCCTGCTCCTGTCACTAACCTTTTGCAGGAGTCTAGAGATGTTTTCCCTGATGAGATACCTCCAGAACTTCCACCCATTAGAGGGATTGAGCACCAAATTGATTTGATCCCTGGAGCGAGTTTGCCAAACCGTGCGCCGTACAGGACCAATCCTGAAGAGACTAAGGAGATTCAGCGACAAGTCCAAGACCTTTTGGACCGTGGAGTACGTGCGTGAGAGCCTTAGTCCTTGTGTTGTTCCTGTTCTTTTGGTTCCCAAAAAAGATGGTTCTTGGCGTATGTGTGTAGATTGTAGAGCCATTAACAACATTACTATAAGGTATCGTCATCCTATTCCTAGGCTAGACGACATGCTTGATGAGTTGTGTGGTGCTATAATTTTCACAAAGATTGACTTGCGTAGTGGATACCACCAAATAAGAATGAAACTTGGCGATGAATGGAAAACTGCTTTTAAAACTAAGTTCGGCTTGTATGAGTGGTTAGTCATGCCTTTTGGGTTAACTAATGCACCTAGCACTTTCATGAGATTAATGAACGAGGTTTTACGTCCTTTCATTGGCAAATTTGTGGTCGTTTACTTTGATGATATCTTGATTTATAGCAAGTCCATGGATGAACATTTGAATCACTTACGTGTTGTTTTTAATGCTTTGAGAGATGCACGTTTGTTTGGTAACCTTGACAAGTGCACCTTTTGCACGGATCGAGTCTCTTTTCTTGGCTATGTTGTGACTCCACAGGGCATTGAGGTTGATAGAGCCAAGGTGGAGGCGATATGGAGTTGGCCTACGCCCACGACGGTCTCCCAAGTGCGGAGTTTTCTTGGCCTTGCAGGATTTTATCGCCGCTTTGTCAAAGAATTCAGCACCATTGCGACACCATTGATTGAGTTGACAAAGAAGGCGTCGTGTTCCATTGGGGCCATCACAAGAGGAGTCCTTTAATCTTTTGAAGGACAAGCTTACACACGCACCATTGCTCCAACTTCCGAATTTTGGTAAGACTTTTGAGCTCGAATGTGATGCTAGCGGAATTGGTATTGGTGGTGTTTTGATGCAAGAAGGCAAACCTGTTGCCTACTTTAGTGAAAAATTGAATGGTCCTGCTCTTAATTATTCCACGTATGATAAAGAATTGTATGCTCTTGTTCGTTCTTTAGAGACGTGGCAACACTATTTATGGCCTAAAGAATTTGTCATTCATTCCGATCATGAATCACTTAAGCATATTCGTAGTCAAACCAATTTGAATCGTAGACATGCTAAGTGGGTTGAATTTATTGAATCTTTTCCTTATGTCATTAAACACAAGAAAGGGAAGGATAATGTGATTGCTGATGCTTTGTCTCGACGCTATACCATGTTGTCTCAACTTGATTGTCGCATTTTGGTCTTGAAACTATTAAAGGACAATATGCTTTTGATGCTGATTTTAAGGATGTGTTGTTGCATTGTAAAGAGGGACAAGCATGGAATAAATTCATGATCAATGATGGGTATTTGTTTAGAGCTAACCGCCTATGCATTCCAGTTGGATCCGTTCGTCTTTTGTTGTTGCAGGAGGCGCATGGAGGCGGTTTGATGGGACATTTTGGTGCTAAGAAGACAGAGGATGTTCTGGCCACACACTTCTTTTGGCCAAAGATGAGGCGAGATGTTGAGCGGTTTGTTGCTCGCTGCACTACATGTCAAAAAGCTAAGTCTCGCTTGAATTCACATGGTTTATATATGCCTCTTCCTGTTCCTTCTATTCCGTGGGCAGATATTTCTATGGACTTTGTTTTAGGATTGCCCAGGACTAAGAGGGGGAGGGATAGCATTTTTGTTGTTGTGAACCGCTTTTCTAAGATGGCTCACTTTATACCATGTCATAAAACCGATGATGCCGTTCATATTGCTGACCACTTTTTCAAAGAGATAGTTCGTTTGCATGGTATGCCTTCTACTATTGTTTCAGATCGTGATGTCAAGTTCTTGAGTCACTTTTGGCGTACTCTATGGAACAAGTTGGGTACAAAGTTGCTGTTCTCTACAACATGTCACCCACAAACTGATGGCAAACTGAGGTGGTGAACCGCACATTGTCTACCACGTTGAGAGCTATTTTGAAGAACAATTTGAAGTTGTGGGAAGAGTGTTTGCCGCATGTTGAGTTCGCATATAATCGAGCGGAACACTCCACCACTAAGGTAAGTCCTTTTCAGGTAGTGTATGGATTCAATCCCCGTGCCCCTATTGATATTTTACCTTTGCCTACTAGTGAGAGAGTTCATAATGATGCTAAGGAGCGTGCTGATTTTATTGTCAAAATGCATGAGACTACTAAGGCAAACATTGAAAAGATGAATGCAAAATATAGGATTGCTGGTAGTAAAGGTCGAAAGGAAGTTAAACTTGAACCGGGTGATTTTGTTTGGTTGCACTTGAGAAAGGATCGATTTCCTGAGTTAAGAAAATCAAAATTGATGCCTAGAGCTGCTGGTCCTTTTAAGATAATTGAGAAGATAAATGATAATGCATATAAACTTGAGTTGCCTCCCGAGTTTGGGGTTAGTCCCACCTTTAACATTTCAGATTTGAAGCCATACTTGGGAGAAGAAGATGAGGCTGAGTTGAGGACAACTCCGCTTCAAGAGGGGGAGGATGATGAGGACATCACTTCTTCGGATACATACAACACTCCTCCACTTGACATTCAAGGACCAATCACTAGAGCTCACGCCCGACAATTAAATTTACAGGTGAGCTCGTTTCTAAGTACTTTATTTTGTTCATTTGAGAATAGATTGCTATCTAATGATTTAATTATGATTAGGAACCATGGAGAGGACCTGGAAATACTTGGAGAAGGGCTACAAGGCGCACAAGTCCAGCAAGGGCGGTCGAATCATGTTGGAGGCCCAACTCAAACCGACTTCGAATCCAATTCGGAGTCCAGGACCAGACCGCACTAAAATGGACGCCCAGATCGCATCCGGACTCTGTTTTGGACGTTCCACATATGTATGGAAAGCTGAGAAGACCACCTTTCCAATGGCTTTGGTCCCATGTCAAAATTCCTTCTGAGTCAACGGGAATCGTCAAAACAAGTGGGCGTTCAGAATCTGTCAGGGTGCTGCGCCACCGTCTTTTGGGCCGATCGGCTTTGTATCGTGTGGGAGCCCATTAGGGGTGCGCCCAGGGGATTTGCACGCCCCTAACTCCTCTATATCCAGCCACCACCCCCACCATTAGGGTTTGGGTTTTGCTTAGATTGATTTGTCTTTGAACAATTCGCCGTTCATCGGTTTGTGAGACCCCAACTTTCGAGTGCTAAATCTATCCATCTGCAATTCAGTTGTGTTCTTCCTTGTTCTTGCTTGTGTTCTTCGATTCGCGGGCGAGGATTAGCCTTCTTGGCGAGGTCAACCGGGCTGCGCACGGTTGATAACCTGAGGAGACGTGGTGCTGCGATTGCGGGGTTTGGAACGTGTCGTTCGGAAGCTGGATCGATTTGTGTCGCGCCTCCACCAAATCGAATTTACCTAGAACCTGTTGGAAGATCGGGACCGCGTTCCCATCAATGTGGGTGCCAAACGCACTGAATCGACGTCACGTTCACACTTGCTCGCATCGGCACGATTTTCAGATCCATCAGAGTCGGCGCAGAACTTTCCCCTACAGCTGTTCCGACAGGCACGATAAGCTCGATTCATACGAAATCAAGGCACGAAATAAAACTTAGTGCCCAACACACCGAGTGGGCGTCATATGCACCTCGCTGAGTTCAGCGCGGTTTAAATCCGTGCGAGTCAACGTGAGACTTTCATCCACATCGTGTTCCTACGAACCGTAACATCTAGGAGCATGAAATCGAGGTATAAAATTAAACGGGTGCCAAACTCCTCGGATGGACTACACACGCACCATAGCTCGTTTCACTTAGATTTCGGATCTGCCCGAGCGGTGTGAAACATTCCTCATAGCGGGTTCGGCGGCATCGTAAACTCCATGCGCAAGACATCGAGTCACGAATGAAACTAAGTGCAACACCTTGATTGGACCTCATATGCGCCTGGCTCATTGTGGCGTGTACTCGAATCCGTCTGAGTCTGCATGAAACTTTCGTTAGCATCCGGTATCGACGACATTACAAACACACCACCTGGACAAAATCGAGTCACCAATTGAAATTGGGAGCTAAACAACCCAAGCGTACTTCATATGCGGCTTATCTCATTTTGGTACACATTTCAAATCTATCCAGTCGGTGTGAGACTTTCCTCTTCTCTGGTTTCGACGGCACCATGGCCTCGTGAGAATGAAATCGTGGCACTAAATGCAACTAAGTGCAAAACACCTCGAATGGACAACATCTGCACCTAGCTCATTTTGGCATGGATTTGGATTCGATTGAGTCGGTGTGAAAGTTTGCACCACGTCGGGTTCCAACCGATACTATAAGCTGCACGCGCACAAAATCGAGGCTCAAAATGAAACGCATCCAAAATAGACCGAATCGACATCTGCCATGCCCTTGCTCACATCAACACCGTCTTGGATCGGTGCGAGTCGGTGCGAAACATTCCTCCACAACAGTTCCGACGGCATCGTAAACTCCATGCATGTGAAATCATGTCAAGAAATGAAACCGAGTACAACACCCGATTGGACTTCGTATGCATCCTCGGCACATTCGATATGTATTCGAATACGTTCGAGTCCGTATGGAAATTTCCTCGGCGTCGGTGCCGACGATATTACAAACACCACGCGGACAAAATTGAGTCAACAAATGAAAATGGGAGCAAAACAACTCAAATGGACTTCATATCGGCGTAGCTCATTTTGGTGCACATTTCAAATCCGTCCAAGTCGATTGTGAGACTTGCCTCATCCACGGGTTCGACAACGCCAGGACCATCGTAATGGTGAAACCAAGACACAAAACGAAACCAAGTGCGAACACCTCGAATGGACCACATCGCTTTTGACTCATTTCGCACCGATTTAGAATCCATTCGAGTTGGTGCGAAAATTTCCTCCACAACGGGTGCAACGGTACAATAATTCCGTGCGTACAAAATCAAGGCTCGAAATGAATGTGGGTGCGAGCGCATGCGAATCGGCGTCACGCTTCACACTTGCTCGCATCGGCACGATTTTCAGATCCATCAGTCGGCGCAGAACATTCCCCTACAGCTGTTCCGGCGGTACGATAAGCTCGATTCATACGAAATCAAGGCACGAGATAAAACTTAGTGCCCAACACACCGAGTGGGCGTCATCGCACCTCGCTGAGTTCAAGACGGTTTAAATCCGTGCGAGTCAACGTGAGACTTTCATCCACATCGTGTTCCTACGAACCGTAACATCTAGGAGCATGAAATCGAGGTATAAAACTAAGCGGGTGCCAAACTCCTCGGATGTACTACACACGCACCATAGCTCGTTTGACATAGATTTCAGATCTGCCCGAGCGGTGTGAAACATTCCTCATAGCGGGTTCCGGCGGCATCGTAAACTCCATGCGCAAGACATCGAGTCACGAATGAAACTAAGTGCAACACCTTGATTGGACCTCATATGCGCCCTGGCTCATTGTGACGTGTACTCCAAATCCGTCTGAGTCTGCATGAAACTTTCGTTAGCATCCGGTACCGATGACACTACAAACACACCATGTGGACAAAATCGAGTCACCAATTGAAATTGGGAGCTAAACAACCCAAACGTACTTCATATGCGGCTTATCTCATTTTGGTACACATTTCAAATCTATCCGAGTCGGTGTGAGACTTTCCTCTTCTACCGGTTTCGACGGCACCATGGCCTCCGTGAGAATGAAATCGTGGCACTAAATGCAACTAAGTGCAAAACACCTCGAATGGACAACATCTGCACCCTAGCTCATTTTGGCGTGGATTTGGATTCGATTGGGGTCAGTGTGAAAGTTTGCACCACGTCGGGTTCCAACCGATACTATAAGCTGCACGCGCACAAAATCGAGGCTCAAAATGAAATCGCATCCAAAATAGACCGAATCGACATCCGCCATGCCCTTGCTCACATCAACACTTGTCTTGGATCGGTGCGAGTCGGTGCGAAACATTCCTCCACAACAAGTTCCGACGGCATCGTAAACTCCATGCATGTGAAATCATGTCAAGAAATGAAACTGAGTACAACACCCCGATTGGACTTCGTATGCATCCTCCGGCACATTACGATATGTATTCCGAATACGTTCGAGTCCGTATGGAAATTTCCTCGGCGTCAGTGCCGCGATATTACAAACACCACGCGGACAAAATTGAGTCAACAAATGAAAATGGGAGCAAAACAACTCAAATGGACTTCATATACGGCGTAGCTCATTTTGGTGCACATTTCAAATCCGTCCAAGTCGGTGTGAGACTTGCCTCATCCACGGGTTCCGACAACGCCATGACCTTCGTAATGGTGAAACCAAGACACAAAACGAAACCAAGTGCGAACACCTCGAATGGACCACATCGCACTTGACTCATTTCGGCACCGATTTAGAATCCATTCGAGTTGGTGCGAAAATTTCCTCCGCAACGGGTGCAACAGGTACAATAATTCCGTGCGTACAAAATGAAGGCTCGAAATGAATGTGGGTGCCAAACGCACTGAAACGACGTCACGTTCACACTTGCTCGCATCGGCACGATTTTCAGATCCATCAGAGTCGGCGCAGAACTTTCCCCTACAGCTGTTCGGACAGGCACGATAAGCTCGATTCATACGAAATCAAGGCACGAGATAAAACTTAGTGCCCAACACACCGAGTGGACGTCATATGCACCCTCGCTGAGTTCAGCACGGATTTAAATCCATCTGAGTCAACGTGAGACTTTCATCCACATCGTGTTCCTACGGAACCGTAACATCTAGGAGCATGAAATCGAGGTATAAAATTAAACGGGGTGCCAAACTCCTCGGATGGACTACACACGCACCATAGATCGTTTCAGCTTAGATTTCGGATCTGCCCGAGCCGGTGTGAAACATTCCTCATAGCGGGTTCCGACGGCATCGTAAACTCCATGCGCAAGACATCGAGTCACGAATGAAACTAAGTGCAACACCTTGATTGGACCTCATATGCGCCCTGGCTCATTGTGACGTGTACTCCGAATCCGTCTGAGTCTGCATGAAACTTTCGTTAGCATCCGGTATCGACGACATTACAAACACACCATCTGGACAAAATCGAGTCACCAATTGAAATTGGGAGCTAAACAACCCAAACGTACTTCATATGCGGCTTATCTCATTTTGGTAAACATTTCAAATCTATCCGAGTCGGTGTGAGACTTTCCTCTTCTACCGGTTTCGACGGCACCATGGCCTCCGTGAGAATGAAATCGTGGCACTAAATGCAACTAAGTGCAAAACACCTCGAATGGACAACATCTGCACTCTAGCTCATTTTGGCATGGATTGGATTCGATTGGAGTCAGTGTGAAAGTTTGCACCACGTCGGGTTCCAACCGAAACTATAAGCTGCACGCGCACAAAATCGAGGCTCAAAATGAAACTGCATCCAAAATAGACCGAATCGACATCGCCATGCCCTTGCTCACATCAACACCGTCTTGGATCGGTGCGAGTCGGTCGAAACATTCCTCCACAACAGTTCGACGGCATCGTAAACTCCATGCATGTGAAATCATGTCACGAAATGAAACTGAGTACAACACCCGATTGGACTTCGTATGCATCCTCCGACGCGTTCGAGTCCGTATGGAAATTTCCTCGGCGTCGGTGCGGCGATATTACAAACACCACGCGGACAAAATTGAGTCAACAAATGAAAATGGGAGCAAAACAACTCAAATGGACTTCATATGGGCGTAGCTCATTTTGGTGCACATTTCAAATCCGTCCAAGTCGGTGTGAGACTTGCCTCATCCACGGGTTCCGGCAACGCCATGACCTTCGTAATGGTGAAACCAAGACACAAAATGAAACCAAGTGCGAACACCTCGAATGGACCACATCGCTTTTGACTCATTTCGGCACGATTTAGAATCCATTCGAGTTGGTGCGAAAATTTCCTCCACAGCGGGTGCAACGGTACAATAATTCCGTGCGTACAAAATCAAGGCTCGAAATGAATGTGGGTGCCAAACGCACTGAATCGACGTCACGTTCACACTTGCTCGCATCGGCACGATTTTCAGATCCATCAGAGTCGGCGCAGAACTTTCCCCTACAGCTGTTCTGACAGGCACGATAAGCTCGATTCATACGAAATCAAGGCACGAGATAAAACTTAGTGCCCAACACACCGAGTGGACGTCATATGCACCCTCGCTGAGTTCAGCACGGATTTAAATCCGTCTGAGTCAACGTGAGACTTTCATCCACATCGTGTTCCTACGGAACCGTAACATCTAGGAGCATGAAATCGAGGTATAAAATTAAACGGGTGCCAAACTCCTCGGATGGACTACACACGCACCATAGCTCGTTTCAGCTTAGATTTCGGATCTGCCCGAGCCGGTGTGAAACATTCCTCCGCAACGGGTTCCGACGGCATCGTAAACTCCATGCGCAAGACATCGAGTCACGAATGAAACTAAGTGCAACACCTTGATTGGACCTCATATGCGCCCTGGCTCATTGTGACGTGTACTCCGAATCCGTCTGAGTCTACATGAAACTTTCGTTAGCATCCGGTATCGACGACATTACAAACACACCATGTGGACAAAATCGAGTCACCAATTGAAATTGGGAGCTAAACAACCCAAACGTACTTCATATGCGGCTTATCTCATTTTGGTACACATTTCAAATCTATCCGAGTCGGTGTGAGACTTTCCTCTTCTACCGGTTTCGACGGCACCATGGCCTCCGTGAGAATGAAATCGTGGCACTAAATGCAACTAAGTGCAAAACACCTCGAATGGACAACATCTGCACTCTAGCTCATTTTGGCATGGATTTGGATTCGATTGGAGTCAGTGTGAAAGTTTGCACCACGTCGGGTTCCAACCTAAACTATAAGCTGCACGCGCACAAAATCGAGGCTCAAAATGAAATTGCATCCAAAATAGACCGAATCGACATCTGCCATGCCCTTGCTCACATCAACACCGTCTTGGATCGGTGCGAGTCGGTGCGAAACATTCCTCCACAACAGGTTCCGACGGCATCGTAAACTCCATGCATGTGAAATCATGTCACGAAATGAAACTGAGTACAACACCCCGATTGGACTTCGTATGCATCCTCCGGCACGTTCGAGTCCGTATGGAAATTTCCTCGACGTCAGGTGCCGACGATATTACAAACACCACACGGACAAAATTGAGTCAACAAATGAAAATGGGAGCAAAACAACTCAAATGGACTTCATATACGGCGTAGCTCATTTTGGTGCACATTTCAAATCCGTCCAAGTCGGTGTGAGACTTGCCTCATCCACGGGTTCCGACAACGCCATGACCTTCGTAATGGTGAAACCAAGACACAAAACGAAACCAAGTGCGAACACCTCGAATGGACCACATCGCACTTTTGACTCATTTCGGCACGATTTAGAATCCATTCGAGTTGGTGCGAAAATTTCCTCCACAGCGGGTGCAACGGTACAATAATTCCGTGCGTACAAAATCAAGGCTCGAAATGAATGTGGGTGCCAAGCGCCTGAATCGGCGTCCACGTTCACACTTGCTCGCATCGGCACGATTTTCGATCCATCGAGTCGGCGCAGAACTTTCCCCTACAAATGTTCCGGCGAGTGCGATAAGCTCGATTCATACGAAATCAAGGCACGAAATAAAACTTAGTGCCCAACACACCGAGTGGGCGTCATATGCACCCTCGCTGAGTTCAGACGGATTTAAATCCGTGCGAGTCAACGTGAGACTTTCATCCACATCGTGTTCCTCTGAACCGTAACATCTAGGAGCATGAAATCGAGGTATAAAATTAAACGGGTGCCAAACTCCTCGGATGGACTACACACGCACCATAGCTCGTTTGACTTAGATTTGGATCTGCCGAGCGGTGTGAAACATTCCTCATAGCGGGTTCCGACGGCATCGTAAAGTCCATGCGCAAGACATAGAGTCACGAATGAAACTAAGTGCAACACCTTGATTGGACCTCATATGCGCCTGGCTCATTGTGGCGTGTACTCGAATCCGTGCGAGTGCGCATGAAACTTTCGTTAGCATCCGGTATCGGCGACATTACAAACACACCATGTGGACAAAATCGAGTCACCAATTGAAATTGGGAGCTAAACAACCCAAGCGTACTTCATATGCGCTTATCCCATTTTGGTACACATTTCAAATCTATCCGAGTCGGTGTGAGACTTTCCTCTTCTACCGGTTTCGACAACACCATGGCCTCCGTGAGAATGAAATCGTGGCACTAAATGCAACTAAGTGCAAAACACCTCGAATGGACAACATCGCACCTAGCTCATTTTGGCATGGATTTGGATTCGATTGGAGTCGGTGTGAAAGTTTGCACCACGTCGGGTTCCAACCGAAACTATAAGCTGCACGCGCACAAAATCGAGGCTCAAAATGAAATCGCATCCAAAATAGACCGAATCGACATCGCCATGCCCTTGCTCACATCAACACTTTGTCTTCGGATCGGTGCGAGTCGGTGCGAAACATTCCTCCACAACAGGTTCGACGGCATCGTAAACTCCTGCATGTGAAATCATGTCACGAAATGAAACCGAGTACAACACCCGATTGGACTTCGTATGCATCCTCGGCACATTACGATATGTATTCGAATACGTTCGAGTGCGTATGGAAATTTCCTCGGCGTCGGTGCCGGCGATATTACAAACACCACGCGGACAAAATTGAGTCAACAAATGAAAATGGGAGCAAAACAACTCAAATGGACTTCATATCGGCGTAGCTCATTTTGGTGCACATTTCAAATCCGTCCAAGTCGGTGTGAGACTTGCCTCATCCACGGGTTCGACAACGCCATGACCTTCGTAATGGTGAAACAAAGACACAAAAGCGAAACCAAGTGCGAACACCTCGAATGGACCACATCGCACCCCACTCATTTCGGCACCGATTTAGAATCCATTCGAGTTGGTGCGAAAATTTCCTCCACAACAGTGCAACAGTACAATAATTCCGTGCGTACAAAATCAAGGCTCGAAATGAATGTGGGTGCCAAGCGCCTGAATCGGCGTCACGTTCACACTTGCTCGCATCGGCACGATTTTCAAATCCATCAGTCGGCGCAGAACTTTCCCTACAGCTGTTCGGACGGCACGATAAGCTCGATTCATACGAAATCAAGGCACGAAATAAAACTTAGTGCCCAACACACCGAGTGGGCGTCATATGCACCCTCGCTGAGTTCAAGCGGTTTAAATCCGTGCGAGTCAACGTGAGACTTTCATCCACATCGTGTTCCTACGGAACCGTAACATCTAGGAGCATGAAATCGAGGTATAAAATCAAGCGGGTGCCAAACTCCTCGGATGGACTACACACGCACCATAGCTCGTTTGACTTATATTTGGATCTGCGGGCGGTGTGAAACATTCCTCCACAGCGGGTTCGGCGGCATCGTAAAGTCCATGCGCAAGACATCGAGTCACGAATGAAACTAAGTGCAACACCTTGATTGGACCTCATATGCGCCTGGCTCATTGTGGCGTGTACTCGAATCCGTCGCGAGTGCGCATGAAACTTTCGTTAGCATCCGGTATTGACGACATTACAAACACACCATGTGGACAAAATCAGTCACCAATTGAAATTGGGAGCTAAACAACCCAAGCGTACTTCATATGCGGCTTATCTCATTTTGGTACACATTTCAAATCTATCCGAGTCGGTGTGAGACTTTCCTCTTCTACGGTTTCGACGGCACCATGGCCTCCGTGAGAATGAAATCGTGGCACTAAATGCAACTAAGTGCAAAACACCTCGAATGGACAACATCTGCACCTAGCTCATTTTGGCATGGATTTGGATTTGATTGGAGTCGGTGTGAAAGTTTGCACCACGTCGGGTTCCAACCGAAACTATAAGCTGCACGCGCACAAAATCGAGGCTCAAAATGAAATCGCATCCAAAATAGACCGAATCGACATCCGCCATGCCCTTGCTCACATCAACACTGTCTTGGATCGGTGCAGTCGGTCGAAACATTCCTCCACAACAGAGTTCAGCGGCATCGTAAACTCCACGCATGTGAAATCATGTCACCAAAAGAAACTGAGTACAACACCCGATTGGACTTCGTATGCATCCTCGGCACATTACGATATGTATTCGAATACGTTCGAGTGCGTATGGAAATTTCCTCGGCGTCAAAGCGACGATATTACAAACACCACGCGGACAAAATTGAGTCAACAAATGAAAATGGGAGCAAAACAACTCAAATGGACTTCATATCGGCGTAGCTCATTTTGGTGCACATTTCAAATCCGTCCAAGTCGGTGTGAGATTTGCCTCATCCACGAGTTCCGACAACGCCATGACCTTCGTAATGGTGAAACCAAGACACAAAAGGAAACCAAGTGCGAACACCTCGAATGGACCACACGCGCACCCCACTCATTTCGGCACCGATTTAGAATCCATTCGAGTTGGTGCGAAAATTTCCTCCACAACGGTGCAACGGTACAATAATTCCGTGCGTACAAAATCAAGGCTCGAAATGAATGTGGGTGCCAAGCGCCTGAATCGGCGTCACGTTCACACTTGCTCGCATCGGCACGATTTTGAGATCCATCAGTCGGCGCGAACTTTCCCCTACAGCTGTTCGGACGAGCACGATAAGCTCGATTCATACGAAATCAAGGCACGAAATAAAACTTAGTGCCCAACACACCGAGTGGGCGTCATATGCACCCTCGGCGAGTTCAAGACGGATTTAAATCCGTCGAGTCAACGTGAGACTTTCATCCACATCGTGTTCCTACGAACCGTAACATCTAGGAGCATGAAATCGAGGTATAAAATTAAAGCGGGTGGCAAACTCCTCGGATGGACTACACACGCACCATAGCTCGTTTGACTTAGATTTGGATCTGCCGAGCGGTGTGAAACATTCCTCATAGCAACGGTTCCGGCGGCATCGTAAACTCCATGCGCAAGACATCGAGTCACGAATGAAACTAAGTGCAACACCTTGATTGGACCTCATATGCGCCGGCTCATTGTGGCGTGTACTCGAATCCGTCGCAGTGCATGAAACTTTCGTTAGCATCCGGTATCGGCGACATTACAAACACACCATGTGGACAAAATCGAGTCACCAATTGAAATTGGGAGCTAAACAACCCAAACGTACTTCATATGCGGCTTATCTCATTTTGGTACACATTTCAAATCTATCCGAGTCGGTGTGAGACTTTCCTCTTCTACCGGTTTCGACGGCACCATGGCCTCCGTGAGAATGAAATCGTGGCACTAAATGCAACTAAGTGCAAAACACCTCGAATGGACAACATCTGCACTCTAGCTCATTTTGGCATGGATTGGATTCGATTGGAGTCAGTGTGAAAGTTTGCACCACGTCGGGTTCCAACCGAAACTATAAGCTGCACGCGCACAAAATCGAGGCTCAAAATGAAATCGCATCCAAAATAGACCGAATCGACATCCGCCATGCCCTTGCTCACATCAACACCGTCTTGGATCGGTGCGAGTCGGTGCAAAACATTCCTCCACAACAGTTCCGACGGCATCGTAAACTCCATGCATGTGAAATCATGTCACGAAATGGCCCCGAGTACAACACCCGATTGGACTTCGTATGCATCCTCAAACGCGTTCGAGTCCGTATGGAAATTTCCTCGGCGTCGGTGCGGCGATATTACAAACACCACGCGGACAAAATTGAGTCAACAAATGAAAATGGGAGCAAAACAACTCAAATGGACTTCATATCGGCGTAGCTCATTTTGGTGCACATTTCAAATCCGTCCAAGTCGGTGTGAGACTTGCCTCATCCACGGTTTCGACAACGCCATGACCTTCGTAATGGTGAAACCAAGACACAAAACGAAACCAAGTGCGAACACCTCGAATGGACCACATCGCACCCCACTCATTTCGCACGATTTAGAATCCATTCGAGTTGGTGCGAAAATTTCCTCCACAACGGGTGCAACAGGTACAATAATTCCGTGCGTACAAAATCAAGGCTCGAAATGAATGTGGGTGCCAAACGCACTGAATCGACGTCACGTTCACACTTGCTCGCATCGGCACGATTTTCAGATCCATCAGAGTCGGCGCAGAACTTTCCCCTACATCTGTTCGGACAGGCACGATAAGCTCGATTCATACGAAATCAAGGCACGAAATAAAACTTAGTGCCCAACACACCGAGTGGACGTCATATGCACCCTCGCTGAGTTCAGCACGGATTTAAATCCGTCTGAGTCAACGTGAGACTTTCATCCACATCGTGTTCCTACGGAACCGTAACATCTAGGAGCATGAAATCGAGGTATAAAATTAAACTGGGTGCCAAACTCCTCGGATGGACTACACACGCACCATAGCTCGTTTCAGCTTAGATTTCGGATCTGCCCGAGCGGTGTGAAACATTCCTCATAGCGGGTTCCGGCGGCATCGTAAACTCCATGCGCAAGACATCGAGTCACGAATGAAACTAAGTGCAACACCTTGATTGGACCTCATATGCGCCTGGCTCATTGTGGCGTGTACTCGAATCCGTGCGAGTCTACATGAAACTTTCGTTAGCATCCGGTATCGGCGACATTACAAACACACCATGTGGACAAAATCAGTCACCAATTGAAATTGGGAGCTAAACAACCCAAGCGTACTTCATATGCGGCTTATCTCATTTTGGTACACATTTCAAATCTATCCGAGTCGGTGTGAGACTTTCCTCTTCTACCGGTTTCGCGGCACCATGGCCTCCGTGAGAATGAAATCGTGGCACTAAATGCAACTAAGTGCAAAACACCTCGAATGGACAACATCTGCACTCTAGCTCATTTTGGCATGGATTTGGATTCGATTGGAGTCGGTGTGAAAGTTTGCACCACGTCGGGTTCCAACCGAAACTATAAGCTGCAGCGCACAAAATCGAGGCTCAAAATGAAATTGCATCCAAAATAGACCGAATCGACATCCGCCATGCCCTTGCTCACATCAACACTTTGTCTTGGATCGGTGCGAGTCGGTCGCGAAACATTCCTCCACAACAGTTCAGCGGCATCGTAAACTCCATGCATGTGAAATCATGTCACGAAATGGCCCGAGTACAACACCCGATTGGACTTAGTATGCATCCTCCAAGCGTTCGAGTCCGTATGGAAATTTCCTCGGCGTCAAAAGCGGCGATATTACAAACACCACGGACAAAATTGAGTCAACAAATGAAAATGGGAGCAAAACAACTCAAATGGACTTCATATCTGGCGTAGCTCATTTTGGTGCACATTTCAAATCCGTCCAAGTCGGTGTGAGACTTGCCTCATCCACGGGTTCCGACAACGCCATGACCTTCGTAATGGTGAAACCAAGACACAAAACGAAACCAAGTGCGAACACCTCGAATGGACCACATCGCACTTGACTCATTTCGCACCGATTTAGAATCCATTCGAGTTGGTGCGAAAATTTCCTCCACAGCGGGTGCAACGGTACAATAATTCCGTGCGTACAAAATCAAGGCTCGAAATGAATGTGGGTGCCAAGCGCCTGAATCGGCGTCACGTTCACACTTGCTCGCATCGGCACGATTTTCAGATCCATCAGAGTCGGCGCAGAACTTTCCCCTACAGCTGTTCTGACAGGCACAATAAGCTCGATTCATACGAAATCAAGGCACGAGATAAAACTTAGTGCCCAACACACCGAGTGGGCGTCATATGCACCCTCGTTGAGTTCAAAGACGGATTGAAATCCGTCGAGTCAACGTGAGACTCTCATCCACATCGTGTTCCTACGGAACCGTAACATCTAGGAGCATGAAATCGAGGTATAAAATTAAACGGGGTGCCAAACTCCTCGGATGGACTACACACGCACCATAGCTCGTTTCACTTAGATTTCGGATCTGCGAGCGGTGTGAAACATTCCTCATAGCGGGTTCGGCGGCATCGTAAAGTCCATGCGCAAGACATCGAGTCACGAATGAAACTAAGTGCAACACCTTGATTGGACCTCAT